>CM068301.1:30895475-31144047 GCA_034768395.1 Linum lewisii | reverse complement strand
GAATGTTTGAAAGCCTTTGAGCTCCTAAAGGATAAACTCACAAATGCTCCTATACTCATTGCTCCGGATTGGTCAAAGTCATTTGAGTTGATGTGCCATGCTAGTGATTACGCTATTGGAGCGGTTCTAGGCCAACAAATTGACAAGAGATTCCATCCGATATACTATGCAAGCAAGACTCTTAATGAAGCTCAAAGGAACTATACAACCACGGAGAAGGAGCTCTTGGCTATAGTGTTTGCCTTTGATAAGTTTAGGTCCTATTTGGTGCTTTCTCATACTATTGTCTTCACGGACCACCAAGCTTTGAGGTACCTCCTATCCAAGACCGATGCTAAACCAAGATTGATTCGTTGGGTTCTTTTGTTACAAGAGTTTGACATTGAAATTCGGGATAAGAAGGATCCGAGAATGTAGCCGCCGATCACTTGTCTCGTTTGAAAGAAGCTGAATTGGTACACAATGGTAATGAGGAAATCAACGACAAATTTCCCGATGAGCTATTATTCGCTTTAGCAACAATGGAGTTTGAGGAGCCTTGGTTTGCGGATTTAGCTAACTATCCTTCTAGTGGATATTTGAAGGAAGGCCTCTCCACTCAAGACAAAAGGAAGTTCTTTGTGGATTTGAAGCATTACTTTTGGGACGATCCTTTTGTGTTTCGAGTTGGCTCCGATGGGATAATTAGAAGATGTGTTAACCATGGCGAAGCAAAGGACATCATGCTTCATTGCCACTCCGGTCCTACGGGAGGACATCATGGAGCAAATCGCACAGCTCGCAAGGTACTTGAGTCCGGATTATTTTGGCCTTCGATCTTTCGAGATTGTCAAGACTTTGTCAAGTCTTGCGATGCATGCCAACGGTCAGGTAACATCTCTTCCCGTAATGAAATGCCTCAACATGTCTCGTTAGTGGTCGAAATATTTGATATTTGGGGTATTGATTTTATGGGACCGTTTCCTACTTCGCATGGTAACAAATATATCTTGGTTGTGGTTGATTATGTGTCTAAATGGGCGGAGGCACAAGCTTTGTCTACTAATGATGCCCGTGTTGTGGGGAAGTTTCTTGTTAAGTTGTTCACCCGTTTTGGTGCTCCTCGTGCTATTATTAGTGATCGAGGTACTCATTTCCAAGGACAATTCGATAGGGTGTGCCGACGGTTCGGTGTCACTCATCGGATGTCTACCTCGTATCACCCTCAAACTAGTGGCCAAGCCGAGGTTACTAATAGGGAACTTAAGAGAATTTTGGAGAAAACGGTCGACCAATCACGAAAAGATTGGTCGTCAAAGCTTGATGATGCTCTTTGGGCCTACCGCATGGCTTATAAGACCGCTATAGGCACTACTCCCTATAGGATGGTCTATGGCAAAGCTTGCCATTTGCCAGTAGAGCTTGAGCACCGATCTCTTTGGGCGTTGAAATTTCTAAACCTTGATATGAGTCTCGCAGGAGAAGCGCGTAAGTTTTAGGTACATGAGCTCGAAGAGTATCGCCATCATGCTTATGAGAGTGCCAAGCTATACAAGGAGAGGACGAAGCTTATTCATGACTCCCGCTTGAAGTCGGGCAAGGATTTCAGAATTGGTGACCAAGTCCTCCTATACAACTCTCGGCTCAAGCTTTTTCCCGGGAAGTTGAGATCTCGCTGGTCCGGACCTTTCACGGTAACTCAAGTGTTTCCTTATGGCACCATTGAGGTAATCTCTCCCTCTCAAACCGAGCCTTTTAAGGTGAATGGCCATCGACTTAAGCATTATGTGATTAATGATACTATTAGTACGGTTGAGGTTTTATCCTTGGTTATGCCTTGAGTGCTCTTGGTTTCGTCTAGCTAGAGACGTTAAAGAAGTGCTTCATGGGAGGCAACCCATGTTTTCCTCACTTTTTCGATTTTATGTTTTTGTGTTGTTTTAGTTCTTTGAGTTGGTTGTTGGCAAGCAATGAGGAGGATCACTCTTCACAATGTGCGCTATGGGACTCTTCCACTCCTTTGTTCCTTAGCTTTTCTCTACCAATGCGGTAACTTCGTTCCACCCTACCCTCTCTCTCTTGATCATTGAGGACAATGCTCGTGTTAGTCGTAGGGGAGTTTGAGGTTTGGTGTGATTATTTGTTGGTAGAAGTCTAATGTGTTGTTGGTTGAATTGCTTGATCTTAATTGGATGTCGATTCCCTCTACTGTAGAATCATTCGGTTCTTGACTTTTGGTGTTTGATTGGCTTCTAGCTTTCGCAATGACGTTTGGACTGTTTCGCTTAGAATCTATAACCAGTGTGTTAGCGCTAATATCAAATGAGTCTAGGCCAGAACAGAGATTTTATCACTCTTGTGTGTTGGTTGATGGGTTGATACGTGTTTTTGTACCGCTCGATAACACGGTCTAAGATGATGAAGGCAATCAAAATTTTCACCCCTTTTCCATGTCTTTCTTTACCCTTTTTGATCCTTCGTGATTGTGGCTTGAGATTAGACGGAATCCAACTCGAAATCTTGTGTGGAAGTTGTAAGGGGCTAAGGATCAAGTGGCTAAATTGTGAAAAAAAAGAAAAAGAAGAGAAAATGCTCAAAAGGAAAGCTAGGCAAGCTCGGCACCTAAGTGAAGTGTCGGGTTGAGCACTAGCAAAAGGGCAAAGGCTGTGAGCTAGGCAGGTTCAACACCTAAGTGAAGTGTTGAATCGAGCACTAGTATGCAGTAAGAAAAAAAAAGAAGAAAAAAAATGGAAATGAAAAGAAAAGAAAAGAAAGAAAAAGAGTTCTCAAATGTAGCCCTTGATCCTAGCCAGAGTTGTAAAGTGCGGATCTAGAAGCGGATGAAGTCGAGTCGATAGCCACATCATGATCACTCATCACTTTCAAAAAAATAGTCCTTTTGATTAGAATTGGTGTTGTCGTGGTCGGTTTTGCTGTGTCCCAATCAACCACTGCTTGAAGTGTGTAGAAAATAGTGAGGTCTAGACTTGTTTGGTTGACGTTCTTGCATGTGTAGGTTAAGTTTGTTTGTGGAACAGTTTAAGCCGAATTGTTATTGCTTGAATCTCAATGGACCGATCTTGTCATTTGTGAACTTGGATGCTTTCTAATTCATTTGCTTGAGGACAAGCAAAGCTTAGTCGTAGGGGAATTTGATGTGACTTTATTTGGTGCATTTTTAGCTTATCATTGACCTATGAAACGCCTGTTTTTGATCCTTAAATGCCATGCTTAATATGTTTTTATCGAAGTTTTGTGCTAAGTGCTATTTTGTTGCCCGGTTGCCACTTTGAGGCCAATTCCATGTCTATTGGAGGTGTTTTCTTTGTATTTTCAGTTCTTGGCATTGTAGTACTGGTGACAAGGAGCACGTAGGATCAAATGGGAGGTCAATCGGAGCTAGGACGGAGGAGATATGGACGTGGCAAAATCGAAGAAAATACGATTTTCAGCTGAAGACAGTTTCGGCGAAACTATCATATAGTTTTCGCCGAAGAAGAAGCTTTCGGCGAAAGTAGTCAAGTCTTGGTCCAAAACTAGAGGCAGACGGCGGGCATTTGGAACTTGAAGATGTTTTCGGCGAAAACTTTGCATCAGTTTCGCCGAAAATATCAGGCAAATCCGGCGTGCTATATAAAGGTGAAAGAGGCGTGAGTTTAAGGCATCATTTTCATTCTAATTTTACATCATCGCCGTCCACCTCTCTCTCTCTCAATTGTTCATCATCAACTCCAATCATCATCCTCTTCCTCAACCACATACCAACCTCCCTCAATTGTTGATCTAAGTGAAGCCTTCCTCCCTTGGATTGGAGCTTGAAGAGCAAAGTGAGAAGATCCTCCATGGAAGCAAGGATGATCTCCTCTCCTAAATTTCAGGTTTCCTCCATGGTTAAGCTAGGCTAAACTTAGGTTTATTTTAGTGAGGGATGGATCAAGCTAGGATAGGTGATTGATTGTTTGGATTGATGTTCTTATAGCCATTTGTGTAAGATGATGATCTAGACCTTGTGCTTTGTAGCCATTTGAGCTTGACTTGTTCTTTTGGTATTGTTATGTCTTTCAATACATGAGAATGTTTGATTGATGTTGATCTAAGGTTGTAGGATTGTAATTGGATGATTTGAGAGATTGGATTATCAAGTTACAACCATTTTGAGCTTGTTTTCCTTGTTGTCATTTTATCAAACACTTGGTGTGCATTTAGTTTTCTTTCATTTGAAGGTTGAAAGACCCTTGTGATTGCTAGACTAGTGTTATATGATGGACATGAGAGTGTCTTGCATCATTACCTTGTGCTAGATGATTGTTAGCATAGAATTCAAGTTCCAAGCATTTCATTGAGCTAGTTTAAAGCATTCCATTCCCTTTGTTCACATAGCGAGAGCATGGTGCATTTGGTCTAGGAATAGAGAGTTAATTGTGCGAGAGTTCATTGATTCTACTTGAGTGAGATGCATGGTCATTAATTACACCTCGTTGCTTGAGAATCAATCCAGCTTTCATGAACCTTGAGCTTGAAGAAACCCCTTGCTAGACTAAACTCTTTTCTCTTGTTTGATCCTCAATTTCCACTTGTCAATTTACCTTGTTTGCTTATGTTTTTAACTTGTTTTCTTCCAAACCAAATCTCAACTCTAAATGTATGGACCGTTTACGAACGTTGTGGAGTATTAGCCTATGAGGGAACCCTGAGGAATACGACCTTGATAAATTCCTTATCACCTAGTGGTCATAGAGTCATAGGAGAGGGTTTTGTAGCTTGGCATTTCTTCAAACACCTTTAATGCATCCTTAGTCACTTAGCTTGAGACGAGAGCCTAGGTTGAGTGGTTCTAGGATAGGGACTTAGTGCGACGAGAGTGCATTGAGTCTATAGAAGGGATTTGCGCGGTCATTCGATTGCAACCTCGATCATGTTTGGCTTGTTTGTGCTTTTGTTCCTCTTGAGCATGATGAACCTATCTTTCCAAGTGAGCCTCCTTTACCTTTGATTTGCACCGTTTTGTTTTGCTTTCTTATTTAGTTTCCTTTATGCTTTTGTTTCTTTTTCAAACTAAAACTCATTTTAAATGAATAGACCATCCATGAACCGTGTGAGTATTAGCCATTGAGAGAGCCCTCGTGGAATACGACCTTGTATGTTGTGAGTGTAAATCTCGCGCATCAAGTTTTTGGCGCCGTTGCCGGGGAACTTTCTCAATCCTTTGAAAGCATTTAGTAGTGGACCGTTCTATTCACTTCCTTCCGTTTTAGTTTTGCTTCTTTGTGATTTCTTTTTGTGGTGTTGTTATCCCGCATTGTTGTACTACTTGGTTGTGTTTGTTGTGCGTGTTTGTAGGCCCCTTCTCCACCTATCTAATTCATGGGAGCAAGGTTGCAAGTAAGATGAACTCGTGGAATGGAGGTAATGGTTATGGTACCTATCAAGGGTGGAATCCATCTCCTAACCCATACTATGGTCATCCTATTTCATCCAACTACTACCAAGAAACTTGTGAGGGAGATAGCCAATGGTGGGGTCAAGAACGACAAGCTTCAACACCCATGTGGAATGAGCAATGTCCCTATCCATCTCCACCCTACCATCAAGTCTTGCCGGAGTATTATCAAGAGGATTTCACAAGTATGAACAACATTCTCAACCGCCTTCCATGCTAGAGGAGCTCTTTAAGATGGTTGAAGAAAGCAAGCGTCCTCAAGAGGAGTTCACAAGCTATGAGCAACCCTCTCAACCTTCTTCTATGCTAGAGGAGCTCTTGAAAATGGTGAAGGAAAGCGAGCGACGTCCTCGAGGGGAGTTTGTAAGCTATGAGGAACCTTCTCCACCTCTTCCCACACTTGAGGAAGCTTTGAAGATTGCTGATGACAATGCGAACCAACTTAATCGTTTAGCTCAAGGCATGACACTCATCAAGGAAGCTCTCGAGGATGAACAACATTCTCCACCTCCCCCCACAATTGAGGAGATGTTGCAAATTGCGGAAGATAATGTGGCTCGGTTGGATCGTTTAACTCAAAGTGTGAAGCTCATCTCCGACACCTTTGAACCGGAAGTGCTAGTCATGGAAGAAGAAGAAGGTGAGTCTCCCCAAGAGGAATTCATGAGCCATGAGAAACTTCTTCCACCTCCTTTCATGCTAGAGATGTTACGAATTGCAGAGGATAATGCAAACCGAGTTAACTGCTTATCCCAAAGCATAGAGCTCGTCACTAAGATTCTTGAGAATGAACGACATCCCAATCATTTGGAGCAAGTTTATGATGATGAACATGACACTTGTGAATCTGAGGAGCTTGACATGGAAGAGGAGTTGGTAGTGGAGGAGATTGAGGAACATGTTCTACCCGAGGACACACCAAGTAACGATGATGTGAGGATAGAAGAATCAAGGAGACTTGAGGATGATGACCCTTTGGAGGAGGTGAGAGATGATTTAGAGACGCTTCAAGAAGAGGTGACACCGAGAGTGGAGCACGAAAGTGAACAACACCCCCTATTGTGGTCCCACCAAAGATTGTGAGTACTGATGACACTCGATTTGACGTGATTATCAGCCTCATTTAAGTGACATTTCTTTGCTTAAGACATGGTTTTTAGGGTAGAATAGCGAATGTTCAATCAATTGCCCTATCCGTGCCATCTGTGTTACTTTGGCCCGTTTCGGGTCTATTTGATGGTTTTCTAGTGTTTTTGTGTTAGCACAGGTTTTTGCCGTCAAATAAAGTAGCCAAGGTCATGTCTAAGGCGTTGGAACCTCGAGGAATTGCACCGGAATCGATCAAAGGAGCCAACCAAGTTCAGAAAATTCCTGCCCGATTTACGAAGGAATTTTCGCCGAAAATACACTAGTATTTTCGGCGAACATATCAGCACAAATCAACTGATGACCGGCTGAAGGAGTTTTCGGCGAAACCATTAAGTTTTCGACTGAAGCAAAAATTACAGGACATACCAACCAAAGGACCGTCCATTTTCACCATCCTTTTCGGTGAAAATAATCCTTTATTTTTGGCGAAAATAACAAAAGAAATCCGGCTGAATTAGGGTTAGGTATAAATACTTAACCGGCGGCCCAAATAAGATAGATACATCATAATATACTTTTTGAATTCAGAATTCGAGGAATTCTCTGAAGTTCTGGAGCGAGGAGTTAGAGTTCGAAGAGTCGGAAAGAGATTGTGACGCCATCCCTTCCATCTCGGAGAATCGGAGCTAGGAGTGCAGTTTACGGAAGATCGAAGTCTGTCAGAGTCGTCTAATTAGGTTTTTCAGATTCTTTTCTGTTCTTCCTCTGGATGATGAACTCTTTCTTTATCTTTGATTCTTTTGTGATAAACATGAGTAGCTAAACTCGTTAGAGCTTAGACTAGATGAACCCTAAGTGACCCAGGGCTTTAAAGTGGTCACGGATCGGCGGTGATTAGATTCGAAATTCAATCAGTTTCTCTTTCATGTTTGATTTGTTCTTCATTGTTCATGTTTCTTGTCTAGATTGATCACCTAGATTAGATTCTTGTTAAGCTAAGGATAGAAGCGACCGCTCGCCTTACTTTAGAACATCAAATTGAACAATTAACCTTATAAAGCTGACCACCATGTTTCTCTTTCACGGATCGGCCTCCTAGAGCTGACCACCATAGCTGCCGACTTCCCAGACATTGCCCTTCAAGAGTTCTGGGCGACCTTTGATCTGGATGAGCACAAGAGGAGGCAAGGCCAGAAGGTTGTTACCTTCTATCTAGGTGGAGTATACAGGACGCTCACCTATGATGAGTTTGCAGCTCATCTAGGTATCCCCTACGAGCACTATCATGGCCATCACCTCGGCTGGGGCGACGATGATGACGAGGAGGCGTACCATTGATGACACTCGATTTGACGTGATTATCAGCCTCATTTAAGAAACATTTCTTTGCTTAAGACATGGTTTTTAGGGTAGAATAACGAATATTCAATCGATTGCCCTATCTCGTGCCATTTGTGTTACCTTGGCCCGTTCCGGGTCTATTTGATGGTTTTCTAGTGTTTTTACGTTAGCACAGGTTTTTGCCGTCGAATAAAGTAGCCAGGGACGTGTCTAAGGCGTAGGAACCTCGAGGAATCAAACCGGAATCGATCAAAGGAGCCAATCAAGTCAAACCAAAAATCTGCCATTCACACTACCAGTTTCGGCGAAACCAGGCCTCCATATTCGGCGAAACCAGCAGTTCAAATCAATTGATGCCAAGAGAAGGATGGTTTCGGCGAAACCAATCAACTGCTCGGACCGAAAACATTGAACAGCCGGCGGAGCCCTGAACTCAAAGCCAGTTTCGCCGAAACTATCCCTATGGTTTCGGCGAAAACATCAGCTCAGCCCGGCCCAACTAGGGTTAAGTATTTATACTTAATCCGGCGGCCCGAGGGAGGGAAGATCATAATTAATCATAATACAAATTTTTGAGATCAGAATTCTCTGAAGTTCGGGAGCGAAGAGTTGGAGTTCGAAGAGCCGGATAGAGATCGTGACGCCATCCCTTCCACCTTGGAGAACCGGAGCTAGGAGTGCAACTTACCGAAGATCGGAGTCTGTCAGAGTCGTCTGAATTAGGTTTTTCGATCCTTTGCTGTTCTTCCTCTGAATGATGAACTCTTTCCTTGTCTTTGTGTCTTTTGTAATGATCATGAGTAGCTAAACCCTTTAGAGCTTAGACTAGATGAACCCTAAGTGACCCAAGGCTTTAAAGCGGTCACGGATCGGCGGTGATTAGATTCGAAATTCAATCAATTCTTTTTCATGTTTGATTCGTTCTTCATTGTTTATGTTTCTTGTCTGGATTGATCACCTAGATTAGATTCTTGTTAAGCTAAGGATAGAAGCGAACGCTCGCCTTACTTTAGAACATCGAATTAAAAAATTAACCTTATAATTGGAGTGTGCCTTTCGTAGGAACCGGTTAGGGTTAATTCACTGCAAGAGTGACTCATTAATCACTAGTAATTACACCAATTAATTAAGTCGTTGCGAGAGGCGACCGTACCCGGGCGGCTAGTTAATCTTGGTAGTTAGAACGGATAGAGCGAACGTTCGCCGGTCTTAAACCTAAGGGTAAGGAGTCATGGTGGTGTCTTAGTAATTGATTGAATAAGAATCAAAATCTGGTGATCTGTTGATTGCCAATGCTCTGGGGAACGAAGGGGGATTCAAAGTCTAAGTTCGTCTGTCAGTCTTGTTTCCAAACCCTAATTCTGAATCTGCTTTAGTTTAATCTTTTTAATTTTTCTGCATTTCTTAGAAGTAGAAGTCGTGGAACTCACACCACGCACAACGTGTTTTTCCTTGAATAATTTGTTAGTTCTGAAGTAGCCAATCATTCGAAGGCCCGTGGAATACGATCTGCTATACGCTTTTTTCTTAGCATTAGTAGTTTTTATTTGGTTGAATCCCGAACAACGACCGGGGCGTTCACCAACCATGCACTCTGGAGCCACATGACTGGAGTGCCTGGCGATCGCCTTGGGGAACACAACTCAATTAAGTCACTCTCTCACCCTCTCTTTAAATTTATTCATATGGTTTGGCGTAGATCGCTTTTATATGTTCCAGATAAGGATCGCCACCATATCCTCAAGGAGGAGCTTATGCTTCTCCGAGCCATCCGAGAGAGCTACCCTCTCCACCCCGGATGGGTGCTTCCTCGCATCTTGCGCCAGAAGACCAAGAGGCGGACGCCACCTCGTGCACTCCTGGGAGGCAACTTCATAGGTCAGCTTATCATCTCCTTCGGCATCAGCCATGAATATGGCCCGAACATTCCACGACACCAAGTTAGGACCGTTGGAGGAGACTTAGCGGTCGAGTACGACCTAGAGTTGGACCTCAGTCCCCAGGTGGCAGCAGATCCTCCCCTCCAGCATGTAGCCGAGTCAGAGGAAGAAGATGATGCTGAGCAGCAGCCCCAATCGCAGCTAGAGTTCCATGACTATATACCCTCGCCACATCATCAGGCAAGGTATGCACACTAGTCCCCGCCGCACATTTCAGATCCATACCAGGCGCCTCACCCTCAGCACTGACCGCACCTCGCAGACATTGAGCTGTATGAGCGACTGCAGGAGTGGCGCATCACCGACAACGGCACTCAAGAGGCGAGATGGACTATTATGCAGCAGCATATGTGCCGCGCCGACAGGCGATATGAGGCACAGCTGGCGTGGCAACGCCAGCTTGGCGATTACCTCCACTTTCCACCTTCCGACGCGCCTGACGAGTTGTGATCGGTTGTATCCTCTTTCTTGTCCCTTCATTTTATTTATTCTTTTCGGATTTCGGTCCAACTTTTTTTCTGTGTGGATCCGGGACACTTGTCCCGGTTTCCTTTTTATGTTTCATTTTTTTTTGTTTTGTAGGCAGTAGGGAGATTCCCTTTGCTTCGCTTTGGTAGATCGCCTCCGCTCCGAGGACCCGTGCTCATCCCCTACGCCAATCATCTCGGTCCAGGTTCTTCTACTTAACTTTGAACTCTAGAACTAGTCTTGTGAGGACACAGTCCGATTTAAGTGTGGGGTAGGATGCTAGAGAACCTTGCATGAACTTGATTTCCCTTGATTGTGCTTTATGTGTGCCTCGTGATTCCATTCCAGTCTCTCTAGCATTAGAATGGCTCAGTTCTTGATTTTTGATGTTAAGTTGTTGTTCAAACCTTCATAATGATGCTTAGACTACTTAACCTAGAACCTTGCATGAACTTGATTGCCCTTGATTGTGTTTTATGTGTGCCTCGTGATTCCATTCCAGTCTCTCTAGCATTAGAATGGCTCAGTTCTTGATTTTTGATCTTAAGTTGTTGTTCAAACCTTCATAATGATGCTTAGACTGCTTAACCTAGAACTTGAGAACCAACTTGTGTACTTTGATGCTAAACTACCTGGTCAGAACAGAATTTTTATATCACACTTGTAGTTTGTAGCCTTGATTGCATGAAAATGACCGAATCCGACTAGCAAACCAAATGTGAGCTTTTGATCCATTGCACGTAACTTGCAATTTCAATTCTTTCTGAGTGATTTTCTGTTTGCTTGAATGAGTTAGAATTTGCATGAGACCTACTTGAGACCACACGATGACACGAGTTCTAGAAGGATAGGGGCACCTAGATTCAGCTACTTAGCCAGATAGCCTACCAAACGATAAATCCATTAGGTTTAGACCCTTGAGCTTGGCCTGTTCTTTCGGTTCGATAATACATTACAACCATTCCCCATTTCTTTCATTCCCCGTTGATCCCTGTGGTTGTAGTTCTAGATTGACCTACAGGAAGTCGGTTTGTGGTAACCTGCCTATAGCCATTAAACAGGTGGTCTTAGCTAATATGTCCAGACGTGTAAACCCCTCTAGCAACTAAAAGAAAGAATCGGCACAAAAGAAAAAAAAGTCAAGTAAGAAAAGAAACATAAGAAAAATCAGAAAAGTTTCAAAGTGTAGTTCAAATAAACGTTCTTCTCCCTACAAATGGAAGAACGAAGTCAAAAGAAAAGTTGAAAAGAAAAGGAAAATCGTGTAAAGAAAAAGAATAAGTGCTAGGTTGCTTGAGGGTATCATAGGACGAGCGTTCATTATTTCACCCGTGTCTGGTTAGACGGTAGGAAGCCATAGATTAGATTCGAGGGAAGTTAGTCGAAAGCTACACCGCACAAGGCCATCATCATACATTCCCATCATCCATCTCATTATAAACCCAAGTAGTGTAGAATTCATTACGGTCCTAGCAGGGAAGTCCTTCTTGACTAGATACTCGTGTTGTCACACTGGTGAAGATGTGGTCGAATTGCAAATCTATGACAGAATTCAGTAACAGAAAATGATCGAGAGCAGAAACACGTCCTAAACACAGAGAGTGAGAGTTCCCGTTGTACTATATTTATCCTGTGTGAGGAGTCTGGTCGGATAGGTCAAATTCGTGCATAATTGGTTGCTAATTACTTGTCGTGTGCAGTTTACTAGTGAGACCAGGTTGTTTGGTTGATCTGTATATATGTTAGGTTTCTTGTTCTAGGAATTAGCTGTCTAATAATTCATTGTGTTTGATTGAGCTCCAATTTAATCGATCTTATCATTTATGAACATGAGCGTTTCTATTCAGTTTGCTTGAGGACAAGCAAAAGCTTAAGTGTGGGGTATTTTGATGACACTCGATTTGACGTGATTATCAGCCTCATTTAAGCGACATTTCTTTGCTTAAGACATGGTTTTTAGGGTAGAATAGCGAATGTTCAATCAATTGCCCTATCTCGTGCCATCTGTGTTACTTTGGCCCGTTTCGGGTCTATTTGATGGTTTTCTAGTGTTTTTGTGTTAGCACAGGTTTTTGCCGCAAATAAAGTAGCCAAGGTCATGTCTAAGGCGTTGGAACCTCGAGGAATTGCACCGGAATCGATCAAAGGAGCCAACCAAGTTCAGAAAATTCCTGCCCGATTTACGAATGAATTTTCGCCGAAAATACCCTAGTATTTTTGGGAAAATATCAGCACAAATCAACTGATGACCGGCTGAAGGAGTTTTCGGCGAAACCGTTAAGTTTTCGACCGAAGCGAAAATTACAGGAGATACCAGCCAAAGGACCGTCCATTTTCACCATCCTTTTCGGCGAAATATATCCTTTATTTTCGGTGAAAATAATAGAAGAAATCTGGCTGAATTAGGGTTAGGTATAAATACTTAACCGGCGGCCCAAATAAGTCAGATACATCATAATATACTTTTCGAAATCAGAATTTGAGGAATTCTCTGAAGTTCTAGAGCCAGGAGTTAGAGTTCGAAGAGCCGGAAAGAGATCGTGACGCCATCCCTTCCATCTCGGAGAATCGGAGCTAGGAGTGCAGTTTACGGAAGATCGAAGTCTGTCAGAGTCGTCTAATTAGGTTTTTCAGATTCTTTTCTAATCTTCCTCTGGATGATGAACTCTTTCTTTATCTTTGATTCTTTTGTGATAAACATGAGTAGCTAAACTCGTTAGAGCTTAGACTAGATGAACCCTAAGTGACCCAGGGCTTTAAAGCGGTCACGGATCGACGGTGATTAGATTCGAAATTCAATCAGTTTCTCTTTCATGTTTGATTTGTTCTTCATTGTTCATGTTTCTTGTCTGGATTGATCACCTAGATTAGATTCTTGTTAAGCTAAGGATAGAAGCGAACGCTCGCCTTACTTTAGAACATCGAATTGAACAATTAACGTTATAATTGGAGCGTGCCTTTCGTAGGAACCGGTTAGGGTTAATCCACTGTAAGAGTAACTCATAAATTGTTAGTAATTGCACCAGTTAAGTTAAGTCGTTGCGAGAGGCGACCGTACCCGGGCGACTAATAATCTTGGTAGCTAGAACTGATAGAGCGAACGTTCGCCGATCTTAAACCTAAGGGTAGGAGTTATGGTGGTGTCTTAGTGATTGATTGAATGAGAATCGAAATCCGCTGATTTGTTGATTGCCAATGCTCTGGGAACGAAGAGGGATTCAAAGTCTATGTTCGTCTGTCATCTTTGTTTTCAACCCTAATGTCCAATCTACTTTAGTTTAATTCTTTTTAAATTTCTCTGCATTTCTTAGAATTAGAAGTCGTGGAACTCACACCACGCACGAAGTGTTTACATTCGAGTATTTTGCTAGTTTTTGGAGTAGTCAATCATAGAAGGCTCGTGGAATACGATCTACCCTAGCTTTTGTAGCTTTGTTAGTTTATTTGGTTGAATCGTCAACGACAGGTTCACCAAGTACTCTTCAATCTTCTTGCTTGATCATGAAGTACTTGTGTCAAGAGACGGACACAAGCTTTATAACCTCCCCTAAGGTGATAATGGAAGAGGAGTTGCCCATGTTTGAACCGGAAGACTCTTCGAGTGGCATCACCAACTTGGAGATGATGGAGCTCAATGGTAGCCCCCTACCATACATTCTTCCTCAAACTCCTAAACTCAATGGTAGAAGGCCATGGCAAGGTAACAATTGGAACTCAAGCTTAGCTCATTGGTCATTCTACCATTTGCTTCTATTGCTACTTGGAGCTCAAACTTCATCATGGAAGAAGCTACTTGACCTCAAAGAGGTACTAAGTTGGGCACCCTAACGCAGGTATCGTCGAGCTTAAGACGGTAACCAAGCGCTTCTTGGGAGGCACCCCATGTTATCTTTAATTTTTTGCTTTTAATTTTTGTTTGAGGTTTTTGTGTTGTTTTAGCTTTTTGAATAAGATTTGGCAAGCAATTGGGATCACTCTTCACCAAGGATCATCATGGAACTCTTTCACCACTATTACGTCCTATGCTCCTCTCTACCAACGCGGTAACTTCGTTCGACCTTACCCTCTCTCTCTTGATCATTGAGGACAATGCTCATGTTAGTCGTAGGGGAGTTTGAGGTTTGGTGTGATTATTTGTGGTCGAGATCTAAGGCTATGCTTTGATGATTTGCATGATCTTAATTGAATGTCAATTTCCTCTATTGTAGAATCATTCGGTTCTTGACTTTTGGTGTTTATTTGACTTCAAGCTTTCATAATGACGTTTAGACTGTTCCACTTAGAACCTATAACCAGCATGTTAGCACTAATATCAAATGAGTCTAGGCCAGAACAGAGATTTTATCACTCTTGTATGTTGGTTGATTGGTTTGATACGTGTTTTTGTACCACTCGATAACACCGGTCTAAAATGATAAAGGCAATCAGAATTTTCACCCCTTTTCCATGTTTTTCATTCTCTTTTTGATCCCTCGTGATTTGGCTTGAGATTAGACAGAATCCAATTCGAAATCTTGTGTGAAAGTTGTAAGGGGCTAAGGATCAAGTGGCCAATTTGCAAAATAAAATGCTCAAAAGAAAAGAAAAGCTAGGCAAGCTCGGCACCTAAGTGAAGTGTCGAGTTGAGCACTAGCAAAGGCAAAAGCTGTGAGCTAGGCAGGTTCAACACCTAAGTGAAGTGTTGGATCGAGCAGTAGTATGCAGTAGAGAAAAAAGAAGAGAAAAAAAATGAAAATGGAAAGAAAAGAAAAAAAAAGAGTTCTCGGATGTGGCCCTTGATCCTACGCCCGAGTTTGTAAAGAGCGATCTAGAAGCGGATGAAGTCGAGTCGATAGCCACATCATGATCACTCATCTCTCTCAAAAAAATTCTCTTACCCCCGCCTTATCCGTTCCATTTCCTGAGTTCAAGTCCTTTTGATTAGAGTCGGTGTTGTCGTGGTCGGTTTTTCTGTGTCCCAATCAACCACTACTTGAAGTGTGCAGAAAATAGTGAGGTCTAGACTTGTTTGGTTGACGTTCTTGCATGTGTAGGTTAAGTTTGTTCGTGGAACAGTTTAAGCCAAATTGTTATTGCTTGAATCTTAATGGGACCGATCTTGTCATTTGTGAACTTGGATGTTTTCTAATTCATTTGCTTGAGGACAAGCAAAGCTTAGTCGTAGGGGAATTTGATGTGACTTTATTTAGTGCATTTTTAGCTTATGATTGACCTATGAAATGTCCGTGTTTGATCTCATTTTGCTATGATTAATATGCTTTTATTGAAGTTTTATGCAAAGTGCTCTCGTGTTGTCCGGTTGCCACTTTGAGGCTAATTCTATGTCTATTGGAGTTGTTTTCTTTCCATTTTCAGGTTTTGGCATTGAAGTACTGGTGACAAGGAGCACGTAGGATCAAACGGGAGGTCAATCGGAGCTAGGACGGAGGAGATATGGCCGATGCAAGTTTGGGAAAAATGTACCTTAAAGCTGAAGAAGTTTTCGGCCGAAAACTCTAAGTTCTCGGCCGAAAACCCTATGCATTTGCGGATAGAAGGCTCACAGGAGGCAAGCATTTGGTTATTGAAGAAATTTTTGGTGAAAACGTTCAAAGTTTTCACCGAAAACTTTAGAAGAAATGTGCCAGCTGGTCAGTGTTTACGAAGTCATTTTCGGCGAAAATATTGCATAATTTTCGCTGAAAACTATGGGCATTTTCCAGCGACTATATAAAGGAGAAGCGGCGAAAATTAAAGGGAGGGGGAATTCATAATTTCAGATTTCACACTTCATCAATACACTTTCCTCTCAACTTTCCAATTACTTTTCTACTCATCTCCAATCCACAACCCTAGAGCAAGGTGCAAATCAAAGTAGAGGAGCTTGGATTGAAGTCCACAACCTTGGAAGAGGAGCTTGCAAGAGGAGGATTGCCATGGTGTTCTTGGTGATCATCTTTCTTTCTCTTTCCTTCATTCCCTTGGCCATGTGTGGCTGATTTCTTAGGTTTCCTTGGATTGATAGATTAGTTGTGCTAGGATAGAGGTTGATTGTACAAATATGCCATGATTGATCTTGGATTGTAAGAAGATGATCTCTAGACTTGTTGTTAATTCCATTGATGGCTATGGCTTGATTGGTCTATTATTTGTGATGTAATGCATGAGAGTGCTTAGATTACATGGATTTTAGGTCTAGGGATTGAAGGGAGTGTGTTCTAAGAGATTAGATCATCTCAATTCGACCATAGTTGCATGATTTCTCACTTGTGCATTTTATCGAACACTTGGCGTGCATTAGGTTTTTCATTCAATTGAACTTTGATTAGTCTTTTGATGATTCTCTTAGTGTTAGGACATTGACATGAGAGTGTAGTGTCTAGCCTAGTGGTCATAGAGTCATAGGAGAGGGTTTTGTAGCTTGGCATTTCTTCAAACACCTTTAATGCATCCTTAGTCACTTAGCTTGAGAGCGAGAGCCTAGGTTGAGTGGTTCTAGGATAGGGACTTAGTGCGACGAGAGTGCATTGAGTCTATAGAAGGGATTTGCGTGGTCATTCAATTGCAACCTCGATCATGTTTGGCTTGTTTGTGCTTTTGTTCCTCTTGAGCATGATGAACCTATCTTTCCAAGTGAGCCCCCTTTACCTTTGATTTGCACCGTTTTGTTTTGCTTTCTTATTTAGTTTCCTTTATGCTTTTGTTTCTTTTTCAAACTAAAACTCATTTTAAATGAATAGACCGTCCATGAACTGTGTGAGTATTAGCCATTGAGAGAGCCCTCGTGGAATACGACCTTGTATGTTGTGAGTGTAAATCTCGCGCATCAAGGACCAAGTCTAGGCCCCAGACCGACTCCCACAAGCTCCAGAGCTCAAATAGACACTCTAGAGGAATCCTTGACGACCTGGCCTAGACAGAAGTGAAAAGGCTCGGACAGATTTGAAAAAGGCCAAATTTTGAGCCAAACTCGAGCACCGGACCTGATGGCGGGTGTCACAGAGGAGCACTTATGGCCGAGCTCCCAATTGGCTCAGGACTTTTGGGAAATATCAAGTGCCTTGGATATCTTGAAGCCTCAGGAGCACCCTCCAACAAACGGAGCTGAATTTGGAGGAGAATCGAAGGAGATAGGGCTAGAACAAGTCCTAGTGATGCTTGGCCTAAGCATCAAGGAGTGGAGCTCGGATGCTGATCCGAGGGAGCCAATTCTAGGAGCTAGGATCAGGCCACCTCCTGAGCCTGATCCAAGGAAGGATGCTTGACCATGGTGAATGCGGGAAATGGAGAGAAGAAGCCAAGAACATCCGAACAAGGAATCCTAATCAAGCTAGGATTTCCCGGTTTTGGACAGATTTCTAGTCTGACGAAGATTGACGAATTTGGGCTACTTGGAGATAGAATTTGGGCTGAAGCCCAACATGAAAGTTGAAGCCCATGACGTCTACTAGTGATCTGCCAAAGGGCATATTTTTACTATTTTATTTGGTATTTATTTGGCTATTTTCCCCAGAACCCCATTTAGCTGTTTTTAAGGAATTTCCAGCTTTTCCTTTATAGAGTTATTGTTTAGGAAGGAGTCTTTTCCTTGTGGAATAAGGCTACGAATTTAGCCTCCTTCTTAGACAATATTAGGATTAGGTTAAGTCCTTTTTAGTGGCTTAATTAGGACTCTTTTTATTTGTTTATTATTTTATAGTTAGTTTCTAAGGAGGAATAGGAGAGCTTGTTCCCTACTCCTCCCCTATATAAAGAGGCCGCCGGCCTCTCTTGTAAGACACCTTGAAATTATTAAACTCTTAAACTTCGGTTTTCTCTTAGCATGGAATTGCTATTCTCTTCTGACTTTCATGGAATTGACTGACGTTTAGACCGGCTTATCGTCTAGGGTATCCTCCCCTTGAAGTGGCGCCTTCGACTTGATACTTCTGGTTCCTAGCTCGTTTATAGCTAGTGGGTTAAAGTCCTCTTCCATCCTCAATTCCGACGGTTTCTTCCTGTTGCTAGATCATCAGCTGGTGGTGTTCAAGGGTCGTCTGCCCACGGTTGCGGCGGTTCACATCAGGAGTAGGGAACAAGCTCTCCCATTCCTCCTTAGAAACTAACTATAAAATAATAAAGAAATAAAAAGAGTCTTAATTAAACTACAAAAAAAGGACATAACCTAATCCTAATATTGTCTAAGAATGAGGCTAAATTCGTAGCCTTATTCCAACTAGGAAAAGACTCAATCCTAACCAAAAACTCTAAAAAGAAAAAAGCTAGAAATTCCTAAAAAAACAGCTAAACGGGTTCTGGAAGAATCAGCAAAATAAATACTAAATAAATTCGGAAAATTAATCCCTTTGGTAGATCACTACTAGAGGTCATGAGCTTCAACTTTCATGTTGGGCTTCAGCCCAAATTTTATCTCCAAGTGGCCAAAATTCGTCAATCTTCATCAGACTAGGAATCTGTCCAAAACCGGGAAATCCTAGCTTGATTAGGATTCCTTGTTCGGATGTATTTGACATCTTCTCTTCGTCTCCCGTGTCATGGATGGTCAGCCATCCTTTCTTGGATCAGGCTCAGGGGGTGGCCTTATCGTGGCTCCTTTCTTTGACTTCCTCGGATCAGCATCCAGGCTACACTCTTTGATGCTTAGGCCATGCATAACTAGAACTTGATCGAGCCCTATCTTCTTCAATTCTCCTCCAAATTGAGCACCGTTTGTTGGAGGGTGCTCCTGGAACTTCAAGCTATCTGGGGAAGTTGAAATTTCCCCAAAGGCCCGAGACATATGAGGTATGGGCTCAAAGCACGCTTCTATGGTGCCCGACACTCGTTCCGGCGCCCGGGGCTGGCTCAGTGCTGGGCCTTTGTCAATTCTGGCCAAGCCTTCTGCTTGCTGCTTCGGCCAGGTCTTCAGGAATGCTCTTAAGGGGTCTTCAATGGCTGGTGCTGGTCTGGGGCTCGTGGCACTTGGCATGGGGCCTAGTTTAGGTACTAGGCCTAGTTCTCGATCGGCTCCAGGGCCTAACTTCGGGCTCTAGTGAGTTCCAGTCGGGCCTTTTCCTCTCTCCCTCCACCAATGCTCTAGGAATGCTCCTAGAGACTCCAAATGCTCCTCTTTACCTCCAGGACTCGTGGTAATCAGGTCAGGGCCTAGTGGAGGCCCTTGGCTCAGGGCTGGTCTTGGCCCGGGGTCGGGACTTGGGGCTTTGGCTCTCCAAGGCTCTGGAGGTGGTTCTGGCGTAGGCCTAGGCCCAGTGTAGTCTCGGCCTGGCATTAGTGCTGGGGCCGATGATGTGAACCGCCCCAACCGTGGGCAGACGACCCTAACCGCCGCAAGTCTTGAACCTTCGCTCGATCACCGTTGGCACCGGGGCGGGAAAGTACTAGGACCCGTCGGCTATATAACAGCCGGGAACCTGTAGTGTCCAGGAATGGCTCCACGACAGAAGGGGAATACTTCTGTTGATAATACCTACTATAAGCTATACACGCAGCATAAAACTAAGAATTGAAGAACAAAGTTCTGAATTTGATTGATTGATTGAAAAAGGTTCGAGTTTACAATGAGGCCGAAACCTCTTATTTATAGGTGAGGAAATTGTGAACAGGCTCACGTTTCCTACTTGGAAAAGAACTCTAAAATAATAAAATATTAGCCTAAGTCTTATTTAGAATATAATAAGAGTTACTTGCTCCTAAAGAATCGAAACTAAAAGGGAAAATCCGAGTCCAATACTTAAAAAGACTTCAATAATTAAAAACTGGCTAAAAACCCTAAACTGACATATCCGGCGGGTCCGGTCGGATGTGCCGCTCACGCGCGGGCTGGATTAGGAAAGTCGGTGCCGCGTTTGCTGTCGGGCTTGGAATTGGCGGCGGCGTCGGCTTCTCGGGTTGGGCAATGCACGGGGCTTCTGATGCTGGACTCGGGTCTGATGCTGATGCTGCTCGGCATCCGGGTTCCTGCTCGGCTTGCCCGTTCGGCCGTCTTCCCATTTCCTCATTTCCTCCATTTCCTTCTTTGCTCCTAGGTTGGCAGCTCCTAGGCTTGGCTTCAGGCCTTGTACGGGGTTGAGGGATGGTGTAGGTCCTCCTAGGGGCTGAGTCCCATGCTGGCTGGGTGCTTGGGCCCGGTTGGGGCCTTCCGAGGCCGGGGCTGGCGCCCGGGTGTAGTCTGCCTTTGGGCCTTCTCTTGATATGCCCAAGTCTGGCCTTCCTTGTTTCTCCCAGTTGTCCAGGAAGGTCCTTAGAGGTTCCCCTAAGGTAGTCATCCATTCCTTGAGCTCTTAGAACCCTAGCCTTGGTGCTAGGGTCGGAGGAGCGCTCGTGGTAGGGCCGACTGGAGCTCTTTCAGGCTGAGGCTAGGTCCTCTTCCGTCGGCATTCCTCTAAGAAGGCATCTAGAGGATCCCAGGGTTGTGTAGCACCTCCTGGGTCCTTAGACTTCGTACCTGAGGTGCCGGCCAAGCTAGGCTCCTTGGCTGCCATGAGCACCGGGGCCCAAGTTAGGGCCGGATGGGTCCGGATGCTCATCCGTGCTTGTTGAGCCCTTCGGGGAGGGCTGTACTTGAACCTCACCACATGTTGGGGCTTGTTAAACCTCTGAGGGTTTGTCTTAAGGTGCTGGCGTGGTTCTAAGCGCTTCTTATAAAGCACTAAGGCCTTTGCCCTCGTGGGTAACCCCGGTGGGGTGTAGAAATAGGAATTTCTAGCCGGTCGGCTGCCCGGAGTCACTTCATTCCCCTCTTCTTGTAAGAGATTCGTCCTCGAATCCCAATCCTTCGTGTGTGTCCCGGGCAGGGGTTTCTTCAAGTCGGCGGCTCGTGTGGTGATGTTGGGGCTGTCTTCCCACACGCCTCGGGGGCTTGGGTACTCGTTGGAGTCCGAGTCTGACCAAGTCTCCGGGTCTTCTGAGCTGGCACCGTCGGTGCTCATGTTGTCATCAGTCGAGGGACTGTTAACTTTGATTTTGAGGCTCGTAGAAGACATAGGGGAGTACAGGTCGTCCCAGTGGAGTCCCTCTTCTTTGCTCGGGCTCTTTTCTGCCGCCGTCGGTCTTGGAAGTTGGCGGGGTCGGATGGGTGCCAGCCTCAAGAGTCGGTGTGACACCTCCTCGGTGTGCATATATCGGATAGCCTGAACGTCCCTCGGGGGCCTCGGGGTGTCCGGGTGCTGCTCTTGCACCAGTAGGGGGGTTGGCTAGTGGATGCCCGGGCACTGCTCCGTAGGGTGTCGGGTACGGGTTCGGGGTTGACCCGATGCTGGCCGGGCGCTGTTCTTGAGTCGGGCCGATGCCAGGGATGTAGGGCTCGGCCAAGGTATCTCGCTAGGCCTTAGGACCTAGGGTTAGGTCTTTTACGAACATCCTCGTGAATTTCTCGAGGCCTTGAACCTCTACTTCTTCTCCACTGTCGGAGTCTTCTTCTTTGCCATCCTTTGCTTCTTCTTCTTCGTCATCGGTGACGACTTCTCCTTCATTGAGCACCATTACCCTCTAATTGGGGCAGTCCCTTGCCACATGTCCTCGGCCCTGACATTTAAAACAAACAATGCCGCTAGACCTAGGGTTAGCACTTGGTACAGTAGGGGCAGTACTTGGGGTTACCTGGTTGGCGGTGGGGCTAGGGCTTTGCTTGCCGGCTTGGGCTCGGGTAGGGCCGGATCTCCATGGGGGCTGGCCAGTGCTGGAAGCTCCCTTCCAGGTGCTAGTGGCAGGTGGAGCGGACCTCTTGCCGAAGCCATTCTTGATTTCCCTCTCCACTCGGATTGCCAAGGCTACTAAATCTTCATAGTCAACATAATGAGGGATGTTGACTTGATGCATGATATCCCTTTGTAGGCCGTTGGTAAACCTGGCTATTCTGGCCTCCTCATCCTCTTTAAGATCAAGTCGTGTCACAAGCATCTCGATTTCCTTGTGGTAGTCTTCCACGGACATACTTCCTTGTCTTAGGGTTTGTAGCTTGATGTGCAAGTCTCTTGTATATGCAGCCGGTACAAACTTCTTTCTCATTATTCTCTTCAACTCTCTCCATGTCCCAACGGGTTCTTCTTCTTCTCTCAGGATTTGCCGCCGGTACTGACTCCACCACAAGGCAGTGTAGTCAGTGAATTCTATGGTGGCTACCTTGATCTTTTTCCTCTCGGAGTAGTTGTGGCAGTCCAATAAGTCTTCCATGCTTCTTTCCAGTCCAAATAGTTGTCGGCGTTGGCTTTCCCGTTGAACTTAGGCACAGTGAGCTTGAGGCTGCTCACATCGTCATCAACGTCTTAGGGTGGTCTTCTGTCCTCCCGATCTCGGTCGTCGCGAGGTCTCTCCCTCTCATACTCTTACTCCGCTGCTCGCCTTTCCAACCGAGCCATAGATTCTTGTAACGCGGTTACAGTTTGAGTAATGTTGAGAACGTTGGCCTCCATGTGGTTGAGTCTTTCGTCTGCCATGTTAGTTGATAGTACAGGGAAGCAAATATATCTATCTACCCCTCTTCTTAAGATCAACCTATATAAGGAGGCCGCCGGCCACCCTTTGTACTCATGAACCCTTTGAAATAAACCCCCTTTTTGATAGAACTTTGTTCTTGAAACTGGTGTGAACCACCGCAACCGTGGGCAGACGACCCTAACCACCGCAAGTCTTGAACCTTCGCTCGATCACCGTTGGCACCGGGGGCGGGAAAGTACTAGGACCCGTCGGCTATAAAACAGCCGGGAACCCATAGTATCCAGGAATGGCTCCACGACAGAAGGGGAATACTTCTGTTGATAATACCTACTCTAAGCTATGCACGCAGCATAAAACTAAGAATTGAAGAACAAAGTTCTGAATTTGATTGATTGATTGAAAAAGGTTCGAGTTTACAATGAGGCCGAAGCCTCTTATTTATATGTGAGGAAATCGTGAATAGGCTCACGTTTCCTACTTGGAAAAGAACTCTAAAATAATAAAATATTAGCCTAAGTCTTATTTAGAATATAATAAGACTTACTTGCTCCTAAAGAATCGAAACTAAAAGGGAAAATTTGAGTCCAATACTTAAAAAGACTTAAATAATTAAAAACTGGCTAAAAACCCTAAACCGGCGGATCCGGCGGGTCCGGTCGGATGTGCCGCTCACGCGCGGGCCGGATTATGAAAGCCGGCACCACCTTTGCTGTCGGGCTTGGAATTGGCGGCGGCGTCGGCTGCTCTGGTTGGGCAATGCACGGGGCTTCTGATGCTGGACTCGAGTCTGATGCTGATGCTGCTCGGCATCCGGGGTTCCTGCTCGGCCTGCCCGTTCGGCCCTCTTCCCATTTCATCATTTCCTCCATTTCCTTCTTTGCTCCTAGGTTGGCAGCTCCTAGGCTTGGCTTCAGGTCTTGTACGGGGTTGAGGGATGGTGTAGGTCCTCCTAGGGGCTGAGCCCCATGCTGGCAGGGTGCTAGGGCCCGGTTGGGGCCTTCCGAGGCCGGGGGTGGCGCCCGGGTGTAGTCTGCCTTCGGGCCTTCTCCTGATATGCCCAAGTCTAGCCTTCCTTGTTTCTCCCAGTTGTCCAGGAAGGTCCTTAGAGGTTCCCCTAAGGTAGTCATCCGTTCCTTGAGCTCTTGGAACCCTAGGCTTGGTGCTAGGGTCGGAGGAGCGCTCGTGTTAGGGTCGACTAGAGCTCTTTTAGGCTGAGGCTGGGTCCTCTTTCTTGGCATTCCTCTAAGATGGCATCTAGAGGATCCTAGGGTTGTGTAGCACCTCCTAGGTCCTTAGACTTCGTACCTGTGGTGTCGGCCAAGCTAGGCTCCTTGGCTGCCATGAGCGCCGGGGCCCAAGTTAGGTCTGGATGGGTCCGGACGCTCATCCATGCTTGTTGAACCCTTCGGGGAGGGCTATACTTGAACCTCACCACCTGTTGGGGCTTGGTAAACCTCTGAGGGTTTATCTTAAGGTGCTGGCGTGGTTCTGAGCGCTTCTTATAAGGCACTAAGGCCTTTGCCCTCGTGGGTGACCCCGGTGGGGTGTAGGAATAGGAATTTCCAGCCGGTCGGCTGCCCGAAGTCACTTCAGCCGGGTTGGCATCGGTCGGGTCGGGTCTAGAAACCCGGATCACTTCACCAATCCCCCAACAGGGCAAACTAAACACTAATTGGGAATGGCCGTATAGAGTTCGCGAGGTGATTGGCCCAAACACTTTCAAACTGGAGCACCCTTCCGGTGAGCCCATGCACAAAACATGGAACGCCATGCACCTGAGAAAGTACAACACTAAAGATGGAGCAGGGGCTTAGAGAAATCACAACTGTTCCGATCTTTTTATCTATTTTTGAAAATGACCTAGTAAGGGCGCATATAAGATTGGGAAGAACGTTTACCCACATATATATATATATCGCTACAAGTATAAGTAGTGACCATGTTCAGATTCCCCAAGGCGGAACCCAGCCCCTTTGCCGAGTTCGGATTCCTCAAGGCGGAAACCAACTCCTCATCACCGGCGGAACCCAACATCTCATCACCGTTTGGGTTCCTCAAGGCGGAACCCAACTCCTCATCATCGTTCGGGTTCCCCCAAGGTGGAACCCAACTCCTCATCACCGTTTGGGTTCCCCCAAGGCAGAACCCAACACCTTCGCCGAGTTCAGATTCCCCTCAGCGGAAACCAACTCCTGACCTAAGTTCAGCCCCCCCAACAAACCAAAAAGCAAGGGAATAAAAGAAGTGATGAACCTGTCGTTGTGCTGGTTCAAACAAATAACTAACAAAGCTAACAAAAGCTAGGGTAGATCGTATTCCACGGGCCTTCTAATGATCGACTACTCAAATAAGCTGGCAAATTACTCAGGTTTAAACACTCCTGCGTGGTGTGAGTTCCACGACTTCTAATTCTAAGAAATGCAGAGAAATTAAAAATTGGAACTGAAAGCAGATTGGAAATTAGGGTTGAAAACAGAGATGACAGACGAACTTAGACTTCGAATCCCCCTTCGTTCACCAGAGCATAGGCAATCAACAGATCAGCAGATTTCAATTCTCATTCAATCAATTCTAAGACACCACCATAACTCTTAACCCTTAGGTTTAAGACCGGCGAACGTTCGCTCTATCCGTTCTAGCTACCCTAATCGGTTCCTATGAAAGGCACACTCCATTTATAAGGTTAATTGTTCAATTTGATGTTTTAAAGTAAGGCGAGCGTTCGCTTCTATCCTTAGCTTAACAAGAATCTAATCTAGGTGATCAATCCAGACAAGAAACATGAACAATGAAGAACAAATCAAAGATAAAAGAGAAACAGATTGAACTTTGAATGTAATCACCGCCGATCCGTGACCGCTTTAAAGCCCTGGGTCACTTAGGGTTAATCTAGTCTAAGCTCTAAGAGTTTAGCTACTCATGTTCATAACAAAAGAATCAAAGACAAAGATAGAGTTCATCATACAAAGGAAGAACAGAAAAGTATCTGAAAAACCTAATTAAGATGACTCCGGCAGAATTTCGATCTTCCGGTAGACTGCAATCCTAGCTCCGAGTCTTCGAGATGGAAGGGATGGCGTCACGATCTCTTTCCGGCTCTTCGAACTCTAAACTCTCCTTCAGAACTCTTGAATCCTTGAAGTATTTTGTATTCGTTGGAAATTATGATTATGAAAAAGTATATCTGATTTGGGCCGCCGGTTAAGTATTTATACTTAACCCTAATACTGCCGGATTTTAACTGAGATTTTTGGCAAAAATATGAAGGAATTTTCGCCGAAAATTCCTTTATAAAATGGGTTGTCCGCCGGCTGAATTCTCCTGTGTTTATCGGACCGATGGTTCTCGGCAAAAACTTGATATTTTCGCCGAAAACTTCCTTGGTTGAGCTCCAGTGGATTTGTTCATGTATTTTTGCCAAAAACCCTAGGTGTTTTTGCCGAAAATTCCTTTGTAAAATGGGGCAGGATTTGGTTTGACTTGGTTGGCTCCTTGGATCCATTCCGGTGCGATTCCTCGAGGTTCCAACGCCTTAGATACGTCCTTGGCTACTTATTTGAAGGCAAAAACCTGTGCTAACATAGAAACACTAGAAAACCATCAAATAGACCCGAAACGGGCCAAGGTAACACAAATGACACGAGATAGGGCAATTGATTGAATATTCGTTATTCTACCCTAAAAACCATGTCTTAAGCAAGGAAATGTCGCTTAAATGAGGCTGATAATCACGTCAAATCGAGTGTCATCAAAATACCCCACACTTAAGCTTTTGCTTGTCCTCAAGCAAACTGAATAGAAATGCTCATGTTCACAAATGATAAGATCAATTAAATTGGAGCTCAATCAAACACAATGAATTATTAGACCGATAGATTCTAGAACAAGAAACCTAACATGCATACAGATCAACCAAACAACCTGGTCTCACTAATGAACTGCACATGACAAGTAATCATAACCAATTATGCACGAATTTGACCTGATCGACCAGACTCCTTACACAGGAAATATTTAGTAAATTGGGAACTCTCACTCTCTGTGTTTAAGGACGTCTTTCTGCTCTCAATCATTTTCTGTTACTGAATTCTGTCATAAGTTTGCATTTCGACCACATCTCCACCACTGTGACAACACGAGCACCAGTCAAGAAGGACTTCCCTGCTAGGCCTGTAACGAATTCCACACTACAAGGGTTTATGATGAGATGGATGATGGGGATGTATGATGATGGCTTGGTGCGGTGTAGCTTTCGACTAACTTCCCTCGAATCTAGCCTATGGCTTCCTACCGTCTAACCAGACACGGGTGGAATACTGAACGCTCGTCCTAAGATACCCTCAAGCAACCTAGCACTTATTTTCTTTTAACACTTTTTTTTTCTTTTCTGATTTTCTTTTGACTTCGTTCTTCCATATGTAGAGATAAGAACGTTTATTGAACTTAAAACTTTTTGGCTTTTCTGATTTTTCTTCTTTCTCTTTTTTTTTCGAACTTGCTTCTTTTCTTCTTTTTCTGTTTTTTTTCTTTTGTGCCGATTCTTTCTTTTAGTTGCTAGAGGGGTTTACACGTTTGGACATAATAGCTAAGACCGCCTGTTTAATGGCTATAGGCAGGTTACCACAAACCGACTTTCGGTAGGTCAATCTAGAACTACAACCACAGGGGATCAACGGGGAATGAAAGAATGGGAAATGGCTGTAATATATTATCGAACCGAAAGAACAGGCCAAGCTCAAGGGTTTAAACCTAATGGATTTAACGTTTGGTAGGCTATCTAGCTTAGTAGCTGAATCTAGGTGCCCCTATCATTCTAGAACTCGTGTCATCGTGTGGTCTCGAGTAGGTCTCATGCAAATTCTAACTCATTCAAGCAAACAGAAAAACACTCAGAAAGAATTGAAATTGCAAGTTACGTGCAATGGATCAAAAGCTCACAGTTGATTTGCTAGTCGGATTTGGTCATTTTCATGCAATCAAGGCTCCAAACTACAAGTGTGATTTTAAAATTGTGTTCTGACCAGGCAATTTAGCATCAAAGTATACACGTTCGTTCTCAAGTTCTAGGTTAAGCAGTCTAAGCATCATTATGAAAGTTTGAACAACAACTTAACATCAAAAATCAAGAACTGAGCCATTCTAATGCTAGAGAGACTGGAAAGGAATCACGAGGCACACAAAAAAACACAATCAAGGGCAATCAAGTTCATGCAAGGTTCTCTAGCATCCTACCCCACAATTAAATCGTACTGTGTCCTCACAGGACTAAATATAGAGTTCAGAGTGAAGTAGAAGAACCTGCACCGAGATGGTTGGCGTAGGGGATGAGCACGGATCCTCTGAGCGGAGGGAATCTACCCAAGCGAAGCAAAGGGAATCTCCCAACTACCTACAAAACAAAAACAAATGAAACATAAAAAGGAAACCGGGACAAGTGTCCCAGATCCACACAGAAAAAAGTTGGATTGAAATCCGAAAAGAATAAATAAAAAGAAGGGACAAGAAAGAGGATACAACCCGATCACAGCTCGTTAGGGGCGTCGGGAGGTGGAAAGTGGAGGAAGTCGCCGAGCTGACGTTGCCACACCAGCTGTGCCTCATACCGCTCGTTGGAGCGGTGCATATGTTGCTGCATAATAGTCCATCTCGCCTCTTGAGTGGCGTTGTCGGTGATGCGCCACTCCTGCAGTCGCTCATATAGCTCTCCAACATCCACGGGGTGCGGGTGGTGCTGGGGGTGAGGCGCCTGATATGGATCTGGAATGAGCGGCGACGACTGGTGTGCATACTCCTGCCTGATGGTGTGGCGAGGGTGTATGATCATGAAATTCTTGCTCGTACTGAGGCTGAGACTCCTCAGAATCATCTTCTTCCTCCGACTCATTCTCGTCCTAGGGAGGAGGATCTGCTGCTACCTGGGGGCTGAGGTCCAGCTCGAGGTTGTACTTGACCACCAAATCGCCTCCAATGGTGCGTACTCTGCGGCGTGGGATGTTTGGGCCATATTCGTGGCTGAGGCCGAAGGAGATGATGAGTCGGCCTACAAAGTTGCCTCCCAGGAGTGAGCGAGGTGGCTTTGACATCTGAGTCTTCTTGCGGACTGAAGAGGGTAGCTCTCCCGGATGGCGCGATGAAGAAGAAGCTCCTCTCGGCTGATATGGTGGCGGTCTTTCTCTGGAGCATACAAAAGAGAACGACGCCAAACCATGTGAATGAATTTACAGAGAGGGTGAGAGAGAGACTTAACTGAATTATGCTTCGTGAGACGATCGCCGGGCACTCCAGTCATGTGGCTCCAGACTGCATGGTACTCCTCTCCGTCGTCATCGTCATTCTCCCAGCCGAGGTAATGACCATTGTAGTGCTCGTGGGGAATGTGATGCTGCAGTTTTAGCGGTATCAAATAACTAACCTACCGTAGTAGACTAGATCGTATTCCACAGGGTTTCTACTAATCGACTCCTCAAAAAAGCTGGCAAATTACTCAAGTTTAAACACTTAGTGCGTGGTGTGAGTTACACGACTTCTAATCTAATAAAGCAGGAAAATAAAAGACAGAAAAGTAAAAGGTTGACTAACGAGAAGATAGACGAACTTAGATTTCGAATCCCCCTTAGATCACCAGAGCATTGGCAATCAATAGATCAACGGTTTTCAATTCTAATTCAATCAATTTCTATACACCACCACAACTCCTTACCCTTAGGTTTAAGACTGGCGAACGTTCGCTCTATCTGATCTAACTACCAAGATTAACTAGTCGCCCGGGTACGGTCGCCTCTCGCAACGACTTAATTAACTAGTGCATTTACTAACGATTTATGAGTTACTCTTGCAGTGGATTAACCCTAATCGGTTCCTACGAAAGGCACACTCCAATTATAAGGTTAACTGGTTGAATTGATATTTTAAAGAGAGGCGAGCGTTCGCTTCTATCCTCAGCTTAACAAGAATCTAAACTAGGTGATCAAGGAAGACAGGTTTAAGCACCAAAGCAGGGAACCGTCTAGCGACTAACCCTAGCTTGCAAAAACCTAATCTAGGCGACCAACCAGAAAAGAAACATGAACAATCAAGAACAAAACAACCATGCAAAGAGAAACTGATTGAACTTTGAATCTAATTACCGCCAATCCGTGACCGCTTTAAAGCCCTGGGTCACTTAGGGTTCATCTAATCTAAGCTCTACAAGTTTAGCTACTCATAACGATAACAGAAGAATCAAAGGCAACAAAGGAAATCATCATACAGAGGAAGAACAGATAAGAACTGAAAAACCTAATTCTGACGACTCCAGCGAAGCTTCAATCTCCTGGATCTTCAACTTTAAGCTCCGAGCTCTCCGAGGTGGAAGGATGGTGTCACGATCTCTCCACGATTCTTCGAACTCTCTAAACTCTATCTATCGACCCTAAGGTCGTGGCTAATCAGCCAAAATTCGTGTGTATCTAATCTGGCCTCAAAAAGTCTATATATACCCCAGAAACCCTTTACAAGTTGGAAAAGGCTGAAAATTAGGGTTTCTGCCCAGATTTTCAAAGGAATTTTCGCCGAAAATAGGAAGGTATTTTCGCCGAAAATAGGAAGGTATTTTCGCCGAAAATATTAGTTAAAAACCAGCTCCAACTTGTTTCGATGATTCCCGCTCCGTTTGAACTCCGATTTGGTCCCCGTTTGAAGCGCTGGACTCGTGAGAGAGTCCTCTATAATGTCGTAACCTGGAGGCTCAACATAAAAGCTCAAAAAAAGGGTAAAAATAGCCAATAAATGGACATGTATGCACTAGGAGCCTAGAATTACATAATAAACACATTTTCACCAAATATTTATCAGAATGGCATCAAAGGGGCATGAAATGTTGCTTAAATGGGGATGAAAATCACGTCAAATCGAGTGTCATCAATACCCCACACTTAAGCTTTTGCTTGTCCTCAAGCAAACTGAACTAGAACACACTCAAATTCACAAATGACACGAGATTAAACTGAGATTCAATTCTAACGATTTGGTTTAGACTGTTCCACGTAGAAAAAGTGACCTACACATGCAAGAACATCAACCAAACAAGTTTTCGAACTCACTAATTTCTGCACACTTCAAGTAGTAGTTTTAACAAAGCTCATTTCTTGGCAAAACAATTAATCATAATTAACCGACTACGATAACACCAATTCTAATGAGAAAAGACTTTAATCTCTAACCATGATGTGGACGCGGAGGTAGGAAAAGTGACGTGGCTATCGACTTGACTTAATCCGTTTCTAGATCTGTACGTTACATGTTCTAGCTAGGACCGATTTAAACAACAATTTGTTTTAAGTTTCAACTTCCTTCAATTTATTTACTGCATACTAGTGCTTGATACCAAACAGTTCACTTAGGTGTTGGACCTGCCTAGCTCACAGTATTTGTGCCTTTGCTAGTGCTCAACCCGAACACTTCACTTAGGTGTCGGGCTTGCCTAGCTTTGATTTTTAGCACTTTAAAAACATAGCATTGATTTGCACAACTTGATTACTTGATTTAACAATTTATCCACTTAATCCTAGCTAGTTATAACTTTTTACACAAGATTTCGAATTGGATTTCCGCCTAATCTCTAGCCACAATCACAGGTGATCAAATATGGTTTCAAAAACATGGAAGAAGCTAGCATTTATCATCTTAGAATGGTGTTATCGAGCTTTGTGATTAACAAGTCAATTAATTCAATTGATTCAAGTTTCAACTACAAGAGTGATTTATGATCTGTTCTGACTTAGACTCATTTGATATCAATGCCAACACGTTGGTTACAAGTTCTAAGTGGAACAGTCTAAACGTCATTGTTCAAAATTGAAGTCAATTTAACATCAAAAGTCAAGAATTGAGCAATTCTATGCTAGAGAAGTTTCAAAATTGAACCATAGAATCACAGATAGCAAGCAAGATCAGGCAAATTCTAACATCCCACCCCACACTTAAACGGTTCTGTGTCCTCACAGGACTAAACTAGAGTAGAGAGATACGAAAAACCTGGAAGGTGATGGTCGGTGTAGTGGATGAACACGGATAGCCCGGAGCGGAGTGGAGTAGCTACTCAAGTTCCTACAAAACAAAAACAACAAAAAGATCAAAAGGATACCGGGACAAGTGTCCCAGATCCACACAGAATAAAAGTCGAAATGAAGACGGTTAGGGGAATTTTGAAAATATTTTGACTCTCTTTAAGTGGAGGATTGGGTGGTTTTCAAAATAGTTTTCGGCGAAAATAAGAGGGTGTTTTCGCCGAAAATTTTAGTTCAAATGCACTGCCGGTTTTTCAAGTGTGTTTTCGCCGAAAGTAACCATATGTTTTCGCCAAAAATTAGCGTTAAAATCACTGCCTTGTTTTCAAGTTCAATTTCGCCGAAAACATTATAAATTTCGGACCGAAAATATGAAACAGGGAGGTTCAGTGAAAACCAAAAGGCGATTTCGCCGAAAATGATATTGAAAATACGTCAAAAATTGTGAACACTACGATTGAAAATATTTTCGCAAACCCAGCAGACTTCAAAAAATCACAGTTAAATCCACAAAAAATGGAAAGACCTCAATCAACTTGTAACTGACTCTATGACACACAAACTACACACGAAAAATATGAAATAAAAAAATGACACTTTTGGCTCCCCTGAACCGACTCTAAAATACTAAGTTCGACAAAAAATTAAAAAAAAACAGACTCCAGCCGTGGGTTCCCTCCCACGAAGCGCTCTCTTTTAACGTCCTTGAGCCGGACGGTACCTGTTAGGGACCCCAACTCAGAAGTTCCTTGAAGTCAATCGTCTTCTTCAAGGTGTGCGGTTGAGTGCCATGTAGCACTCCAGCAGGGTGATGTAACCGGTAGTGCTCCAGTAGATCGTGGTTCTGGTTGGATGACCAGTTCTTCTTGAATTCTCCTTCTGGAGGAGGAAAGAGGTAGTACGGCGCGGCATGATCAATGAGCTCCATCTTCTCTACAGGTTGACTCGGCGGAAGTGTAGGTGAGGGTATCTCCTCAATCTCTATGTGCTCCTCTTTGGCTTCAACTTCAGGATGGATCGGCTCTATGTCTTTATCAACCATCACCGCCAAGGATTCTTCATCAGATGCTTCTAGCTCATATTAGTCATGGACGGGCTCATCTTCTTCTTTGAACATCTCCTGAGCGTCTTCTGTCATTAACTGCTTTGGTTGCTCGAGCTTGATGTCCGTCGCGAGATCAGCTTGCAGCATTGAAGAGATATTATCCAAGGCAGATTGGGTTCTCGACGAGCATTGTTGATGTTCATGAAGCATCTCTTGGTTATCTTTATCGCCACTTTGATGCTCTTGTTGGTGTGTCTCTTGGTAACCTTGTAGCATTGAAGAGATTTTATCAAAGAGGGAGTCAAATCTCGCCGTTTGTTGTTGTTTTTGATGTAGCATCTCTTGGTAATCCTCAATATTCGGTGCTCCATTGACGCGCCACTCTTGGTACTGGTCCTATAATCCTGCATAATCAAAACTCAAAAGCACTACCCAGGTAAATCATGGAAATATGGAGGAAAATTAAATGGTAAGACGGAAAGGTAGAAGAATAATTTGCCAACTCTTCTTTCAAACAATTAGAAGAGTCCCCGGCAACGGCGCCAATTTGATGCTGCAGTTTTAGCGGTATCAAATAACTAACCTACCGAAGTAGACTAGATCGTATTCCACAGGGTTTCTACTAATCGACTACACAAAGAAGCTGGCAAATTACTCAGGTTTAAACACTTAGTGCGTGGTGTGAGTTCCACGACTTCTAATCTAATAAAGCAGGAAAATAAAAGACAGAAAAGTAAAAGGTTGACTAACGAGAAGATAGACGAACTTAGATTTCGAATCCCCCTTAGATCACCAGAGCATTGGCAATCAACAGATCAGCGGTTTTCAATTCTAATTCAATCAATTTCTATACACCACTATAACTCCTTACCCTTAGGTTTAAGACTGGCGAACGTTCGCTCTATCCGATCTAACTACCAAGATTAACTAGCCGCCCGGGTACGGTCGCCTCTCGCAACGACTTAATTAACTGGTGCATTTACTAACGATTTATGAGTTACTCTTGCAGTGGATTAACCCTAATCGGTTCCTACAAAAGGCACACTCCAATTATAAGGTTAACTGGTTGAATTGATGTTTTAAAGAGAGGCGAGCGTTCGCTTCTATCCTCAGCTTAACAAGAATCTAAACTAGGTGATCAAGGAAGACAGGTTTAAGCGCCAAAGTAGGGAACCGTCTAGCGACTAACCCTAGCTTGCAAAAACCTAATCTAGGCGACCAACCAGAAAAGAAACATGAACAATCAAGAACAAAACAACCATGCAAAGAGAAACTGATTGAACTTTGAATCTAATTACCGCCAATCCGTGACCGCTTTAAAGCCCTGGGTCACTTAGGGTTCATCTAATCTAAGCTCTACAAGTTTAGCTACTCATAACGATAACAGAAGAATCAAAGGCAACAAAGGAAATCATCATACAGAGGAAGAACAGATAAGAACTGAAAAACCTAATTCTGACGACTCCGGCGAAGCTTCGATCTCCTGGATCTTCAACTTTAAGCTCCGAGCTCTCCGAGGTGGAAGGATGGTGTCACGATCTCTCCACGATTCTTCAAACTCTCTAAACTTTATCTATCGACCCTAAGGTCGTGGCTAATCAGCCAAAATTCGTGTGTATCTAATCTGGCCTCAAAAAGTCTATATATATCCCCAGAAACCCTTTACAAGTTGGAAAAGGCTGAAAATTAGGGTTTCTGCCCGGATTTTCTAAGGAATTTTCGCCGAAAATAGGAAGGTATTTTCGCCGAAAATATTAGTTAAAAACCTGCTCCAACTTGTTTCGATAATTCCCGCTCCGTTTGAACTCCAATTTGGTCCCCGTTTGAAGCGCTGGACTCGTGAGAGAGTCCTCTATAATGTCGTAACCTGGAGGCTCAACATAAAAGCTCACAAAAAGGGTAAAAATAGCCAATAAATGGACATGTATGCACTAGGAGCCTAGAATTACATAATAAACACATTTTCACCAAATATTCATCAGAATGGCATCAAAGGGGCATGAAATGTTGCTTAAATGGGGATGAAAATCACGTCAAATTGAGTGTCATCAGAATGCCTAGATGAGCTGCAAACTCATCATAGGTGAATGTCCTGTGCACCCCGCCCAGATAGAAGGAAACGACCTTCTTGCCCTGCCTCCTCTTGTGCTCGTCCAGATCGAACGTCGCCCAAAACTCCTGTAGAGCAACTTCTGGGAAGTCGGCGGCTAGCGTGGTCAGCTCCAGCAAGCCAGCATGTGTTAGTACATCGAGCACGTTCCAGTGCCAGTCCTCATCGTGGTCGAAGAGCGACTCCATGGAAAGGGGGCGAACAGCAGCTCCAGGGATATTCTCGAGCCTCTGGTAGCACTCGAAGTAGTACGGGGCAGGCGAGCAACGGTGTGGTGGTACCCAACACGGCCAGGGAAACTTGGGGGAGGGCCATGGATGGCAGGTGTGACGGGAGCGGGAGCTCGGGATCTAGAGGCGGTGTCAAGTCTCTGTTTGGTCCTGCGCTCATGAGTTACGTTCCTAAGCAAGAAAACAAACCAGATTTGTCAAACTAAAACCCTACCCCACACTTTCACAAAGAAATGAGGAAAACTGAGTGGGGGTAAGCAAAGCAGATTAACCGGTAATCCCAAACAATTAAAATACATGCTTAGGACACAGCCAGAATGGAATTATCACAATCATAGTTCAGAAGTCAAACCGACATTAAAAAAGTCAACATAATCGAACATTGAACCCTAATCATGGCAAGACTACATTGAACCCTAATCATGGCAAGACTATCACAAAGCGGGAAATGACGGCATAATATGATCTCAAATGGCAAGCACAATAATATGAACATAAATGAGAACATAAGGCAGCCAACTGATCATAAACAGTTCATGGTCAAACCGACATTTCTCAAAAGTCAACACCACAAAGAATAGGTCTTATGAAAAGCAACACATGATCAAACGATATAAAAATTAAGCACAATACTCCCTAATCATGCTAGATCAGTCCAAAGAGTTCAGCTAACCTAGTTCACACGAAATCAGTCGGTACGCAAATCGAGGTAAATCGAAAAGTCAACCAAAAGTCAACCCCGACGAAATTCAGCATTCAATATGTCAAAAGATTTGTAATGAAAATTTCTACAGCTTACTTTGAAGCCATGGGTGCTGAAAACGAGCGGAGGAAGAGAAATTGGAGAAAAACCGAAAATTTTTGGGTTTGGTTGAACGGGAGCTCTAGAGCTCCGATTCGACTGTTCTACGGCTTGGGTTGATCAGAAATGGAAGGGCAGACGTGCGGCGGCGACGGCGGTCGTCAACGGGTGGCGGCGGTGAAATGGTGGTGGCGGCGACGGGTTTGTTTTAACTGGGGGAGGTTTTTGAAATTTTTGAAAATTGGAAAGTGAGGAGAGAGGGAGACACGACCGAAAATTAAAATGATAAGTCCAAAAATTTTGCCTTGAGTTTTCGGCGAAAATTAGTGCAATTTTTCACCGAAAACATCAGTTAAAAAGCACTACCGGTTTTCAAAAGGGTTTTCGCCGAAAACATTAAATAGTTTTCGCCGAAAATTTTGAACTCTACGTTTGAAAATATTTTCGTAATCCCGGCAAACTTCAGAAAATCGCAGTTAAATCCACAAAAATCGGAAAAACCTCAAAGGACTTGCAATTGACACTACGACACACAGACTACACATGAAAAATAAGAAATCAAACAAACTGACACTTTTGGCTCCCCCGAACCGACTCTAAAATACTAAGGTTGACACAAATGAAAACTGACTCCAGCCGTGGGTTGCCTCCCACGAAGCGCTCTAGATTAACGTCCTTGAGCTGGACGATACCTGGACGGTATTAGGAGACATCCCAACTCAGGTTCTCCTTAACGCTAGCATCGGAGTTCATGAAGTAGAGCTTCGGGGTATCTCCGGTGAGCGTGAATTTCTTCCCGTTAGCGTGTAAGCTTGGTACGTCCGTCGGGAAGGTGCTCAGTGATCTTGAACGGACCAAAGAGCTCTGTCAAGGGATCATCTTCTACGAGGAAGATGGTAGAGGGAATGAGAATGATTGGCTTCGTCTTCTCTTTGACCTCCGGCTTTGTATCACCAGGATCGGTGATCGTAGGTATTTCCTTAGGAGATGTTTTAGGCTCCTCCTTCAATACTTGTTCCGACGCCGGTATCTCGGAACGAATTGGTGGTGCAGCTGGCTCGGTAGAAGGTGGTGGCACAACTGGTCTCCAGACCATTTGAGTCTTCGTCTTCTTGTTGTTCCCCTGGGATCTACCAGGTTCTTTACTCGGTGGCTTAGAAGAGGCTTGCAGTCCCTTCTTCTTTGGCGGCTTCTGATGAGCTGCAGAATAGTGATCAAATACTACCAAGCTAGAAGCTAGGGTAGATCATATTCCACAGAGTTTCTTCTAATTGACTACTCAAAGAAGCTGGCAATTTATCCAAGTTTAAACACGTTGTGTGTGGTGTGAGTTCCACGACTTCTAGACTAAGATGTAGGAAAATTAAAAAAAAAGATTAAAAGACAGAATGATTGGTTGGTTTAGACAGACGACATACAAGCTTAGATTTCGAATCCCCCTTAGATCACCAAGGCAACAACAATCACAAGACCAGCGGTTTTCAATTCTCATTCAATCAATTTCTAAACACCACCATAACTCCTGACCCTTAGGTTTAAGACCGGCGAACGTTCGCTCTATCCGTTCTAACTACCAAGATTAATTAATCGCCCGGGTACGGTCGCCTCTCGCAATGACTTAACTTAACTGGTGCAATTACTAATGATTAATGAGTTACTCTTGAAGCGGATTAACCCTAACTGGTTCCTACGAAAGGCACACTCCAATGAATAGCTTACTGGTTGAATTGATGTTCTAAAGTGAGGCGAGCGTTCGCTTCTATCCTCAGCTTAACAAGAATCTAATCTAGGTGATCAAGAAAGACAAGTTTTAATGTTTTAAAGTAGGGAAGCTGTCTGGCAACACTGTCTGGCGACAAACCCTAACTCAACACAAACCTAATTTAGGCGATCAACCAGAAAAGAAACATAAACAATGAAGAACAAAACAACCATGCAAAGAGAAACTGATTGAACTTTGAATCTAATCACCGCCGATCCGTGGCCGCTTTAAAGCCCTGGGTCACTTAGGGTTCATCTAATCTAAGCTCTACAAGTTTAGCTACTCATATCTGACAAACAAGAATCAAAGACGACAGAAGGATTCATCTTAAAGAAAGGAAGAACAGAAAAGGATCTGAAAAACCTAATCTCGGATGATCCGTGAAGCTTCGGTCTTGAGAATCTTCAACTCCTAGCTCCGAGCATTTTCCGAGATGGATTGATGGCGTCACGATCTCTCCGATATCTCCGGAATACTCTCTCAACTCTCCTCAAGTCGTGGCTGATCTCTCTTGGTTCAATGTTAAAAAATCTGACTTCGAAAAATCTATTAATACCCCCGAAAACCCTTTCCTTGTTGGAAAAGCTAAAATTTCCCGTCTGGGGAGCTTACAGGGCGTGTAAGCTCACAGTGTATTTAGCTTACACGGCTTGTAAGCTCCAAAACGCAGCGTTTTGAGCTGGGCAGACTTCCAACTTGTTTCGATCATTCCCGCTCCGTTTGAACTCCGATTTGGTCTCCGTTTGAAGCGTTGGACTTGTGAGAGAGTATTCTATAATATGGTAACCTGGGGCTCAACATAAAAGCTTACAAAAAGGGTAAAAATAGCGGAGAAATAGACAATGTACGCACTTGGAGCCGATAATCACAAAGTTACGACAAATGCACCAAATACTCATCAAAATGGCATCAAAGGGTATGAAATGTTGCTTAAATGGGCCTGATAATCACGTCAAATTGAGTGTCATCAACTTCTGAGGAACACATTTAGAAGTTGATGACACTCGATTTGACGTGATTATAAGCCCCATTTAAGCAACATTTCATACCCTTTGATGCCATTTTGATGAGTATTTGGTGCATTTGTCGTAAATTTGTGATTCTAGGCTCCTAGTGCATACATTGTCCATTTATTGGCTATTTTTACCCTTTCTGTGAGCTTTTATGTTGAGCCTCTAGGTTACCACATTATAGAGGACTCTCTCAAGAGTCCAGCGCTTCAAACGGGGACCAAATCGGAGTTCAAACGGAGCGGGAACCATCGAAACAAGTTGGAGCTGGTTTTTAATTAATATTTTCGGCGAAAATGTGGTGATATTTTGGGCGAAAATTCCTTTGAAAATCCGGGCAAAAACCCTAATTTTCAGCCTTTTCCAACTTGTAAAGGGTTTCTGGGGGTATATATAGACTTTTTGAAGCCAGATTAGAAACACACGAATTTTGGCTGATTAGCCACGACTTAAAGGGTCGATAGATAGAGTTTAGAGAGTTCGAAGATCCGTGGAGAGATCGTGACGCCATCCTTCCACCTCGGAGAGCTCGGAGCTTAAAGTTGAAGATCCAGGAGATTGAAGCTTCGCCGGAGTCGTCAGAATTAGGTTTTTCAGTTCTTATCTGTTCTTCCTCTGTATGATGATTTCCTTTGTCGCCTTTGATTCTTCTGTTATCGTTATGAGGAGCTGAACTTGTAGAGCTTAGATTAGATGAACCCTAAGTGACCCAGGGCTTTTAAAGCGGTCACGGATTGGCGGTAATTAGATTCAAAATTCAATCAGTTTCTCTTTGCATGGTTGTTTTGTTCTTCATTGTTTATGTTTCTTCTCTTGTTGATCGCCTAGATTAGGTTTTTGCAAGTTAGGGTTAGTCGCCAAATGTTGTCGCTAGACAGTTCCCTGCTTTGGCGCATAAACTTGTCTTCCTTGATCACCTAGTTTAGATTCTTGTTAAGCTGAGGATAGAAGCAAACGCTCGCCTCTCTTTAAAACATCAATTCAACCAGTTAACCTTATAATTGGAGTGTGCCTTTCGTAGGAACCGGTTAGGGTTAATCCACTGCAAGAGTAACTCATAAATTGTTAGTAATTGCACCAGTTAATTAAGTCGTTGCGAAAGGCGACCGTACCCGGGCGGCTAGTTAATCTTGGTAGTTAGATCGGATAGAGCGAACGTTCGCCAGTCTTAAACCTAAGGGTAAGGAGTTATGGTGGTGTATAGAAACCGATTGAATTAGAACTGAAAACCGCTGATCTGTTGATTGCCAATGCTCTGGTGATCTAAGGGGGATTCGAAATCTAAGTTCGTCTATCTTCCTGTTAGTCAACCTTTTTAATCTTTCTGTCTTTTATTTTCCTTTGTTTATTAGATTAGAAGTTGTGGAACTCACACCACGCACAACTTGTTTAAACCTGAGTAATTTGCCAGCTTCTTTGAGTAGTCGATTAGTAGAAACCCTGTGGAATACGATCTAGTCTACTTCGGTAGGTTAGTTATTTGATACCGCTAAAACTGCAGCATCAAATTGGCGCCGTTGCCGGGGACTCTTCTAATTGTTTGAACGAAGAGTTGGCATTTTATTCTTCTACCTTTCCGCTCTACCATTTATTTTTCCTCCATATTTCCATGATTTACCTGGGTAGTGCTTCTTAGTTTTGATTATGCAGGATAACAGGTGGGATGACCGGTACCGAGAGTGGTACATCAAAGAAGCACCATATCCCGAAGATTATCAAGAATTGCTACATCAACAACAACTACAGACGGCGAGATTTGACTCCCTCTTTGATAAGATCTCTTCAATGCTACAAGGTTACCAAGAGATACACCAACAAGAACATCAAAGTGGCGTAGAGATAACTAAGAGATGCTTCATGAACATCAACAATGCTCGTCGAGAACCCAATCTGCCTTGGATAATATCTCTTCAATGCTACAAGCTCATCTCGCGACGGACATCAAGCTCGAGCAACCAAAGCAGTTAATGACAGAAGACGCTCAAGAGCTGTTCGAAGAAGAAGATGATTATCCTATCCATTACTATTATGAGCTAGAAGAATCCTTGGCGGTGGTGGTTGATGAAGACATAAAGCCAATCCATCCTGAAGTTGAAGCCGAAGAGGAGCACATAGAGATTGAGGAGATACCCTCACCTACACTTCCGCCGAGTCAACCTGTAGAGAAGATTGAGCTCATTGATCATGCCACGCCGTACTACCTCCTTCCTCCTCCAGTAGGAGAATTCGAGAAGAACTGGTCATCCAACCAGAACCGCGATCTACTAGAGCACTACTGGATGCATCACCCTTCTGGAGTGCTACATGGCACTCAACCGCTATCCTTGAAGAAGACGATTGACTTCAAGGAACTGCTAAGTTGGGGTCCCTAACAGGTATCGTTTGGCTCACGGACGTTAAACAAGAGCGCTTCATGGGAGGCAACCCACGGCTGGAGTCAGTTGTTTTCATTTTGAGTCGTTCTATTTTAAAGCCCCAGTAAAAAAAATAAAACTGCCGACCATTTTCAAGATTATTTTTGGCGAAAATTCACCCATATTTTCGCCGAAAATATGTGTTTAAAATCGGCCTGTTCTCCTGTTTCTACTTCTCGACCGAAAACAACTTAACTTTTTGCCAAACCGATTTTGATTTTACAAAACATTTTCGCCAAAAATTTTCGCCAAAAATTTTCAATCATTTTCGCCGAAAATCATGTGTTTTCTGCCGACTATTTATACCAGTTTCGACTTCTGATTTTCACCCCGCCCTCGGAACAGTGATTAGGTTGTTTCTATCCTTTCCATTTCTTTTCTTTCTTCTTTTCGGATCTCGGTCCACTTTTCTTCTGTGTGGATCTGGGGCACTTGTCCCGGTATCCTTTTGATCTTTTTGTTGTTTTTGTTTTTGTAGGAACTTGAGTAGCTACTCCGCTCTACTCCGGACTCTTCGTGCTCATCCGCTACACCGACCATCACCTTCCAGGTTCTTCGTATCTCTCTACTCTAGATTAGTTCTGTGAGGACACAGAACCGTTTAAGTGTGGGGTAGGAGTCTAGGATTATTCATGATCTTGCTTGCTATCTATGATTCTGTGGTTCAAATTTGAAAATTCTCTAGCATAGAATTGCTCAATTCTTGACTTTTGATTTGAAATTGACTTCAATTTTGAATAATGACGTCTAGACTGTTCACTTAGAACCTGTAACCAGCGTGTCAGAACTGATATTAAATGAGTCTAGGTCAGAACAGATCATAAATCACTTCTGTAATTGAAACTTGAATTAATTGAATTAATTGGTTTGTTAATAACAAAGCTCGATAACACTGTTCTAAGATGATAAATGCTAGCTTCTTCCATGTTTTCCACTCCATATTTGATCACCTGTGATTGTGGCTTGAGATTAGACGGAAATCCAATTCGAAATCTTGTGTAAAAAGTTATAACTAGCTAGGATTAAGTGACTAAATGGTTAAATCAAGTAATTAAGTTGTGCAAATCAATGTAAATTTCTTTAAAGTGTTGAAAATAAAGCTAGGCAAGCCCGACACCTAAGTGAAGTGTTCGGGTTGAGCACTAGCATAGGCACAAATACTGTGAGCTAGGCAGGTCCAACCCCTAAGTGAAGTGTTTGGTATCGAGCACTAGTATGCAGTAAATCAATGGAAGAAGTTGAAACTTGAAATAAATTGTTGTTTAAATCGGTCCTAGCTAGAACATGTAACGTACAGATCTAGAAACGGATGAAGTCAAGTCGATAGCCACGTCACTTTTCCTACCTCCGCGTCCACATCATGGCTAGAGCTTAAAGTCTTTTCTCATTAAAATTGGTGTTATCGTAGTCGGTTAATTATGATTAATTGTTTTGCCAAGAAACGAGCTTTGTTAAAACTACTACTTGAAGTGTGCAGAAATTAGTGAGATCGAAAACTTGTTTGGTTGATGTTCTTGCATGTGTAGGTCACTTTTTCTACGTGGAACAGTCTAAACCAAATCGTTAGAATTGAATCTCAGTTTAATCTCGTGTCATTTGTGAATTTGAGTGTGTTCTAGTTCAGTTTGCTTGAGGACAAGCAAAAGCTTAAGTGTGTGGTATTTTGATGACACTCGATTTGACGTGATTATAAGCCCCATTTAAGCAACATTTCATACCCTTTGATGCCATTTTGATGAGTATTTGGTGCATTTGTCGTAACTTTGTGATTCTAGGCTCCTAGTGCATACATTGTCCATTTATTGGCTATTTTTACCCTTTATGTGAGCTTTTATGTTGAGCCTCCAGGTTAACACATTATAGAGGACTCTCTCACAAGTCCAGTGCTTCAAACGGGGACCAAATCGGAGTTCAAACGGAGCGGGAATCATCGAAACAAGTTGGAGCTGGTTTTTAACTAATATTTTCGGCGAAAATGTGGTGATATTTTCGGCGAAAATTCCTTTGAAAATCCGGGCAAAAACCCTAATTTTCAGCCTTTTCCAACTTGTAAAGGGTTTCTGGGGTATATATAGACTTTTTGAAGCCAGATTAGAAACACACGAATTTTGGCTGATTAGCCACGACTTAGAGGGTCGATAGATAGAGTTTAGAGAGTTCGAAGATCCGTGGAGAGATCGTGACGCCATCCTTCCACCTCGGAGAGCTCGGAGCTTAAAGTTGAAGATCCAGGAGATTGAAGCTTCGCCGGAGTCGTCAGAATTAGGTTTTTCAGTTCTTATCTGTTCTTCCTCTGTATGATGATTTCCTTTGTCGCCTTTGATTCTTCTGTTATCGTTATGAGTAGCTGAACTTGTAGAGCTTAGATTAGATGAACACTAAGTGACCCAGGGCTTTTAAAGCGGTCACGGATTGGCGGTAATTAGATTCGAAATTCAATCAGTTTCTCTTTGCATGGTTGTTTTGTTCTTCATTGTTTATGTTTCTTCTCTTGTTGATCGCCTAGATTAGGTTTTTGCAAGTTAGGGTTAGTCGCCAAATGTTGTCGCTAGACAGTTCCCTGCTTTGGCGCATAAACTTGTCTTCCTTGATCACCTAGTTTAGATTCTTGTTAAGCTGAGGATAGAAGCAAACGCTCGCCTCTCTTTAAAACATCAATTCAACCAGTTAACCTTATAATTGGAGTGTGCCTTTCGTAGGAACCGGTTAGGGTTAATCCACTGCAAGAGTAACTCATAAATTGTTAGTAATTGCACCAGTTAATTAAGTCGTTGCGAGAGGCGACCGTACCCGGGCGGCTAGTTAATCTTGGTAGTTAGATCGGATAGAGCGAACGTTCGCCAGTCTTAAACCTAAGGGTAAGGAGTTATGGTGGTGTATAGAAACCGATTGAATTAGAATTGAAAACCGCTGATCTGTTGATTGCCAATGCTCTGGTGATCTAAGGGGGATTCGAAATCTAAGTTCGTCTATCTTCCTGTTAGTCAACCTTTTTAATCTTTCTGTCTTTTATTTTCCTTTGTTTATTGGATTAGAAGTCGTGGAACTCACACCAGGCACAACTTGTTTAAACCTGAGTAATTTGCCAGCTTCTTTGAGTAGTCGATTAGTAGAAACCCTGTGGAATACGATCTAGTCTACTTCGGTAGGTTAGTTATTTGATACCGCTAAAACTGCAGCATCAATGTTATCATTTCTTTACCAACCCTCAAAGTTAAAGAACCATTTGGAACGTTAATTTGCATTTGATGACACTCGGATTAACGTGATTATTAGCCTCATTTAAGCGACATTTCATTGCTTGAGACACAGTTTTTAGGGTAGAATAACGAATATTCAATCAATTGCCCTATCTCGTGCCATTTGTGTTACCTTGGCCCGTTTCGGGTCTATTTGATGGTTTTCTAGTGCTTTTATGTTAGCACAGGTTTTTGCCATCGAATACGGTAGCCAAGGATGTGTCTAGGGCACTGGAACCCCGAGGAATCACACCCGCATCAGCCAGAAAAGTCATTCAACCCAAAAGAATTCCTGCCCCATTTACACATATATTTTCGGCAAAAGTACCCTTTGGTTTTCGCCGAAAATGAAAGAAGAATCCACTTACCCGATCAAGAGGGAGTTTTCGGCGAAATACATAAGCATTTTCGGCGAAAACCCTAAGCAAAATCAGCCGGAAGAAACAGACGGGTGAAGCCACATTTGAACAGATATTATCGCCGAAAATATCCTTGGATTTTCGGCGAAAATTCCAGTGGAAAAGCAGCAATTGCCGGCTAGGTATAAATGCTAAACCGAACGGCTCGTGATGGAGTTCGAGAGAAAACGAGTAGATGGAGTTCGAGGAGCCAGGAACGGATCATGACGCTATCCATCCATCTCGGAGAGCCAGTGCTAGGAGTTGAAGATCCAGCAGGTTGAAGCTGCAAGGAGTCATCGAAATTAGGTTTTACAGTTCCTCTCTGTCTTCCCTTCCTGAGATGTATTCTTTGTCTGTCTTCGATTCTTCTGTATTGAATATGAGTAGCTAAACTCGTGTAGCTTAGATTAGATGAATCCTAAGTGACCCAGGGCTTAAAGCGGTCACGGATCGGCGGTGACTAGATTCGAAATTCATTCAGTTTCTCCTTCATGTTTGATTTGTTCTTTATTCTCTGTGTTTCTTGTCTGGTTTGGCCACCTAGATTAGATTCTTGTTAAGCTAAGGATAGAAGCAAACGCTCGCCTTACTTTAGAACATCAAGTTGAACAATTAACCTTATAATTGGAGTGTGCCTTTCGTAGGAACCGATTAGGGTTAATCCATTGCAAGAGTAACTCATTAATCATTAGAATTTGCACCAGTTAAGTTAAGTCGTTGCGAGAGGCGACCGTACCCGGGTGGCTAATTAATCGTGGTAGCTAGATTAGATAGAGCGAACGTTCGCCAGTCTTAAACCTTAGGGTCAGGAGTTATGATGGTGTCTGAGAACTGAGTGAACTAGAATCGAAAATCGCTGGTCTGTTGACTGCTGTTGCTCTGGTAATCTAAGGGGGATTCGAAGTCTAAGCTTGTCTGTCATCTTTCTGGTCAATCAATCAATCTTCAATCTTTCTTCGCTTTAATTTCATTTCAATTTACCTTTTCATTTTAGTATAGAAGTCGTGGAACTCACACCACGCACTACGTGTTTAACTTTGAATTAAATTGCCAACACCTTTGAGTAAGGAAGTAGAGGAAACCCCTGGAATACGATCTACCCTAGCTTTTGTAAGCTTTGTTATTTTATTTGGTTGAACACATCACAACGACACGTTCACCAGCATTCCAGTAGTAGCCATGAAGGGTAGTCCTATGAGAATGGTAGAATCGTCTTTACTAGTATCAATGATAACAAAGTCAGCTAAGAACATGAAAGGACCACATTTAGTAACAACGTCTTTTATCTCTCCCCTAGGGGTTTTAAGTGATCTATCAACAAAGATAAGTTGCATGCTAGGCGGTTCAAGTTCTCCTAGGTTCAATTTTTCATACAGACTCATAGGAATAACATTAACAGACACACCAAGATCAACCAAACAACGTTCTATCTGAACATCATTAATGACAAGAGGTAGAGTGAAAGAACCAGGATCAGAACACTTAGTTGGATATGGAGAGGAGGGTTTCGTGCTACGAGCATCAGGATATCCTTCTTTATTCCCCTTCATGCCAGTCTCGATCCTTGCATTTGGTAGCAATGCTCTTGGAAACGGAGGCTTCACATAGTACGGTGCAAGAGGAGGATCATCCTCCTTAGGCGCCACTTTCAGTGCTTCCTTCTTCTCTGGAGTTTCAGTGATCCTATGTAAAACAGAAGAAGCATCAGCAGATAAGCTTTTAAACTTCTGAACGGTTACCATCTTGGCTTGCTCCTTTCTCGGATTCGGCTCTGTCTGGCTCGGGAGTTGGCCAAATGGACGACCAGATGCTAGCATGCTCGAGATGTGGTTGACAGCTTGCTCAATTCTATGACCGGATGCGATCTATTCTTGATTGAGAAGAGCTTGAGCTTTGAACTGACTGTCATGATCATCGAGTCTTGTGATGATCTGACTAAGCTTCTTGTCCAGGTCGCTGACGTTGTTCTCCTTCTGGTGCTGCTGACCTGTATAGGTGTTATTCAAATATTGATTCTGGCGATTGCCAGGAGCAGTTCCATAGTTACCCGGATTACGATGTGGTGGCTGATAGACACCTGCCGGTGGATGATTAGGCTTCTGATCCTGAGCTGGACCAGCTGGGCGATTATTCTGGTTCTGGTTATGGTTGGCGCCATTATTGTAGAGAGGTCTGTCTTGATAGTTCCCTTGCTGCCTGAAGTTGCGGTAGCCAGCATAACCATTTTGATTGTTAACAAAGCCTTGTTGAACGAAATTTACCTCTTCGGCGGACCAGACTTCCGTCTTAACAAAATTCTGGCAACGGCCTCCATTATGTGCACAAGCTCCACACCATTCGCAATCAGCAACATAGACAGAAGCTGCCGGCGGTTTGATTGGTGTAGAAGACTTCTTCAGATGCTTCTCTACTTCTGCCTTGATAGTAGCTTTGAGATCGAGCTTGCTCCTTGATCCTTCAGATTGTCGTTCCCAGTTCCTCGACTTGGAAGCACAGTTTGCGAAATGAAGAAGAGCAGCTTCAGGTGTGAGCGTAGTGAAATCCCCTTCAGCTAGGGAATTGACCCACTTGGCAGATTCTTCTCAAAGACCTCGAGCAAAGATTTCAGCTAACTGCCTCTGCTCGAATCCGTGATGGGGGACAGTTGTAGAGAAGTTATTGGAATCGATTCCAAGTATCGTACAAGCTTTCTCCTTCTTTCTGGGAGAATCTGGCGATGTTGTCCTTGATGGTTGTTGTTCTTGCAGGAGGGAAATATTCTTCAACGAAGTCCTGAGACAAAGTATCCCAATCAGTGTAATATCCAGGTGGTTTGCCAGTAAGCCACCTCTTGGCTGCGCCTTTCAGAGAGAACGGAAATGCTCTCAAGCAAAGAGTGTTCTTGTCGAGATTTCCGTTCTTGAAAGTGCTGCAGAGATCAAGGAAATCCACCAGATGTGTGCACGGATTGTCTAGTGGCCTGCCTTCAAACTGTAGATCCCTAGAGATCATAGTCAAGAATGGAATCTTGATTCATAGTCAGGATCTCCTTCAACACGCGGCACGACAATGGCAGATCGAACGCTAGTCGCGCTCGGCTTGTTGTAGTCAGCTAGACTCTTCTGTGCAGGTAGCGGTGGTGGATTTCTGCCTGGTGGTGGTGGTGGTGGTAACTGATCAGTCATGGTAGGAGATGGAGGAGGTGAAAGTAACTCGGTGTATGAAACGGATGAAGATGACGGTAAAGGTGAAGATGAGGAACTCTCCTTGAGTTCCTCAATCTTAATCGGAGTGACGGGTGGAAGTGGATTGGTTCTACTTCTCCTTGGAATATGTGATTGTCGAGGTGGAGCAGAACTACCTGGTCTCTCTATACTCTTAGCCTTGTCGGTTTGAGAGCGAGTCCAAGGGTGGCGATGCATACACCTGTGAGCAACCTACAAATAACAAAAACAAACAAAACCAGTGTAAAATCGAAGTGGGTGGAAAAGTGAAAGATGGAAAGTAGAAGAATAAATTGCCAGTTCTTCTTTCAAACAATCAAAAGAAGTCCCCGACAACGACGCCAATTTGATGAACCTGTCGTTGTACTGGTTCAAACAAATAACTAATAAAGCTAACAAAAGCTAGGGTAGATCGTATTCCACGGGCCTTCTAATGATCGACTACTCAAATAAGTTGGCAAATTACTCAGGTTTAAACACTCCGTGCGTGGTGTGAGTTCCACGACTTCTAATTCTAAGAAATGCAGAGAAATTAAAAATTGGAACTAAAAGCAGATTGGAAATTAGAGTTGAAAACAGAGATGACAGACGAACTTAGACTTCGAATCCCCCTTCGTTCACCAGAGCATAGGCAATCAATAGATCAGCGGATTTCAATTCTCATTCAATCAATTCTAAGACACCACCATAACTCCTAACCCTTAGGTTTAAGACCGGCGAACGTTTGCTCAATCCGTTCTAGCTACCAAGATTAATTAGCCGCCCGGGTAAGGTCGCCTCTCGCAACGACTTAACTTAACTGGTGGAATTACTAACGATTTATGAGTTACTCTTGCAGTGGATTAACCCTAATCGGTTCCTACGAAATGCACACTCCAATTATAAGGTTAATTGTTCAATTTGATGTTTTAAAGTAAGGTGAGCGTTCGCTTCTATCCTTAGCTTAACAAGAATCTAATCTAGGTGATCAATCCAGACAAGAAACATGAACAATGAAGAACAAATCAAACATGAAAGAGAAACTAATTGAACTTTGAATCTAATCACCGCCGATCCGTGACCTCTTTAAAGCCCTGGGTCACTTAGGGTTAATGTAGTCTAAGCTCTTAGAGTTTAGCTACTCATGTTCATCACAAAAGAATCAAAGACAAAGATAGAGTTTGATGAGCTGCAGAACAGTGATCAAATACTACCAAGCTAACAAAAGCTAGGGTAGATCGTATTCCAGGGGTCTTCTAAGATTGACTACTTCAAAAGTGGCAAAATACTCGAATGCAAACAAGTTGTGCGTGGTGTGAGTTCCACGACTTCTAATTCTAAGAAATGCAGAGAAATTAAAACAAATTAAACTAAAGCAGATTGGAAATTAGGGTTTGAAAACAAAGATGACAAATGAACTTAGACTTTGAATCCCCTTCGTTCCCCAGAGCATTGGCAATCAACAGATCAGCGGATTTCGATTCTCATTCAATCAATTACTAAGACACCACCATAAATCCTTACCCTTAGGTTTAGGACTGGCGAACGTTCGCTCTATCCGTTCTAACTACCAAGATTAACTAGCCGCCCGAGTACGGTCGCCTCTCGCAACGACTTAATTAACTAGTTCAATTACTAATGATTAATGAGTTACTCTTGCAGTGGATTAACCCTAACCGGTTCCTACGAAAGGCACGCTCCAATTATAAGGTTAATTGTTCAATTCGATGTTCTAAAGTAAGGCGATCGTTCTCTTCTATCCTTAGCTTAACCAGAATCTAATCTAGGTGATCAATCCAGACAAGAAACATGAACAACGAAGAACAAATCAAACATGAAAAAGAACTGATTGAATTTTGAATCTAATCACCGCCAATCTGTGACCGCTTTAAAGCCCTGGGTCACTCAGGGTTCATCTAGTCTAAGCTCTAACGAGTTTAGCTACTCATGTTTATCACAAAAGAAACAAAGACAAAGAAAGAGTTCATCATCCAGAGGAAGAACAGAAAAGAATCTGAAAAACCTAATTTAGACGACTCTGACAGACTTCGATCTTCGGTAAACTACACTCCTAGCTCCGGTTCTCCGAGATGAAAGGGATGGTGTCACGATCTCTTTCCAGCTCTTCGAACTCTAACTCTTCGCTCCAGAACTCCAGAGAATCCTTGGAAACGTAATTATGAATGATATGTTTATGAGGTCTCCCTTTTTGGGCCGCCGGGTTAAGTATTTATACTTAACCCTAATTAGTCCGGATTTCCCTATTATTTTCGCCGAAATTCTTGAGGAATTTTCGGCGAAAATTCCTTTGCAATTGAGGGCTTTGCCGGCTGATTTTCCTGGACTTCGTTCTCGGTCCGAAAACTTGACACTTTCGGCGAAACTGATTTGTGCTGATATTTTCGCCCAAAACACTAGGTGATTTTCGGCGAAAATTCCTTTGTAATCCGGGCAGGAATTTGTTTGAACTTTATTGGCTTCTTTGATCGATCCCGGTGCAATCCTTCGAGATTTCAACGCCTTAGACACGTCCTTGGTTACTTATTCGATGGCAAAAACCTGTGCTAACATAAAAACACTAGAAAACCATCAAATAGACCCGAAACGGGCCAAGGTAACACAAATGGCACGAGATAGGGCAATCGATTGAATATTCGTTATTCTACCCTAAAAACCATGTCTTAAGCAAAAAATGCCGCTTAAATGAGGCTGATAATCACGTCAAATCGAGTGTCATCAGAGTTCATCATACAAAGGAAGAACAAAAAGTATCTGAAAAACCTAATTAAGACGACTCCGGCAGAACTTCAAGCTTTCGGTAGACTGCAATCCTAGCTCCGAGTCTTCGAGATGGAAGGGATGGCATCACGATCTCTTTCCGGCTCTTCGAACTTTAAACTCTCCTTCAGAACTCTTGAGAATCCTTGAAGTATTTTGTATTCGTTGGAAATTATGATTATGAAAAAGTATATCTGATTTGGGCCGCCGGTTAAGTATTTATACTTAACCCTAATACTGCCGATTTTAACTGAGATTTTCGGCTAAAATATGAAGGAATTTTTGCTGAAAATTCCTTTATAAAATGGGTTGTCCGCCGGCTGAATTCTCCTGTGTTTTTCGGACAGATGGTTCTCGGCAAAAACTTGATATTTTCGCCGAAAACTTCCTTGGTTGAGCTCCAGTGGATTGTTCATGTATTTTCGCCAAAAACCCTAGGTGTTTTCGCCAAAAATTCCTTTGTAAAACGGGGCAGGATTTGGTTTGACTTGGTTGGCTCCTTGGATCGATTCCGGTGCGATTCCTCGAGGTTCCAACGCCTTAGACACGTCCTTGGCTACTTATTTGATGGCAAAAACCTGTGCTAACATAGAAACACTAGAAAACCATCAAATAGACCTGAAACGGGCCAAGGTAACACAAATGGCACGAGATAGGGCAATTGATTGAATATTTGTTATTCTACCCTAAAAACCATGTCTTAAGCAAGGAAATGTCGCTTAAATGAGGCTGATAATCACGTCAAATCGAGTGTCATCAAAATACCCCACACTTAAGCTTTTGCTTGTCCTCAAGCAAACTGAATAGAAATGCTCATGTTCACAAATGATAAGATCAATTAAATTGAAGCTCAATCAAACACAATGAATTATTAGACAGATAGGTCCTAGAACAAGAAACCTAACATGCATACAGATCAACCAAACAACCTGGTCTCACTAATAAACTGCACACGACAAGTAATCATAACCAATTATGCACGAATTTGACCTGACCGACCAGACTCCTCACACAGAGAAGGCCTTGGTCAGCAGCTCGTTCCACCGCGCCTAGGGTATCACCTGGGAATCAGCAGATTCTTCTTTGAACTCTTAAGCCATCAGCCTCCGGGAGGCAGAGCGGAACATTGCTCTTGATCCCAGACACAGTTAGTGTTCCTGCGTCGGAGTTCATGGTGTTGCTGCGTCAGTGTTGTCAATGGCGCCCTGCACTCGGTCACCCAGCTCTTCAGCAGCTTTTGCTGCAACGTCTTGTCCCATATCTACCTTCAAGGCCTGGAGGGTGTCCTCGGTTTCCTTCAGGATGATGGTTTGGCTTTCCAAGCTCTTGGACTTGCCCTCCAGATCCTTGGCCATGTCCGCCTTGGCAGCCTCCAGGAGGGCCACCTGCTCCTTCAGAGCTTTCTTGTCAACATCTGTGATGTGAACCGCTGCAACCGTGGGCAGACGACCCTAACCACCGCAAGTCTTGAATCCTAGCTTGAGCTCACCTATGTAACCTGGATGGAGAGTACTTGGACCCGTCGGCTTGTATATAGTCGGGAACCCTAAGTGTCCGGTCGAGTGGCTCCACGGCAGAAGATGGATGCTTCCGTCGATAATACCATCTAAACGACGATCAATTCCATGAAAGCCGAAAAGAGAATAGCAATTCCATGCTAAGAGAAAACAGAGTTAAAGTTTATTTGATTCAAAAGTTGTTGTCTTACAATGAGGCTAGACGCCTCTATTTATAGGTGAGGAAGGGAGAACAGTCTCTCCTTTTCCTCCTACGAAACTAACTAATAAACTAATAAAGAATTAGAAAAAGAGTCCTAAAAAGGAGGTAAAATTCGGAGCTCTAATCCTATAAGAAAAAGACTCCTTCCTCAACCAAAACTCTAATAAAGAAAGTTGGAAAATCACTACAACAAAACAGTGATGTGTGAGAAAGTTCCCACTACTAAATGCTTTCAAAGGATTGAGAAAGTTCCCCGGCAACGGCGCTAAAAACTTGATGTGTGAGATTTAACTCACAACTATCAAGGTCGTATTCCACGAGGGGCTCTCTCAAAAGCTAATACTCACACGGTTCATGGACGGTCTATTCATTTGAAATTGGTTTTAGTTTGGAAAGGAAATAAAAACATAAAAGAAACTAAACAAGAAAGCAAATCAAAAGGGTGCAAAACAAAGGTAAAGGAGGTTCACTTGGAAAGATAGCTTCATCATGCTCAAGAGGAACAAATGCACAAACAAGCCAAACATGATCGAGGTTGCAATCGAATGACCACGCAAATCCCTTCTATAGACTCAATGCACTCTTGTCGCACTAAATCCCTATCCTAGAACCACTCAACCTAGGCTCTCGCTCTCAAGCTAAGTGACTAAGGATGCATTAAAGGTGTTTGATGAAATGCCAAGCTACAAAACCCTCTCCTATGACTCTATGACCACTAGGCTGACACCACACTCTCATGTCAATGTCCTAACACTAAGAGAATCATCAAAAGACTAATCAAAGTTCAATTGAATGAAAAACCTAATGCACACCAAGTGTTTGATAAAATGCACAAGAGAAAAATCATGCAACTATGGTTGAATTGAGATGATCTAATCTCTTACAACACACTCTCTTCAATCCCTAGACCTAAAATCCATGTAACCTAAGCACTCTCATGCATTACATCACAAATAATAGACCAATCAAGCCATAGCCATCAATGGAATTAACAACAAGTCTAGAGATCATTTTCCTACAATCCAAGATCAATCATGGCAAATGTGTACAATCAACCTCTATCCTAGCACAATTAATCTATCAATCCAAGGAAACCTAAGAAATCAGCCACACATGGCCAAGGAAATGAAGGAAAGAGAAAGAAAGATGATCACGAAGAACACCATGGCAATCCTCCTCTTGCAAGCTCCTCTTCCAAGGTTGTGGACTTCAATCCAAGCTCCTCTACTTTGATTTGCACCTTGCTCTAGGGTTGTGGATTGGAGATGAGGAGAAAAGGATTTGAGAATTGAGAGAAAAGGGTTTTGAAGAAGTGTTGTTCTAAAATTAATGAATTGCCCCCCTTAATTTTCGTCCGCTTCTCCTTTAAATAGCACGCCGGAATAGCCTTGAATTTTCGGTGAAAATTATGTAAGATTTTCGCCAAAAATATCTTTGAAAAACACCGACGGCTTTGGCATTCCTTCATACATTTTCGGCGAAAACTCTGAACTATTTTCGCCAAAAATTTCTTCATAAATCGGAAGTCCTTCTCTACTTAAGGTTTTCGGTCGAGAACTTAGAGTTCTCGCTGAAATCTTCTTCAGTTGAAGGGTGCAATTTTCTCGATTTTTCAACGATCATATCTGCTCCGTCCTAGCTCCGATTGACCACCCGTTTGATCCTACGTGCTCCTTGTCACCAGTACTTCAATGCCAAGACCCGAAAATGCAAAGAAAACATCTCCAATAGACATAGAATTGGCCTCAAAGTGGCAACCGGGCAACAAAAGGGCACTTTGCATAAAACTTCAATAAAAGCATATAAATCATAGCAAAATGAGATCAAACATGGTAGATCCTTAGGCTAATCAAAGGCTTAAAATGCACCAAATAATCATCACATCAGTGGCCTCTCTTCCTAGGTGATTCTCCTCTAGGTCCTTATCCTTTCGCTTAGTGCTAAGAATAAAATCTCTCAGCCTCCCTTCACTGACCCGTGGAAATCGCAAAACTTTCGGCGCTTCTCTGATCAGAGGGAGTTTTTAAGGGCTCTGGCCATTGTATGTTGTGTCCTTTGTGCTGCATATACAGTTCCTGCGCGACTCTGTGAGGGGGGTGTATTCCCGCCTTTCATCCCTGTAATCCCTTCTGTCTTCTCAGTATCATCTTTGATCTGGTGATCGCTCGTGACGATTCCATCTAGGCTGTCTATCCACCTGTCTTCTTTATGGTCTTTCGGCCTTTACTGCCTTCCCAAGTGAGGGTTCAGCTAGTTGCTCTTCCATCGGGATTATCTTATGTACTCTTGCCTCTAGGTCGGATAGCGACGTAGGTGCCACGTCCAGCAGGGACTCCCGCAACCTCTCATTGTGTATTGACTGGAATAAGTTGGCTGCGACGATCTCGTGGTCTACTTTCCGGATAGACTAAACTACCCCCATCCACTAATCGAAGAAATCCTTGAGTGATTGATTCATCCTTTGTCTTAGGCTTACCATGGCCTGCAGTGGGACAATCCTGGGCTCATATTTCTGTGAGAAGATCAAAGCGAACTCTTCCCATGAATTGATGATTCCTTCTGGTAGGTTCATATACCACTCCCGAGCTCTTCCCCCCCCAGTGTAGCTAGGAAGGTGAAGTGATCCAGGCCCCCAAGCCCTACACGACTGATGCCGAGCCGGCCCCAGCACTAATGTCGGGCCGAGACTACACTAGGCCTAGGCCTACGCCAGCACCACCTCTGGAGCCTTGGAGAGCCAAAGCCCCAAGTCCCGACCCCGGGCCAAGACCAACCCTGAGCTGAGGTCCTCCACTAGGTCCTGACCTGATTGCCACAAGCTCTGTAGGTAAAGAGGAGCATTGGGAGTCTCTAGAAGCATTCCTAGAGCATCGGCGGAGGAAGAGAGGAAAGGGCCCGACTGGAAATCACAGGAGCCCGAAGTCAGGCCCCGGAGCCGATCAAGAACTAGGCCCCATGCCAAGTTCCACGAGCCCCGGACCAGCACCAGCCATTGTAGACCCCCTAAGAGCATTCTTGAAGAACTGGCCGAAGCAGAAAGCAGAAGGCTTGGCCAGAATTGAAAATGGCCCAGCACAGAGCCAGCCCCGGGCGCCGGGCACCACAGAAGCGTGCTTTTGGCCTAGAAAACAATTGGCCCATGCCTTTTGGGAAATATCAAGTGCCCTGGATAGCTTAAAGCCTCAGGAACACCCTCCAAAAACAGAGATGAATTTGGAGGACAATTAAAGGAGATAGGGCTAGAACAAGTCCTAGGATGCTTGGCCTAAGCATCAAGGAGTGGAGCTCGATGCTGACCCGAGGAAACCCATGCTAGGAACCACGATCAGGCCACCTCCTGAGCCTGATCCAATGAAGGATGCTTGATCATCAAGAACGCGGGAGAAGGAGAGAAGATGCCAAATACATCTGAACAAGGAATCCTAATCAAGCTAGGATTTCCCGGTTTTGGACAGATTCTAGTCTGATGAAGATTGATGAATTTGGGCTACTTGGAGATAGAATTTGGCTAAAGCCCAACATAAAAGTTGAAGCCCATGACGTCTACTAGTGATCTGACAAATGGCTTATTTTTCCTATTTAATTTGTTATTTATTTGGCTATTTTTCCCAGAACCCGTTTAGCTTTTTTTAGGAATTTTCCAGCTTTCTTTATTAGAGTTTTTGTTTAGGAGTGAGTCTTATCCTTGTAGGATTAGAGCTCCGAATTTTACCTCCTTTTTAGGACTCGTTTTGTATTTCTTTATTATTTTATAGTTAGTTTCTAAGGAGGAATATGAGAGCTTGTTCCCTACTCCTCCCCTATATAAAGAGGCCGCCGGCCTCTCTTGTAGAACACAACTTGAATCAATAAACTTCTTAAACTTCGGTTTTATCTCTAGCATGGAATTGCTAATCTCTTCTCGACTTTCATGGAATTGATTGTCGTTTAGATAGGCTTATCATCGAGGGTATCCTCCCCTTAAAGTGGCGCCATCGACCGGACACTTAGGGTTCTCGGCTATATACAACCGACGGGTCCAAGTACTTCCCGCCAGGTTACATAGGTGATCTCTGGATCCAGTATTTCAAGACAAGCGGTGGCTAGGGTCTCGGAGCAGCTTTCGCCAAGGTTCATCATCCAGGAGGTGATCGGGTCAAGGACAGCCGACTCACGAGGTTCACATCAGTTTTGGTATCAGAGCGTAGGTTCAACACTAGGACCGCCAATCTATCCCAGTCTTCAGATTTGAAACCCTGAATTCATATCCTTTACTTTTTGTTCTTCGAAAAATAGCTTTCAAAAATCTTCATCTATCTTTAAGTTCTTGTGCGAGTTATTTGTATGGCAAGAAAAGATTGGTGGCCGACGAAGTCATCAAAAGAAACCCTAAAAAAAGTTAAGAAAAAGAAAACAAAAGTCAAGGCCACCCTTGCTCTAATTTGTTTCGTTGTAAGTTGGTTTTAAGAAGAGGGGATAGAAAATAGAAAATTCTATTAGCTTTCGTTGCTAGGGTTTTCGTGAACCGAACCCTAATATTTATCGTTTGAAAGAGTTGGAGGTCTTTGTGTTCGTTATTTTACTAACCATGATAGAGGCGAAGCTAGCATTGTTGGAGGCCACTCTGCCCTCCATATCACAAATATTGGCCAAGATGAGAGCCACGGTCGAAAGAATGGAGAGAGAAGAAGAAGCTTATGGCGCCAGAACTAGGCCAGCATCGGGCCAGAACTAGGCCAGCATCGGGCCAACACAAAGTCAGCATCAGCCAGCATCAGGGATGCCGACCAGCATAGGCCTGCCCTGGACAGCATCAGGCCAACATCAGGTCTGCCCCGGACCAGCATCAGGCCAGCATCATGCCTAACCGGACCAGCATCAGCCTGCCCCGGACCAGCATCAGGCCGGCCCCAGTCCAGCACTAGGCCCAACACCGTGCCCAGCACTAGGCCCAGCGTCGTGCCCAGTGCCTGTCCAGCACCTGCCTAGTGCCCAGCGCTAGCCCTAGCACCGGCCCAGCGCCCAGCCTCGGAGCGGCCCCAGCACCAGCGCACCACCAGGCCCCAGCACCCGGAGCGGCCCCAGCACCTAGCACCAACACCGTGCCCCAGCACGAGCCCAGGCCCGAGCCCCAGTATGAGCCCCGGCCCCAGCCCCAGCCCGTTCCCCAGCACGAGCTCATGTACCAGCCCAGGTACCCACAGGCGCCCGAGCCCCGAGCACCCGTACCAGCCCCGGTATGGCCTGATACCCCAAGGAGCGCCAACGAACTATCAGGTCAAGTCCTCCACGCCATAATCATTAATTTTAAATTTTCTAAAGGTGTACCAGGTACGGATTCAAGGACGAACCCTTTTCAAGAAGAGGGGAATGAAGTGATCCAGGCCCTAGGCCCTACACGACTGATGCCGACCCGGCCCCAGCACTAATGCCGGGCCGAGACTACACTAGGCCTAGGCCTACGTGATATGAACCAGCCCAGCTGCCCCAGCACACGCCGGTACACCTACACCCCACCGAGGTCACCCGTAGGAGGCCCCACCGAGGTCACCCGTAGGAGGCCGAACCCTAGGACCATACAAGAAGCGCCTAGAACTAAGGGCTGGCCACCTACAAGCCCTCAAGCCAAGGTATGAGATGAAGTATAGGCTGAGGCCCCCTCAAGCAAGTAGGAAGACCCCACGAGATGGAAGGATATTCCAGAGCATGCTGCTGGCCAAGGACACAAGCCCTAGCACTAGGGTAGGAGCTCAACCTACCCCTAGCCTCACTTCCAGAAGCCCACAAGACAAGCACACTCCAGAGAACATCTGGAGGCAATTCTGGAGCACGGAGAACAGGAGGATTCAAGAATACATGGCCCAGATGGAAGGGCCACCCGACACTGCCCCTGCCCCGGCAGATGCAGACAACCTTGCTAAGCATTCAAAACCTGGCGAACAAGTTGATGCTAGAAGAATCAGGAGGCCAGAAGACTTGGGAAAAACCTCGCTTCTCCGAGGAAATGTCAACCAGGAAGCCCGAATGCCCCTACATCACTGAAACCCTAGCACCGGGTCCGGAGTGAGTGATGTCGAGCCGGTCACCACAGCCGAAGGACACCACCCGGCCACCCGGTCACCCGGAGCCAGCGGTATTTACAGATATGCCACCGCGCGCGTTCAAGGACCTTTTCCTAGCTGCGGAAGGATTCCCGCCCGCGTCCGGATTGCCCACCGACGCGCCCGAGCCCTTTCCTAGTCCTACCCAGACACGGATTGCAGGTTTGCCCTAATCCGCCCGAATTAGGGTTTTGCTGTATTTTAGCCGGTTTAGGAGTTTTATTTTCGGACTACTTAGTTTATTTTAGTAGTTTCTTCTCCCTATCTTTTAGGATTATTTTAATTTTCCTTGTTAGAATTATAACCGGCCTTGGCCACCCTTTGAGCTATAAATAGAGGCCTCGGCCATGATTGTAAGACAGATTATTGATTAATGACAATTTGAGAACTTTGTTCTTTTTCCTTCAAGTCTTTGCTCGTTGTTGCTTAGCTTAAGGTTTTGGTTTATCATCAAAGGCATTCATCCTTTGTTTGTGGCACCAACTCGACCGAACACTTGGGGTTCCTAAGTCGTTACTTAGTGGATTTCAAGGTTCTCCGCGGTTTCAAAGGTTAGGTTCTCGTGGGGCTGATAATATAGTTTTGTGTGTTGAGTCGATCCCTTCCTAGAGGAGGCGGTTCGTATCAGCTGGTATCAGAGCACGGTTCAACTCTTGGACCACATCTATCCTAGTTTCCAGGTTCTTGCTTGGATTCATATCTTTAAGTTTTTGTTGTTTTCAATTTTAGAAAAACCATAAAACGTGTATTTTGTTTGTTCTAATCTTCTACCTTTCTTTAAGTTTTCATTGTGAGAAAAAGCTGTGGCCATTGAAGAAAATACAAAAGAATCAAAGAAAAGAAAAATCAAAGGTCTAGAAAAAAAAAGAAAAAATTGACCTAGCTAAAAAGCAAGGCCACGTTCACAACCAAGGTAGTAGGTTAAGTTCAAGAAGAGGGGTTTTTCATAAGTTTAGCTATTAGCTTTCTTAGTAGAACACCCAAATTGTTGTCTTGTCATCCCACGACCTAGCATCACAAGTTCTTGCCCTAGAAATCTGAAACCCTAGGTATAAAGTCTTGTTTTGTGTCATTGGTAGACTTAGACTTCATAGCTTCGAAGAAACTTGCAACTACTTGAATTGAAATTGCCTTTGTTTTTGAAATTTTCAAAAGAAAACCCTAATTTGAGTGATCTTGAAAACTTAAACACGAGTGGTAAGAAAAAGAGTGTGTGAGGTTTTATTAGAGTGATTTTGGGAGGTCTTTGTTCGAATACTAATTATGGCAGAGGAGAGACTTGCTGCTATGGAGGCACAATTGGCTGCCGTAGCTCAGAACATCACCCGGATCACCGAGCAGCTTGGAGCCCCGAATGGAGATGGCCACAACCGGCCAAGGAGGAATGAGCAGGAGATAGATGATGATGTGAGCAGTTTTAAGCTCAATGTACCCAAATTTGCTGGCAAAGCAAATCCTGATGAGTACATTGATTGGGAGAGGAGCATGGAGGATTTATTTGAGTGCCATAATTATTCTGAAAGGAAAAAGTAACCCTAGCCACGATTGAGTTTACTGACTATGCTGCTTTGTGGTGGGCTCAACTCAGGAATCAAATCCGGAGAGAAGAAGAGGACCCCGTCCTTAGTTGGAGGAGTCTTAAAAGAAAGATGAGAAGAAGATTTGTGCCAAGCAGCTACAATAGAGACTTGCATGCCAAGCTTCGATTTTTGAAGCAAGGGAGCATGTCGGTTGAGGAGTACAACAAGGAGATGGAGATCCTGGTTGCACGGCTTGACCTAAGTGAGGATGAAGATGCCAAATTAGCAAGGTTCACTGGAGGGCTACAGAAGGAGATCCTACACCAACTCAACATCCAAAACTTTGTTGATTATGATGACTTGATAACCGTGGCTATTAGGGTTGAGAAGGAGCTGAAGAATGGTTTTAGAAGAAGCACTACTACCCCGCCACCAACCAGTGCCCCTGTGAGAGGAGACAGGAGTGCAAGAAACACCCCTTGGAGGACAAACCCTAGCAGGAATTCTGGATCAAGGCCAAACCCTAACCAAGGGTCGGCATCACGGGTAACACCTAGCCCCGGCTCAAAAATTCCTACTACTAATGCTCGGCCTAGTGCCATTGTGTGTTTCAAATGTCAAGGTAGGGGTCACATGGCAAGGGATTGCCCTAACACCCGAGCCATGGTGCTTAGAGAAGGAGAGGTTGTCACGGATGATGAAGAAGAGCCAAATGATGAAGATGAAGAGGAGGAGTCCAGTGAAGGAGAAGAAGTCAACGTGGAAAGCCTGGAAAAATTTTCAGCCTTCAACAGCCGAGTGATCACCCCGGTTACGCCGACTGATGCCAAGCAGGTCTGCCCCGGACCAGCATCAGTTCTGCCCCGGCCCAACATCAAGCCTGCCCCGGACATCTTGTCCGAGCCGGATGATGTCAATCGGCCTACCCCGGGCCTTTTGAATATTCCCTCAGCCAATTTTGGCCTGAAGACAGAAGAAGGTCTCGTCAACGATCTGGAACAGAACGCCGGCCCCGGCGGCCATCTAGCTACCTCGACGCCCAGTTCCGATGCCATCAAGTCGGGCCTGTCCAACCCTAGCGGTCGCAATGCTACCCCACCAGGCCCCGGAGTCCCAATACTCGGTCCCAGCCCCTGTGCACCCAAGATCCAATGGGAGATTATCTCCCGATGGATTTTAAAGGCCGCCCCGAGCGAAGAAGATCCGGACACTGACCCGGATGTGGATATGAGTGAGGAACCCTCACCAAACACCTCTCCGAGCCTTAACATTGTTGTTGACAGTATTTCAGGAGAGGAAGATATGGAGACGGATGGAAAAGACACTGAAGAATCCGAGCCTTGGTCCGTTACCGACTCAAATGACACTCCTAGGCCCACAGATGATGCTGAGTCTTCCCCGACCGTAGCCCACAAAATTGTTGAAGTTTGGAAAAGAGTGATGGGTTCTAGAAAAGACCCCGAGATGGATTTGGGGACAAATCCAATGCAAGAAGAGGGGGATGATATGAACCAGCCCAGCTGCCCCAGCACACGCCGGTACACCTACACCCCACCGGGGTCACCCGTAGGAGGCCAAACCCTAGGACCATACAAGAAGCGCCTAGAACTAAGGGCTGGCCACCTACAAGCCCTCAAGCCAAGGTATGAGATGAAGTATAGGCTGAGGCCCCCTCAAGCAAGTAGGAAGACCCCACGAGATGGAAGGATGTTCCAGAGCATGCTACTGGCCAAGGACACAAGCCCTTAGCACTAGGGTAGGAGCTCAACCTACCCCTAGCCTCACCTCCAGAAGCCCACAGGACAAGCACACTCCAGAGAACATCTGGAGGCAATTCTGGAGCACGAAGAACAGGAGGATTCAAGAATACATGGCCCAGATGGAAGGGCCACCCGACACTGCCTCAGCCCCGGCGGATGCGGACAACCAGCCCTTGTATCGGACAACCTTGCTCAGCATTCAAAACCCGGCGGACAAGTTGATGCCAGAAGAATCAGGAGGCCAGAAGACTTGGGAAAAACCTCGCTTGTCCGAGGAAATGTCAACCAGGAAGCCCGGATGCCCCAACATCACTAAAACCCTAGCACCGGGTCCGGAGCGAGTGATGCCGAGCCGGTCACCACAGCCGAAGGACACCACCTGGCCACCCGGTCACCCGGAGCCAGCGGTATTTACGAATATGCCACCACGCACGTTCAAGGCCCTTTTCCTAGCCGTAGAAGGATTCCTGCCCGCGTCCGGATTGCCCGCTGACGCGCCCGAAGCTCTTTCCTAGTCCTACCCAGACACGGATTGCCGATTTGCCCTAATCCGCCCGGATTAGGGTTTTGCTGAATTTTAGTCGGTTTAGGAGTTTTATTTTTGGACTACTTAGTTTATTTTAATAGTTTCTTCGGCCTATCTTTTAGGATTATTTTAATTTTCCTTGTTGGAATTAGAACCGGCCTTGGCCACCCTTTGAGCTATAAATAGAGGCCTCGGCCACGATTGTAAGACAGATTATTGATTAATGACAATTTCAGAACTTTGTTCATTTTCCTTCAAGTCTTTGCTCGTTGTTGCTTAGCTTAAGGTTTTGGTTTATCATCAAAGGCATACATCCTTTGTTTGTGGCACCAACTCGACCGAACACTTGGGGTTCCTAAGTCGTTACTTAGTGGATTTCAAGGTTCTCCGCGGTTTCAAAGGTTAGGTTCTCGTGGGGCTGATAATTTAGTTTTGGGTGTTGAGTCGATCCCTTCCTAGAGGAGCGGTTCGCATCACTACGCCAGCACCACCTCCGGAGCCTTGGAGAGCCAAAGCCCCAAGTCCCGACCCCGTGCCAAGACCAGCCCTGAGCTGAGGGCCTCCACTAGGTCCTGACCTGATTGCCACAAGCCTTGGAGGTAAAGAGGAGCATTGGAAGTCTCTAGAAGCATTCCTAGAGGATCGGCGGAGGAAGAGAGGAAAGGGCCCGACTGGAAATCACAGGAGCCCGAAGTCAGGCCCTGGAGCCGATCAAGAACTAGGCCTAGTACCTAAACTAGGCCCCATGCCAAGTGTGGTGTGAACCGCTGCAACCGTGGGCAGACGACCCTAACCACCGCTAGTCTTGTACCTTCGCTCGATCGATAGTCAGCACCGAGGGCGGAAAAGTACTTGGACCCGTCGGTCCTGATTGACCCTTTGTAGCCCTGGTTGTGGACATCATAGTCAACATAATGAAGAATGTTAACCTGGTCCATGATGTCCCTTTGTAGCCCATTGGTAAACCTTGCTATTCTGGTCTCCTCATTCTCCTTAAGATCGAGTCTCGTCACGAGCATCTCGATTTCCTTGTTGTACTCCTCCACGGACATGCTTCCTTGCCTTAGGGTTTGTAACTTGGTGTGTGATGACACTCGATTTGACGTGATTATCAGCCTCATTTAAGCGACATTTCTTTGCTTAAGACATGGTTTTTAGGGTAGAATAACGAATATTGAATCGATTTCCCTATCTCGTGCCATTTGTGTTACCTTGGCCCGTTTCGGCTCTATTTGATGGTTTTCTAGTGTTTTTATGTTAGCACAGGTTTTTGCCGTCAAATAGAGTAGCCATGGAAGTGTCTAAGGCGTAGGAACCTCGAGGAATCAAACCGGAATCGATCCAAGGAGCCAGTCAAAGTCAAACAAAATCCTGCCCGAGTACAAAGAGATTTTCGCCGAAATTGAGCTTGCATATTCGGCGAAAATATTAGTGCATTCAACTGGTGCCGAGTCAAAGGACATCTTCGGCGAAAACATTGTACTCTTCGGACCGAAAATACAAGGCAGAGAAAGCACTCCCGAACACAAAGGAATTTTCGCCGAAATTCTTAAGGAATTTTCGGCAAAAATAATACACTAATCCGGATTAGTTAGGGTTAAGAATAAATACTTAACCCGGCGGCAGGAGGCAGAGGAGACGATCATAATTTACAAAACACAACTTTTCGAGATCAAAATTCTCTGAAGTTCTGGAGCGAGAGCTGGAGTTCGAAGAGCCGGATAGAGATCGTGACGCCATCCCTTCCACCTCGACGAACCGGAGCTAGGAGTGTAGATTACCGAAGATCGGAGTCTGTCAGAGTCGTCTGAATTAGGTTTTTCAGATTCTTTTTTGTTCTTCCTCTGAAGGATGAACTCTTTCTTTGTCTTTGTTTCTTCTGTAGTGATCATGAGTAGCTAAACTCTTTAGAGCTTAGACTAGATGAACCCTAAGTGACCCAGGGCTTTAAAGCGGTCACGGATCGGTGGTGATTAGATTCGAAGTTCAATCAGTTCTTTTTCATGTTTGATTTGTTCTTCATTGTTCATGTTTCTTGTCTGGATTGATCACCTAGATTAGATTCTTGTTAAGCTAAGGATAGAAGCGAACGCTCGCCTTACTTTAGAACATCGAATTGAACAATTAACCTTATAATTGGAGTGTGCCTTTCGTAGGAACCGGTTAGGGTTAATTCCCTGCAAGAGTAACTCATTAATCACTAGTAATCACACCAATTAATTAAGTCGTTGCGAGAGGCGACCGTACCCGGGCGGCTAGTTAATCTTGGTAGTTAGAACGGATAGAGCGAACGTTCGCCGGTCTTAAACCTAAGGGTAAGGAGTTATGGTGGTGTCTTAGTAATTGATTGAATGAGAATCGAAATCCGCTGATCTGTTGATTGCCAATGCTCTGGGAACGAAGGGGGATTCAAAGTCTAAGTTCGTCTGTCATTCTTGTTTTCAAACCCTAATTCCCAATCTGCTTTAGTTTAATTTGTTTTAATTTTTCTGCATTTCTTAGAAATAGAAGTCATGGAACTCACACCACGCACAACGTGTTTTCCTTTGAGTATTTTGCTAGTTCTGAAGTAACCAATCATAGAGACCATCGGAATACGATCTGCTATACACTTTTTCTTAGCATTAGTAGTTTTTATTTGGTTGAACCCCGAACAATGACCGGGCGGTTCACCAAATTGGCACCGTTGCCGGGGACTTCTTTTGATTGTTGAAAGAAGAACTGGCAATTTATTCCTCTACTTTCCGTCTTTCATCTTTCCACCCACTTTGATTCTACACCAGTTGTGTTTATTTTTGTCTTTTGCAGGATAAGAAAATTCAGAAGTAAATCACTTCCGCTCCACCTTTCCCTACCACGATGGCTGCTAGTGTTCGGTCTCCCATCTTTGTGTCGCGCAATGAAGACGATCCTGCCTATGAGATCAAGACCGCCTACTCGGAAATGATCTCAAGGGGTCTGCAGTTTGAAGGAAATCCTCATGATAATCCATGCACACACTTGGCGGATTTCCTTGCTTTTTGTGAAACCTTTAAGAGTGGGAGCCTCGATAAGGATACCTTCTGCTTTCGAGCCTTCCCATTCTCACTCCGAGGCGCCGCAAAGAGATGGTTCATTAGTAGGCCACCCGGTCTCTACACCAACTGGGAGGATCTCGCTCAAGGATTCATAGAGGAATACTCCCATTCTTCCAGAACCACTGCCTATAGGAACAGCATCTCAAGGCTCAAGGAGACCGGAGGAGCTAAGAGACATTGGAGAATAGAAGAGCTTATTGAAACAGAAGTCCAGGAGCGATTGAAGAAAATCAATGCTTGCTTGGTAGAAGAGGTGAACTTCATTTCTAAGGGCTTCACCAACAGTCAACAGGGCTACCCCGACTACTGTCAGTCCAGACAACCTCAGGGATCTACATCGGGGAACACAAGGGATAACGAGGTAGACAAGAAGTTCGACCTGATCATCACCAGACTTGATGATCATGACAGTCAGTTCAAGGCTCAAGGTCTCATCAATCAAGAACAGATAGCATCTAGACAAAGAATTGAGCAAGTCGTGAACAACATCTCGAGCATGCTAGCATCTGGTCGACCATTTGGCTAACTTCCAAGCCAGACAGAGCCAAACTCGAGAAAAGAACAGGCTAAAATGGTAACTGCTCAAAAACTCCCGAACTTAATTACTGATGCTTATTCTGTTTTATGCAGGATCGCTGAAACTCCGGAAGAAGAGGAAGAAGAGGAACAGAAACCGGCGCCTAAGGAGGATCCTCCTCTTGCACCATACGTCGTAAAAGCCTCCTTTTCCTAGAGCATTGCTGCCAAACGCAAGGATCGAGACTGGCATGAAGAGGAACAAGGAAGGATATCCTGACATTCGTACTAAGAAACCTGTTTCTCCATATCCAGCTAAGTTATCTGATCCTGGTTCTTTTACTTTGCCTTTGGTCATTAATGATGTTGAGATTGAACGTTGCGTAGTTGATCTAGGAGCATCTGTTAATGTTATGCCTGTGAGTCTATATGAAAAGTTAAACCTAGGAGAACTTGAACCGCCTAGTATGTAACTCGTCTTTGCTGATAGATCGCTTAAAACCCCTAAGGGAGAGATTAAAGACGTTGTCACTAAATGTGGCCCGTTCACGTTCTTAGCTGATTATGTGATTATGGATACTAGTACAGATGATGCTACCATTCTCATAGGTCGACCTTTCATGGCTACTACTGGAATGAATATTAACGTTCCAAATGGTTCTTTAACTTTAAGAGTCGCTAAAGAAACAAAAACGTTCCGTCTTAAAGATGGCATGAAATATGACTCTAGGAATGAAGAATCTCACTGCCTAGTGTTGAAACGGTGGGGTTGACTCCGGTCAAATCCGTTACTAATGCTTCTCCCAGTGTCTCTAGAATAGCTGTTGCTGCAGATATTAAACAAGTCATTACGAAGAAGCAGAAATTTCAGTTCAGAAGCCGCTTAAGAAGAAGAAGAAGGAACTGCAAGCCTCTTCTAAACCACCAAGCAGACCTCGAGGAAAGAACAAGAAGACGAAGACCCAAATGGTCTGGAGACCAAAAATTTCGCCGTCTTCCACCGAGCCAGCTGCACCACCATTTCGTTCCGAGAAACCGGCGCCGGAACAAGTATGGAAGGAGAAGCCGAAAGCATCTCCTAAGGAAGTACTAACGATCACCGATCCTGGTGATAACAAGCCGAAGAAGAAAGAAAAAGAGAAACCGACAGTCCTCATTCCTTCCATCGTCACACTCAAGAAAGATGATCTCTCTAGAGAGCTGTTCGGACCATTCAAGTTCGTTGATCATCTTCCCGACGGACGTACCAAGCTTTTGCATGCGAACGGGAAGAAATTCACGTTTACAGGAGAAGTCCCGAAGCTGTACTTCATGAACTCCGACGCGAGCGTGAAGGAGAATCTAAGTTGGGATGTCTCCTAATACCGTCCAGGTATCGTCCAGCTCAAGGACGTTAATAAAAGAGCGCTTCGTGGGAGGCAACCCAGGCTGGAGTCTGTTTTAATTTCTGTTGAACTTGGTATTTTAGAGTCGGTTCGGGAGAGCCAAAAGTGTCAGTTTGTTTGATTTATTATTTTTTGTGTAGAGTCTGCAAGTCATAGAGTCAGTTGAAAGTTGATTGAGGTCATTCCGATTTTTGTGGATTTAACTGTGATTTTCTGAAGTTGGCCGAATTTGTGAAAATATTTAAAACTCGAACAGTTCAAAATTTTCGGCGAAACCACCCCTGTTTTCGGCGAAACTGATTTTCAATTTTCGAACTCAATCTCCCTGTTCATTGTTTTCGGTTCAAAAGGTTTTTGTTTTCGGCGAAACCATTTTAACTGATATTTTCGACGAAACCGTGCTATTGTTTTCGGCGAAACCGCCTTCACAAATCCGGCAGTCCATTTTAACTGATATTTTCGGCGAAAACCACCCTCCTATTTTCGCCGAAAATAATTTTGAAAATCACCCAAATCTTCTTTTAAAAAATCCGGTCCACCCCCTCTCTCATCCTTCACTCATTTTCGTTCAACTCACCGAAACCCCCTTATCTCTTTAAAATCGCCGACCGCCCCCAGTTTAAAACTCGCCGTGCCGCCATAAAATGCCGCCGTCGCCGTCGCCAACCACCGCCGCTCCCTTCCCTTCCCTTTTCCGATCCCAACGAGCCCTAGAACGTCCAAATTGAAGCTTTGCAGCTCCAGTTCACCGAAAACCTAGTTTTCAAGTTTTTCACCGTTTCCTCTCAACTCGTTCATTTTTAGCAGTCATGGCTTCAAGGTAAGTTGTAGAGCTTTTCAATACGAATCTTTTGACATATGGATTGCTGAATTTCATCGGGGTTGATTTTCGGTTTGCCTCGTTTTGCGTGCCGACTGTTTCGTGTGAACTAGGATTAACTGAACTTATAGAACTGTTGTAGGATGCTTAGGGAGTTCCGTGCTTAATTGCCATATCATTTGATCATGTGTTGCTATGCATACGATTAATTCCTTGTCAAGTTGACTTTTGTGAGAAATGTCGGTTTGACTTTGCACTGTTGTTGATCGTTTGGCTGTCATAAGTGTTCATTCTTGTTCATATTTTCGTGCTTGCCATATGAGATCATATTTTACTGTCATTCTCCAAGTTATGATAGTCTTGCCATGATTAGGGTTCGATATGCTTAAATGCTGACTTCCAAACTGTCGGTTTGACTTTTTGAACTCTGATTGTGCTTATCCGATTCTGGCTGTTCCTAAGTATGTATTTTACTGTCTATGATTACCGGTTACTCCGCTTTGCTTACCCCACTTAGTTTCCCTCATTTCTTTGTGAAATCGAGTTTTTTCTACTAAGTGTGGGGTAAGGTTTTGGTTGACTAATCTGGTTTCATTCTGGTTCTAGGAACACCACTTATGAGCGCAGGACTAAGGCGCGACTTGATGGCGCCTCGAGCTCAGGAGCTGCCGCTCCCGTCACACCTGCTATTCTGGGTCCACCACTTGCTCGACCCCGCCATGCTGGATATCATCCCACCATCGCCCGTCTACCGGATTTCTATTTTGAGTGCTTCCAGAAGATTCAGCACGTTCGGGGAGCTGACGTGCACCCTCTCTCCATGGAGTGCCTACACGATCATGATGAGGACTACCACCGGAACGTGCATGATGCCTTAGCACGGCTGGTCTCCTCGAGCTGACCACCATCGCCGCCGAGTTCCCAGACATTGCCCTCCAGGAGTTATGGGCAACCTTTGATCTGGATGAGCACAAGAGGAAGCAACGCCAGAAGGTGGTCACCTTCTATCTTGGTGGGGTGTACAGGCAGCTCACCTACGATGAGTTTGCCGCTCATCTCGGCATCCCCTATGAGCATTATCACGATCATCACCTAGGTTTGGGGCGAAGAGGATGACGACGAGGAGTACAACGCGCTTTGGAGCCACATGACAGGCGTGCCTGGCGATCGCCTCGGGACGAACAACTCAGTTAAGTCTCTCTCTCACCCGCTCTATAAATTTATTCATATGGTTTGGCGGAGGTCGCTTTTATATGTTCCAGATAAGGATCGCCACCATATCCTCAAGGAGGAGCTCATGCTTCTCCGAGCCATCCGAGAGAGCTACCCTCGCCACCCCGGTTGGGTACTGGCTCGCATCTTCCGCCAGAAGACCAAGAGGAAGACGCCACCCCGCAAACTCTTGGGAGGCAACTTCATAGGACAGCTCATCCTCTCCTTCGGCATCAGCCATGAGTATGGCCCGCACATTCCACGACATCCAGTTCGGACCGTTGGAGGAGACTTGGCGGTTGAGTACGACTTAGAACTCGACCTCAGTCCCCATGTAGCAGCTGATCCTCCACTCCAGCCTGTGGTCGAGTCAGAGGAAGAAGATGATGCTGAGGAGCAGCAGCCGCAGCCGCCGCCTGAGTTTCATGATTATATACCCTCACCACACCATCAGGCAGGGTACATCCACTCGCTTCCGCCGCACATCCCCGAGCCATATCCGGCGCATACTCAACAGCCGCAACACCACCCCGCGGATGTTGGAGAGTTATACGAGCTACTGCAGGAGTGGCAAATCACCGACAACGCCACTCAAGAGGCGCGATGGACTATTATGCAGCAACATATGCGCCGCGCCGACCGGCGATATGAGGCACAGATGGCGTGGCAACGCCAGCTCGGCAAATTTCTCCACTTTCCACCTCTCGGCTCACCGGACCAGCAGTGATCGGGTTGTATTCCTTTTCTGGTGTCTTCTTTTTATTTATTCTTTTCGGATTTTGGTCCAACTTTTTTCTGTGTGGATCCGGGACACTTGTCCCGGTTTCCTTGTTATGTTTCATTTGTTTTTGTTTTGTAGGCAATCGGTAGACTTCCTTTGCTTCAGGTTCTGTTACACTTCCCTCCGCTCTCAGGATCCGTGCTTACCCTCTGAGATCAACCGTCCTCATCCAGGTTCTTACATTCCACTCTGAACTCTAGAATTAGTCCTGTGAGGACACAATCCGATTTAAGTGTGGGGTAGGATGCTAGAGAACTTTGCATGAACTTGATTGCCCTTGATTGTGTTTTATGTGTGCCTCGTGATTCCATTCCAGTCTCTCTAGCATTAGAATGGCTCAATTCTTGATTTTTGATGTTAAGTTGTTGTTCAAACTTTCATAATGATGCTTAGACTGCTTAACCTAGAACTTGAGAACCAACTTGTATGCTTTGATGCTAAATTGCCTGGTCAGAACAGAATTTTAAAATCACACTTGTAGTTTGTAGCCTTGATTGCATGAAAATGACCGAATCCGACTAGCAAACCAACTGTGAGCTTTTGATCCATTGCACGTAACTTACAATTTTAATTCTTTCTGAGTGGTTTTCTGTTTACTTGAATGAGTTAGAATTTGCATGAGACCTACTCGAGACCACACGTTGACACGAGTTCTAGAAGGAAGGGGCACCTAGATTCAGCTACTAAGCAAGATAGCCTACCAAATGATAAATCCACTAGGTTTAGACCCTTGAGCTTGGCCTGTTCTTTCGGTTCGATAATACATTACAGCCATTTCCCATTTCTTTCATTCCCCGTTGATCCCCTGTGGTTGTAGTTCTAGATTGACCTACCGGAAGTCGGTTTGTGGTAACCTGCCTATAGCCATTAAACAGGTGGTCTTAGCTAATATGTCTAGACGTGTAAACCCCTCTAGCAACTAAAAGAAAAAATCGGCACAAAAGAAAAGAAAAAAAAGTAAAGGAAGAAAAAGAGAAAAAATTGAAAAAAAATGATTAAGAAAAGAAAATCAGAAAAAGTTCAAAGTGTAGTTCAATAAAACGTTCTTCTCCCTACAAATGGAAGAACGAAGTCAAAAGAAAAGTTCAAAAGAAAGTAAAGAGAAAAAAAATTGTGCAAAAAGAAAAAGAATAAGTGCTAGGTTGCTGGAGGGTATCATATGACGAGCGTTCATTATTCCACCCGTGTTTGGTTAGACGGTAGGAAGCCATAGATTAGATTCGAGGGAAGTTAGTCGAAAGCTACACTGCACAAAGCCATCATCATTCATTCCCATCATCCATCTCATTATAAACCCTAGTAGTGTAGTATTCATTACGGTCCTAGCAGGGAAGTCCTTCTTGACTAGATACTCGTGTTGTCACAGTGGTGGAGATGTGGTCGAAATGCAAACCTATGACAGAATTCGGTAACAGAAAATGATCGAGAGCAGAAACACGTCCTTAAACACAGAGAGTGAGAGTTCCCATTGTACTATATATATCCTGTGTGAGGAGTCTGGTCGGTCAGGTCAAATTCGTGCATAATTGGTTGCTAATTACTTGTCGTGTGCAGTTTATTAGTGAGACCAGGTAGTTTGGCTGACCTGTATGCATGTTAGGTTTCTTGTTCTAGGATCGATCTGTCTAATAATTCATTGTGTTTGATTGAGCTCCAATTTAATCGATCTTATCATTTATGAACATGAGCATTTCTATTTAGTTTGCTTGAGGACAAGCAAAAGCTTAAGTGTGGGGTATTTGATGACACTCGATTTGACGTGATTATCAGCCTCATTTAAGCGACATTTCTTTGCTTAAGACATGGTTTTTAGGGTAGAATAACGAATATTCAATCGATTGCCCTATCTCGTGCCATTTGTGTTACCTTGGCCCGTTTCGGGTCTATTTGATGGTTTTCTAGTGTTTTTATGTTAGCACAGGTTTTTGCCGTCAAATAGAGTAGCCATGGAAGTGTCTAAGGCGTAGGAACCTCGAGGAATCAAACCGGAATCGATCCAAGGAGCCAGTCAAAGTCAAACAAAATCCTGCCCGAGTACAAAGAGATTTTCGCCGAAATTGAGCTTGCATATTCGGCGAAAATATTAGTGCATTCAACTGGTGCCGAGTCAAAGGACATCTTCGGCAAAAACATTGTACTCTTCGGACCGAAAATACAAGGCAGAGAAAGCACTCCTCTGAAGGATGAACTCTTTCTTTGTCTTTGTTTCTTCTGTAATGATCATGAGTAGCTAAACTCTTTAGAGCTTAGACTAGATGAACCCTAAGTGACCCAGGGCTTTAAAGCAGTCACGGATCGGCGGTGATTAGATTCAAAATTCAATCAGTTCTTTTTCATGTTTGATTCGTTCTTCATTGTTCATGTTTCTTGCTGGATTGATCACCTAGATTAGATTCTTGTTAAGCTAAGGATAGAAGCGAACGCTCGCCTTACTTTAGAACATCGAATTGAACAATTAACCTTATAATTGGAGTGTGCCTTTCGTAGGAACCGGTTAGGGTTAATTCACTGCAAGAGTAACTCATTAATCAGTAGTAATCACACCAATTAATTAAGTCGTTGCGAGAGGCGACCGTACCCGGGCGGCTAGTTAATCTTGGTAGTTAGAACGGATAGAGCGAACGTTCGTCGGTCTTAAACCTAAGGGTAAGGAGTTATGGTGATGTCTTAGTAATTGATTGAATGAGAATCGAAATCCGCTGATCTGTTGATTGCCAATGCTCTGGGGAACGAAGGGGGATTCAAAGTCTAAGTTCGTCTGTCATTCTTGTTTTCAAACCCTAATTCCCAATCTGCTTTAGTTTAATTTGTTTTAATTTTTCTGCATTTCTTAGAAATAGAAGTCGTGGAACTCACACCACGCACAACGTGTTTTCCTTCGAGTATTTTGCTAGTTCTGAAGTAACCAATCATAGAGACCCTCATAATACGATCTGCTATACGCTTTTTCTTAGCATTAGTAGTTTTTATTTGGTTGAACCCCGAACAACGACCGGGCGGTTCACCAGTGTGCAAGTCTCCAGTGTAAGCTGCCGGTACAAACCTCTTCCTCATCCTCCTCTTCAACTCCCCCCAAGTTCTAATGGGTTCTTCCTCCTCTCGTAGGACTTGCCGCCAGTACTGACTCCTCATAAAAGGATTTTACCAAGGTCGTATTCCACGGGGTCCTCTCATAAACCAATACTCACACTTCTCATAGACGGTCTAGACAATTGAAATTGGTTTGGTTTGATTGAGAAATTCAGAAACAAAAGCAAAGAAATGCAATACTAACAAAGGTTAAACAAGAGATAAAGGTGGTTCAAATCAAAGACAAAGGGGGTTCTCTTGGTGGGTAGTTTCATCATGCTCAAGATGACTAATTGAACAAACAAGCCAATTAAGATCGAGTTTGCATTTGGATGACCATGCATTTCACTTCTATAGACTCAATCCACCCTTGTAGCACCTAATCCCTATCCTAATACCACTCAACTTAGGCTCTCGCTCTCAAGCTAAGTGAAAAAGGATGCATTCTAAGTGTTTGATGAAATGCCAAGACACAAGACCCTCTCTTAAGACTCTATGACCACAAGGCTAGGCACAACACTCTCATATCAATGCCCTAACACTAAGAGATTCACCAAAAAGCCTTTTCAAACTCAATTGAATGAAAAATCACATGCACAACAAGTGTTCGATAAAATGCCCAAGAGAGAAATCAAGTGAAAATGGTTGAAACAAGATGATCTAATCTCTTAGAACACACTCACTTCAATCCCTAGACCTACAATCTATGCAATCCAAGCACTCTCATGCATCAAATCACATTGAATGGACCAAATCAAGCAAACATGGCATAAAATGGCATTAAGAACAAGTCTAGGAATCATCCTCATACAACCAAGATCAATCATGGCAAGTTCTATACAATCATCCCTCTATCATAGCACAACTAATCTACCCATCCAAGATGAACCCTAGAAACTCAGCCACACATGGCCAAGGGAGTAAAGAGATAAGAAGGAAGAATGGTCACCAAGAACACCATGGATGAATCCTTGAGATGATCTTCACTTCTCCACTTGTAAGCACTTCTCCCAAGGTTTGTTGGCTTCAATCCTAGCTCCAATGGCTTCAAATTGCTCAAAAAATGTGTTCTAGGGTTTGAGGGTTCGTGGGTATGTGTTTGGGGTTCAAGAGAGATCAAAGAATAATGATCCCCCCAAAAATCATATTTAAAATAGGATTCTGCTGGGCATACACGTCGTGTAGAACTACACGTCGTGTACCCTAAAATCTACACAGACCGCAATTTTGCTTCGCTCGTTTCTCCCTCACCCGAGCTCCGATTTGGCTTCCGTTTGGTCCTATGGACTCCTTGTCATCCGTACTTCGATGCCATAACCTGAAAATGCACAGGGGTAACTCCAATAGACCATGAATTTGGCTCCAAACTAGCAACCGGACAACAAATGGACACTTTGCGCAAAATATCAATAAAAGCGTACAGAGCATGTCATCTCACGATCAAACACGGGCATTTCATAGGTCAATCATAGGCTCAAAATGCACTAAATAAAGTCACATCAAATTCCCCTACGACTAAGCTTTGCTTGTCCTCAAGCAAATGAATTAGAAAACATTCAAGTTCACAAATGACAAGATCTGTCACATTGAGATTCAAGCAATAACAATTTGGCTTAGACTATTCCACGAACAAACTTAACCTACACATGCAAGAACGTCAACCAAACAAGTCTAGACCTCACTGTTTTCTGCACACTTCAAGTAGTAGCTAACTAGGATACAGTTCTTACCGACCACAACAACACCAACTCTAATCAAAAGGTCTTTGTCAAAAAAAATCAAAAGGACTTGAATTCAGGAAATGATGCGGTTTAGGTGAAGGTAAGAAAATTTTGGAAAGTGGTAAGTGATCGTGATGTGGCTATTGACTCAACTTCGTCCGCTTCTAGATCTGCACTTTTCATGCTCAAGCTAGGATCACTACAACAAGGGCCACTTTTGAGAAAATCTTCTTTTTTTTTTCTTTTTTTTTCTACAGCATACTAGTGCTCGATCCAACACTTCACTTAGGTGTTGAACTTGCCTAGCTCACAGCCTTTGCCTTTCCTAGTGCTCAACCCGACACTTCACTTAGGTGTCGAGCTTGCCTAGCTTTTCTTTTCTTTTTGAGCATTTTCTTTTGAACATTCTATTCACAAATTAGCCACATGATCCTTAGCCCCTTACAACTTCCACACAAGATTTCGATTTGGATTTTCGTCTAATCTCAAGCCACAATAACGAGGGATCAAAAAGGTTTTGAAAAACATAGAAAAGGGTGAAAATGTGTATGATCCAACAAACAGGCCAAGGCTCAATGGGGTTATCCTAAAGGATAATGATTCGGGTAGGCTTTTTGGCTGAATGTGGTGAACTTCTAATTGCCTTTATCATCTAAGAACGGTGTTATCGAGCGGTACAAAAACACGCATCAACCAATCAAGCAACATACAAGAGTGATAAAATCTTTGTTCTGGCCTAGACTCATTTGATATTAGTGCCAACATGCTAGTTATAGGTTCTGAGTGGAACAATCTAAACATCATTGTGAAGGCTTGAAGTCAATTAAACACCAAAAGTCAAGAACCGAATGATTCTACGATAGAGGAATTTGGAAACAATCAAGATCATGCAAATAATCAAAGCATAGCATTACATCTCTACCACAAATATTCACACCAAACCTCAAACTCCCCTACGACTAACATGAGCATTGTCCTCAATGATCAAGAGAGAGAGGGTAAGGTGGAACGAAGTTACCGCGTTGGTAGAGAGGAGCATAGGACGTAATAGTGGTGAAAGAGTTCCATGATGATCCTTGGTGAAGAGTGATCCAAAATGCTTGTCAAACCTTATTCAAAAAGCTAAAACAACACAAAAACCTCAAACAACAATTAAAAGCGAAAAAGTAAAGATAACATGGGGTGCATAAACATGTGCAATAAAGCCAAAAGAGAGCCCTGATTGATCTACACACAAGCACAATCAAATAAAAAGAAAACAAAGGTCTTGAGATAGAAGTGGGGCCCTGGAAATCTCACTGTGAAGGATCAACACAAAAATCACTAATCACGTGTCCTTCAATTTCAAAATCCAAAACATGAAAGATCGGAGCAAAGATCAAACAATTTAACATCCATAGCTCAACGATCACATCAAAATGGCAAAATCACTTAGCACGAGTCAAGATCATAAAAGTCAAGAATAACAACCTATGCTAGCAAAGATCAATCATTGAAATCCACACTTCGAGCAAAAGGCATGCATCATGGATCAAAAACACGAATCAAGAACATATAAGCCTAAGTCCACACAATGTAAGGAGGAATGTATAAAATTAAACCAGTGAGGCTGGGCAGATGGGTGGTGGGAGCTGGCTGGCGGAAGGAAGGCCGGCGGTCGATTGGAGTCGGCGGGAGCTCTGGTGCGGCGGAGTTTGGGTTAGAGACTTGAGCGAGGCTGGGGTCGGGTGTGAGGAGGGAGGGGATAAGGGGGTTGGGTTTAGTTGGGTGGGTCAGCCGGGTCGGGGGAGTGGGTCGGTTCGTTTGGGCGGGTGAGTAGGCTGGTTGGTGGGTGGGTTGGTTTGGGTTGTGGCAGGGGTGAGTGAGTGGGTTGGGTTGGATCAGCTGGGTCAAGTGAGTTGGGTGAACCAAAACTAAACCGAACAATGACTCAAACCAGAAAATCAAGAATCAGATGACTCAACCACTGACCAAACTGAAACAATGTAAAGGGAAAGATCAGGTGCACGACGTGCAAGGGTGCACGGTGTGCATGGATGCACGGCGTGCACCTTGGAGCTGAAAATTTTTTCGAATCCTCCTGCACAGCACGTGCACCAACCGTGCATGATGCACGGCGTGCACGATGCACGCCGTGCACCTCATCAACCTGAAATCAACTTTTCACCTCGACGAAAAACGACCAAAACACCGTCAAATCAACCCAAAATGAACCCCGAACTTCAGAATTTCAACACCTACGAGACCACAAAGGACACCACAACAACTCAAGGACCTTGAACACCACAAAAACACACAAACATGCAATCAAAACAAGAAGAAAAGAAATGAAAAACACTCAGGTTGCCTCCCGATAAGCGCTTGGTTAACGTCTTAAGCTCGACGAAGCACACGGACCAGCTAAGTAAAACCATCCCAACTCATTACCTCCTTGAAGTCAATGTCATTACCTTCGCATGGCACATGAAACTTGAATTGTACCTTACTGACTTCGGGTGGAATGAGCATGGATTTCCCGGATGGTGAAGTGGGAGCAATGGAGAAGGGGTGATGACACTCGATTTGACGTGATTATCAGCCTCATTTAAGCGACATTTCCTTGCTTAAGACATGGTTTTTAGGGTAGAATAGCGAATATTCAATCAATTGCCCATTCTCGTGCCATTTGTGTTACTTTGGCCCGTTTCGGGTCTATTTGATGGTTTTCTAGTGTTTTTATGTTAGCACAGGTTTTTGCCGTCAAATAAAGTAGCCAAGGACGTGTCTAAGGCATTGGAACCTCGAGGAATTGCACCGGAATCGATCCGAGGAGTCAATCGAGTCGAACCAAAGTTTGCCCCGATTTACACTAAAGTTTTCGCCGAGAAGCCCTTAGTGTTTTCGGCGAAAACCCCAGCACAAATCGACTGATGCTCACCAAAGGAAGTTTTTGGCGAAAACCCTAAGCTTTCGCCAAGAACAATTGATCCAAAAATCACAGGAGAAAAGCAGCCGGCGGACCATCCATTTACACTAAGATTTTCGGAGAAAATTCCTTATGATTTTCGGCAAAAATTCTAGTTAAAATCCGGCGGTATTAGGGTTAAGTATAAATACTTAACCGGCGGCCCATACTTGAAAGAGACATCATAATTACCAACTAATACCGAACTTCAGAATTCTCTCAAGTTCTGGAGCAGAGAGTTAGAGTCCGAAGAGCCGGAAAGAGATCGGACGCCATCCCTTCCATCTCGAAGACTCGGAGCTAGGATTGCAGTTTACCGAAGATCGAAGTCTGCCAGAGTCATCTCAATTAGGTTTTTCAGATTCTTTTCTGTTCTTCCTCTGGATGATGAACTCTTCCTTTGTCTTTGATTCTTTTGTGATAAACATGAGTAGCTAAACTCTTAGAGCTTAGACTAGATGAACCCTAAGTGACCCAGGGCTTTAAAGCGATCACGGATCGGCGGTGATTAGATTCAAAGTTCAATCAGTTTCTCTTTCATGTTTGATTTGTTCTTCATTTTTCATGTTTCTTGTCTGGATTGATCACCTAGATTAGATTCTTATTAAGCTAAGGATAGAAGCGAACGCTCGCCTTACTTTAAAACATCAAATTGAACAATTAACCTTATAATTGGAGTGTGCCTTTCGTAGGAACCGGTTAGGGTTAATCCACTGCAAGAGTAACTCATAAATCATTAGTAATTCCACCAGTTAAGTTAAGTCATTGCGAGAGGCGACTGTACCCGGGCGACTAATTAATCTTGGTAGCTAGAACGGATAGAGCGAACGCTCGCCGGTCTTAAACCTAAGGGTCAGGAGTTATGGTGGTGTCTTAGAACTGATTGAATGAGAATTGAAATCCGCTGATCTGTTGATTGCCTATGCTCTGGTGAACGAAGTCTAAGTTTGTCTAAGTTTGTCTGTCATCTCTATTTTCAACCCTATTTTCCAATCTGTTCTTAGTTTCAATTTTTAATTTCTCTGCATTTCTTAGAATTAGAAGTCGTGGAACTCACACCACGCACGAAGTACTTAAACCTGAGTAATTTGCTAGCTTATTTGAGTAGTCAATCATTAGAAGGCCCGTGGAATACGATCTACCCTAGATTTTGTTAGCTTTGTTACTTATTTGATTGAGTTGTCAACGACAGGTTCATCAAATTGGCGCCATTGCCGGGGACATCTTTTGATTGTTTGAAAGAAGAACTGGCAATTTACTCTTCTACTTTCCATCTTTCATTTTTCCACCCACTTCGGTTTTACGCTGGTTTTTGTTGTTTTTGTTATTTGTAGGTTGTTCACAGGTGTATGTGATGAACCCCCGGTGCCCTGGACCCGACCAGACCTGCCCTTAACCCGGAGCCAAGTCAAAGCCTTCAAGACACGAGTCACAGCCTACATAGGTGATTGGAGTCGAGCCAAGCATGAAGAGTTGGACCAGAGGTTCATCAGAGAAGGATGCACAGTGCTGACCCTTGATGGTCGACAGAAATCCCCCACAGAAGACAAATGCCCGAAGAACACTGCCCCGGCCCCGGCGGATGCGGACAACCAGCCCTTGTATCAGAAAACCCTGCTCAGCACTCAGAATCTGGCGGGTAAGTTGATGCCAGAAGATTCAGGAGGCCAAAATACTTGGGGAGAACCTCACTTGATCGAGGAAATGCCAGCCAGAAGGCCGAAACACCCTGGCATCACTAAAACCCTAGCACCGGATCCGGAGCGAATGATGCCGAGCCGGTCACCACAGCCGAAGGATGCCACCCGACCGCCCGGTCACCCGGAACCAGCGGTATTTCCAGAAATGCCACCGCGCGCATTCCAGGCACTTTTCCTAGCCGCTTCCGGATTCCTGCCCGCACCCAGAGGTTTCCCAATCCCACCCGGACAAGGAAAGCCGGATTTGCCCTAATCCGCCCAGATTAGGGTTTTGCTGAATTTTAGCCGGTTTAGGAATTTTATTGTCGGACAACTTAGTTTATTTTAATAGTTTCTTCGGCCTATCTTCTAGGATTATTTTAATTTTCCTTTTTAGAGTTGGAACCGGCCTTGGCCACCCTTTGAGCTATAAATAGAGGCCTCGGCCACCATTGTAAGCCAGATTATTGATTAATGAAAATTTCAGAACTCTGTTCTTTTTCCTTCAAGTCTTTGCTCGTTGTTGCTTAGCTTAAGGTATTGGTTTATCATCAAAGGCTATCATCCTTTGTTTGTGGCACCAACTCGACCGAATACTTGGGGTTCCTAAGTCAATACTTAGTGGATTTCAAGGTTCTCCGCCAGTTTCATTAGTTAGGTTCTCGTGGGGCTGATAATATAGTTTTGGGTGTTGAGTCGATCCCTTCCTAGAGGAGGCGGTTCGCATCAGCTAGTATCAGAGCACGGTTCAACTCTTGGACCATCTATCCCAGTTTCCAGGTTCTTTGCTTGGATTCATATCTTTAAGTTTTCATTGCTTTCAATTTCAGAAAAACCCTAAATAGCTTCATTGTGTTTGTTCTAATCTTCTACCTTTCTTTTAGTTTCGTTGTGAGAAAAAGCTGTGGCCATCAAAACAAAATACAAAAAGAAGAATCAAAGAAAAGAAAAGAAAAGAATCAAGGTCTTCAAAAACAGAAAAATTGACCTATCCAAAAAAAAAGGAAGGCCACGTTCACCATCAAGGTAGTAGGTTAAGTTCAAGAAGAGGGGTTTTCATAAGTTTAGCTAGTAGCTTTCTTAGTTTGAACACCCAAACTTGTTGTCTTATCATCCCACGACCTAGCATCACAAGTTCTTGCCCTAAAAATCCGAAACCCTAGGTATAAGGTCTTGTTTTGTGTCATTGGTAGACTTAGACTTCATAGCTTCGAAGAAACTTGCAACTACTTGAATTGGAATTGTCTTTGTCTTGGAATTTTCAAAGAAAACCCTAATTTGAGTGACTTTAAATTTTCATACACGAGTGGTAAAAAAAGAGTGTGTGAGGTTTTTCTTAGAGTGATTTTGTGAGGTCTTTGTTCGTGTACTAATCATGGCAGATGAGAGGCTTACTGCCGTGGAGGCACAACTGGCTGCCGTAACTCAGACCCTCACCCGAATCGCCGAGCAGATGGGAGCCCCGAATGGAGATGGCCCCCGACGGCCAAGGAGGAATGAACAAGAGATAGATGACGATGTGAGAAGTCTGAAGCTCAATGTACCCAAGTTTGCTGGCAAAGCAAACCCCGACGAGTACATTGATTGGGAGAGGAGCATGGAAGATTTCTTTGAGTGCCATAACTATTCTGAGAGGAAAAAGGTAACCCTAGCCACACTCGAGTTTACTGACTTTGCTGCTTTATGGTGGGCTCAGCTCAGAAATCAGATCAGGAGAGAAGAAGAGGACCCCATCCCTAGTTGGAGGAGTCTTAAGAGAAAGATGAGAAGAAAATTTGTACCAAGCAGCTACAATAGAGACTTGCACGCCAAGCTTCAACTTTTGAAGCAAGGAAACATGTCAGTTGAAGAATAGAATCAGGAGATGGAGATCCTGGTCACGAGACTTGACCTAAGTGAAGATGTAGATGCCAAAATAGCAAGGTTCACTGGAGGATTACGAAGAGAAATCCTACACCAACTCAACATCCTAAACTTTGTTGATTATGATGACTTGGTAACCACGGCTATTAGGGTTGAGAAGGAATAAAGAATCGACTTGGAAGAAGGGCTACTACCCCGCCACCAATCAGTGCCCCTGTGAGAGGAGACAGGAGTGCAGGAAACACCCCTTGGAGGCAAAACCCTAGCCAAAATTATGGACCGAAGCCAAACCCTAACCAAGGATCTTCATCATGGGTAACACCAAGTCTTGGCTCAAAAATTCCTACTACTAATGCTCGGCCTAGTGCCATTGTGTGTTTCAAATGTCAAGGTAGGGGTCACATGGCAAGGAACTGCCCTAACACCCGAACCATGGTGCTTAGAGAAGGAGAGGTTGTCACAGATGATGAGGAGGAGCCAATTGTTGAAGAAATAGAAGAGGAGTCCAGTGAGGGTGAAGAAGTTAATGTGGAAGGCCTGGAAAAATTCTCAGCCTTCAACAGCCGAGTGATCATCCCGGTCACACCGGCTGATGCCGAGCAGGTCTGCGCCGGACCAGCATCAGTCCTGCCCCGGCCCAGCATCAAGCCTGCCCCGGACATCCTGTCCGAGCCAGATGATGTCAATCGGCCTACCCCGGGCCTTTTGAATAATCCCTCGACCAATTTTGGCCTGAAGACAGAAGAAGGCCTCGTCAACAATTTGGAGCAGAGCGCCGGCCCCAACGGCCACCCGGCGGCCCCGCCGGACATGAACCCGACGGCCACCCGTCCCCGGATTCAATTTTCAGCAGTTTCTCGACGGATCCTTAGTACACAACCTAAAGAAGATGGATGGGAGCAAAGGGACAATCTATTCCATACAAGGTGTGTGATTTTAAATATGATTTGTACTTTGGTTATTGATGGTGGAAGTTGTACAAATGCAGTGAGCTTGGATCTTGTTAAGGGCTTGGGAATTGTTACTCAATCCCACCCTAAGCCCTACCGATTGCATTGGCTTAGCAATAGTGGAGATTTGAAGGTCAACAAACAAGCACACATCCCTTTGAGCATTGGAAGATACAAGGACGTGGTGCTTTGTGATGTAGTTCCCATGGAGGCTGCCCATATTCTACTTGGAAGACCTTGGCAGTTTGATCGATACCCACAACATGATGGAAGATCAAATAAGTATCAACTCACACATGGAGATACTATTTTCAAGTTGAAGCCACTATCACCTACTGAGATACTCAAGGATCAAATAGAAAGAAAGGTGAGCCGAGAGAAAAAGGAGAGAGGTCTCAAGAAATGAGAGATGAGAGAAGAAAAGAGTGAACCCTCAAAAGAAAAAGGTACAAAAACAGAATTAAGATCAAAAACAGAATTTTGTGATCCCAAGGATCAAAGAGCTCAAAAAAGTGAGGTTGAGAGGAGAGAAAACCTGTTAGCTAAACCTAGTGAGATCAAACAAACCCTAGTATCTAGGAAATCCCTCGTGGTCATTCTTTATAAAGAATGTTTGATATCTAACCCTAACACTTCTCTTCCTAGTGCTGTTTCTTCACTTTTGCAGGATTTTGAAGATGTATTTCCCAAGGAAATCCCTAGTGGACTACCCCCGATCCGAGGCATAGAGCATCAGATTGACCTTGTGCCGGGAGCATCACTACCCAACAAGGCTGCCTACCGGACAAACCCGGATGAAACTAAGGAAATCCAGCAACAAGTCGAAGAATTGATGGACAAGGGTTATGTAAGGGAGAGCATGAGTCTGTGTGCTGTTCCAGTCATCCTTGTGCCAAAGAAGGAAGGAACTTGGAGGATGTGTGTCGACTGCCGAGCAATCAATAACATCACAGTTAAGTACCGACACCCCATCCCTAGGTTAGATGATATGCTTGATGAATTACATGGTTCAATGATCTTTTCTAAGATTGATTTAAGATCAGGCTATCACCAAATCCGAATGAAGGAAGGTGATGAATGGAAAACTGCCTTTAAAACTAAACTAGGTTTGTATGAATGGATGGTCATGCCTTTCGGTTTGACTAATGCACCTAGTACCTTCATGAGGTTAATGAATCAAGTCCTTAGGCCTTTTATAGGGAAATTTGTAGTAGTTTATTTCGATGACATCCTAATCTACTCAAAAACCCTAGAGGATCACTTAGGCCACTTAAAATCTGTCCTAGGAACCCTAAGACAAGAACAACTGTATGCAAACATGGAAAAGTGCACTTTTTGCACCGATCATCTTGTGTTTCTTGGTTTTGTTGTTAGCTCTACAGGAATTAGGGTTGATGAGGACAAGATTGAAGCAATCAAGTCATGGCCAACCCCAAAGAACATCACTGATGTTCGAAGCTTCCATGGACTTGCAAGCTTCTATAGGAGATTTGTAAGGGACTTTAGCACAATAGCTGCCCCTCTCACGGCTGTCATTAAGAAGAATGTTCCCTTCCATTGGGGAGCACCTCAAGAAGCAGCCTTTGAAGCACTCAAGAAGAAACTCACCGAAGCCCCATTGCTCAAGCTGCCCGACTTTTCAAAACCTTTTGAAATCGAGTGTGATGCTTCGGGAGTAGGAATTGGAGCCGTGTTGATGCAAGAAAGGAGACCTATTGCCTATTTCAGTGAGAAATTGAGTGGTGCAACCCTCAATTACCCCACCTACAACCAGGAACTGTATGCCCTAGTCCGAGCCTTGAAAACTTGGCAACATTACTTATGGCCCAAGGAGTTCATCGTCCGCACCGACCATGAGTCCCTCAAATATTTGAAGGCTCAACATAAATTGAACAAAAGGCATGCAAGGTGGGTGGAGTTCATTGAGTCTTTCCCTTATAGCATCCACTACAACACAAGGTAAGGAGAATGTGGTAGCCGATGCCCTTTCTCGAAGGTATGCCCTAATCACTGCCTTGAGTTCTAAATTCATTGGTTTTGAGCATATCAAAGATTTATATGTGACTGACCCCGACTTTAAAGACATCTTTGAGTCTTGCACACATGTAGGGTTTGAGGATTACTATAGGAAGAATGGATACTTGTTCAAAGGATCTAAGCTATGCTACCCTAGCCATTCAAGCTGAACCCTAGTCATAGGAGAAGCTCATGGAGGAGGTCTCATGGGTCACTTTGGAGTTGCCAAAACAGTAGCTTTCCTTAAAGAACACTTCTACTGGCCTAGGATGAGGAAAGAAGTTGAGAAGATCATCAACCAATGTGCCAAATGCCAACGAGCTAAGTCACACCTTCAACCCTTTGGTTTATATACTCCTTTGCCTATTCCTGAACACCCTTGGGTAGATATATCTATGGATTTTGTTCTAGGATTGCCTAAGTCTAGGAGGGGCAAAGACTCAATTTTCATGGTTGTAGATAGGTTTTCAAAAATGGCTCATTTCATTGCATGTCATAAGGTTGATGATGCATCCCACATAGCTGACTTATTCTTTGGAGAAATAGTTAGGCTTCATGGCATTCCTAAGACTATAGTTTCTGACTGAGACTCAAAATTCCTAAGTTACTTTTGGAAGACCTTGTGGGCTAAACTAGGAACCAAGCTTATGTTTTCCACAACCTGCCACCCTCAAACTGATGGCCAAACAGAGGTTGTCAACCGGTCACTATCCCAAATGCTTAGAGCCATCATCAAATCCAACCTTAGGACTTGGGAGGACTGCCTACCCCATGTAGAGTTTGCTTACAACCGATCTGTCCACTCAGCCACCCAATACTCACCTTTTGAATTGGTTTATGGTTTTAACCCCCTAACCCCATTGGATTTATCACCATTGCCTATACATGAGTTTTTAGATGCAGATGGACACACCAAGGCTGAGTACGTTCGAAAGCTTCATGAGAAGACCAAAGCCAACATCGAATGAAGGACAGCTCAATACCTAAGGAATGCAAACCGTGGAAGAAAGGAGAAATCTTCCAACCTGGTGACCAAGTGTGGATTCACTTCAGGAAGGATAGGTTCCCTGAGCAAAGGAGAACTAAGTTGCTCCCAAGAGGAGATGGACCTTACACTGTCCTTGAAAGGATCAACAATAACGCTTATGTTTTAGATTTGCCCAACACCTATGGTGTAAGTGCTACTTTCAATGTTGCTGACTTAACTCCTTTCTATGATGATGACTTTGCAGAAACAGATTCGAGGACGAATCCTCCTCAAGAAGAGGGGAATGATGAACCCCCGGTGCCCTGGACCCGACCAGACCTGCCCTTAACCCGGAGCCAAGTCAAAGCCTTCAAGACACGATTCACAGCCTACATAGGCGATTGGAGTCGAGCCAAGCATGAAGAGCTAGACCAGAGGTTCATCAGAGAAGGATGCACAGTGCTGACCCTTGATGGCGGACAGAATCCCCCCACAGAAGACAAATGCCTGAAGAACACTGCCCCGGCCCCGGCGGATGTGGACAACCAGCCCTTGTATAGGACAATCCTGCTCAGCACTCAGAATCTGGCGGGCAAGTTGATGCCAGAAGATTCAGGAGGCCAAAATAATTGGGGAGAACCTCGCTTGACCGAGGAAATGCCAGCCAGAAGGCCGGAACACACCCCGGCATCACTAAAACCCTAGCACCGGATCCGGAGCGAATGATGCCGAGTCGATCACCACAGCCGAAGGATGCCACCCGACCGCCCGGTCACCCGGAACTAGCGGTATTTCAGGAAATGCCACCGCACGTGTTCCAGGCACTTTTCCTAGCCGCGTCCGGATTCCTGCCCGCACCCGGAGGTTTCCCAATCCCACCCGGACAAGGAAAGCCGGATTTGCCTTAATCCGCCCGGATTAGGGTTTTGCTGAATTTTAGCCTGTATAGGAATTTTATTGTCGGACAACTTAGTTTATTTTAATAGTTTCTTCGGCCTATCTTCTAGGATTATTTTAATTTTCCTTTTTAGAGTTGGAACCGGCCTTGGCCACCCTTTGAGCTATAAATAGAGGCCTCGGCCACCATTGTAAGACAGATTATTGATTAATGAAAATTTCAGAACTCTGTTCTATTTCCTTTAAGTCTTTGCTCGTTGTTGCTTAGCTTAAGGTATTGGTTTATCATCAAAGGCTATCATCCTTTGTTTGTAGCGCCAACTTGACCGAATACTTGGGGTTCCTAAGTCAATACTTAGTGGATTTCAAGGTTCTCCGCCGGTTTCATTAGTTAGGTTCTCGTGGGGCTGACAATATAGTTTTGGGTGTTGAGTCGATCCCTTCCTAGAGGAGGCGGTTCGCATCAGTATGCATCGCCGCCCTTGGACTCACTCTCAAACCGACAAGGCTAAGAGTATAGAGAGACCAAGCAGTTCTGCTCCACCTCGACAATCACAGATTCCAAGGAGAAGCAGAACCAATCCACCTTCATCCATCACTCCGATTAAGATCGAGGAACTGAAGGAGAGTTCCTCATCTTCACCATTACCGTCACCTTCATCCGTTTCATACACCGAGTCACTTTCACCTCCTCCATTTCCTACCATGACTGATCAATTACCACCACCGGGCAGAAATCCACCACCACCACCTGCACAGAAGAGTCTAGCTGACTACAACAAGCCGAGCGCGACTAGCGTTCGATCTGCCATTGCCGTGCCGCGCATCGAAGGAGATCCTGACTATGAGATCAAGATTCCATTCTTGACTATGATCTCTAGGGATCTACAGTTTAAAGGTAGGCCACTAGACAATCCGTGCACACATCTAGCGGATTTCCTTGATCTCTGCAGCACTTTCAAGAATGAAAACCTCGACAAGAACACTCTTTGCTTGAGAGCTTTCCCATTCTCTCTGAAAGGCGCAGCCAAGAGGTGGCTTACTGGCAAACCACCTGGATATTACACTGACTGGGATACTCTGGCTCAGGACTTCGTTGAAGAATACTTTCCTTCTGCCAGAACAACAGCCATCAAGGACAGCATCGCCAGATTCTCCCAAAAAGGAGGCGAAAGCTTATACGATACTTGGAATCGATTCCAAGAACTTCTCTACAACTGTCCTCATCACGGATTCGAGCAGAGGCAGTTAGCTGAAATCTTTGCTCAAGGTCTTCGAGAAGAATCTGCCAAGTGGGTCAATTCTCTAGCTAAATGGGATTGCACTACACTTACACCGGAAGCTGCTCTTCTTCATTTTGCGAACTGTGCTTCCAAGTCAAGGAACTGAGAGCGACAATCAGAAAGATCAAGGAGCAAGCTCGATCTCGAAGCTACTATCAATGCAGAAGTAGAGAAGCATCTGAAGAAGTCTTCTACACCAATCAAACCACCGGCAGCTTCTGTCTATGTTGCCGATTGCTGAATGGTGTGGAGCTTGTGCGCATAATGGAGGTCGATGCCAGAATTTTGGTAAGATAGAAGTCTAGTCCGCCGAAGAGGTAAATTTCATTCAACAAGGCTACATTAATAATCAGAATGGTTATGCTGGCTACCGCAACTTCAGGCAGCAAGGGAACTATCAAGACAGACCTCCCTACAATAATGGTGCCAACCATAACCAGAACCAGAATAACCGCCCAGCTGGTCCAGATCAGGATCAGAAGCCTAACCATCCACCGGCAGGTGTCTATCAACCACCACACCGTAATCCGAGTAATTATGGGACTGCTCCTGGCAATCGCCAGAATCAATATTTGAATAGCACCTATCCAGGGCAGCAGTACTAGAAGGAAAACAACGTCAGTGACCTGGACAAGAAGCTTAGTCAGATCATCACCAGACTCGACGATCATGAAAATCAGTTTAAAGCTCAAGCTCTTCTCAATCAAGAACAGATAGCAGCCGGTCAAAGAATTGAGCAGGCTGTGAACAACATCTCGAGCATGCTAGCATCTGGTCGACCATTTGGCCAACTTCCGAGCTAGACAGAACCGAATCCGATAAAGGAACAAGCTAAGATGGTATCTGTTAAAAAGTTTACTAGCTTATCTGCTGATGCTTGTTCTATTTTACGCAGGATCGCTGAAACTCCAGAGAAGAAGGAAGCACTAAAAGTGGCGCCTAAGGAGGATGATCCTCCTCTTGCACCGTACGTCGTGAAGCCTCCTTTTCCAAGAGCAATGCTGCTGAATGCAAGGATCGAGACTGGCATGAAGGGGAATAAAGAAGGATATCCTGATGCTCGTAGTAAGAAACCTTCCTCTCCATATCCAGCTAAGTGTTCTGATCTTGGTTCTTTCACTCTACCTCTTGTCATTAATGATGTTGAGATAGAACGTTGTTTGGTTGATCTTGGCGCGTCTGTTAATGTTATGCCTATGAGTCTGTATGAAAAATTGAACCTAGGAGAACTCGAACCGCCTAGCATGCAACTTGTCTTTGCTGATCGATCACTTAAAACCGCTAGGGGAGAGATAAAAGATGTTGTTACTAAATGTGGTCATTTCACGTTCTTAGCTGACTTTGTTATCATTGATACCAGTAAAGATGATTCTACCATTCTCATAGGACGACCTTTCATGGCTACTACTGGAATGCAAATTAACGTTCCAAATGGGTCTTTAACTTTGAGGGTCGGTAAAGAAACGATAACATTCCGCTTTAAAGACGGAATAAATATAATCCTAAGAATGAAGAATTTCATTGTTTAGCTGTTGAAACTGTGCAATTGACTCCGGTCAACTCCATTACTGATGTCTCGTCTAGTATCCCTAGATCAATTGCTGTTGCAGGTGCTGGACAGATTACCAGGCAGAAACCGAAATCTGTTCCTCAAAAGCCGCCGAAGAAGAAGGAACTGCAAGCCTCTTCTAAGCCACCGAGAAAAGATCCTAGTAGATCCCGGGGGAAGAACAAGAAGGGAAAGACTCAAATGGTCTGGAGACCAGTTGCGCCGCCACCTTCTATCGAGCCAGCTGCCCCACCAATTCGTTCTGAGCTACCGGCGCCGGAACAAGTATGGAAGGAGAAGCCGAAAGCATCTCCTAAGGAAATACCTACGATCACCGATCCTGGTGATATCAAGCCGGAGGTTAAAGAAAAGAAGGAGCCGATCGTTCTCATTCCATCCACTGTCTTCCTTGTGGAAGATGATCCCTTGACAGAACTGTTCAGACCATTCAAGATCACTGAGCACCTTCCCGACGGACGTACTAAGCTTACACACGCTAACGGGAAGAAATTCATGCTCACCAGAGAAGCCCCGAAGCACTACTTTATGAAATCCGATGCTAGCATTAAGGAGAATCTGAGTTGGGATGTCTCCTATTACGTCTAGGTATCATCCAGCTCAAGGACGTTAATCTAGAGCGCTTCGTGGGAGGCAACCCACGGCTAGAGTCCGTTTTTGATTTGTGTCAACCTTAGTGTTTTAGAGTCGTTCGGGGGAGCCAAAGAAGTGTCAGTTTGTTTGATTTCGTATTTTTCATGTGTAGTCTGCGTGTCATAATGTCATTCGCAAGTTGATTGAGGTTATTTCGATTTTTGTGAATTTAATTGTGATTTTCTGAAGTTTGCCGGATTTGCGAAAATATTTTCAATCGTGCAGTTCAAAATTTTCGGCGAAAATACACCCTATTTTTGGCGAAAACTCCCTTTGAAATCCCACTGTGTTCCTGGTCGATTTTAACTCAAATTTTCGGCAAAAACTATTTGTAGTTTTCGGCGAAAACTCTTTTGAAAAACCGGCAGTGCTTTTGAACTGATATTTTTGGCGAAAACTTGCACTTATTTTCGTCGAAAATATCAGGCAAATTTTCAGACATTATCCTTTTAATTTCCGGTCACTTCCCCTCTCTCTCCTCACTTTCCCATTTTGAAAATAACACAAAACCAAAAAAATCCTCCCCTGTTTGAACGAAAACCAAGCCGCCGCCACCTTAACACTCGTCGCCGCCGACCGTTGCCGCCGCCATCGCCGACTGCCGCCGCTCCCTTCCCCTCCATTTCCGATCAACCCGAGCCTAGAACAGCCGAATCGGAGCTCTACAACTCTAGTTCACCCAAACCCTATAATTTTCATTTTTTCACTGATTTCTCCCAATCTGTTCATTTTTAGCATCCATGGCTTCAAGGTAAGATGTAGAACTTTTCATTACGAATCTTTTGACATATTGGATGCTGAATTTCGTCATGGTTGACTTTTGGTTAACTTTTCGGTTTGCCTCGATTTGCGTGCCATCTGATTTCGTGTGAACTAGGTTAGCTGAGCTCGTTGAACTGTTCTAGCATGCTTAGGGAGTATTGTGCTTAATTTTCATATCGTTTGATCATGTGTTGCTATGCCTAAGTCTTATTCCTTATGCGGTTGACTTTTGAGAAATGTCGGTTTGACCATGAACTGTTTTTGATCATTTGGCTGCCTTATGTGCTCATTCTCGTTCAGATTATTGTGTTTGCCATCTGAGATCATATTTTGCCATCATTTCCCGCTTTGTGATAGTCTTGCCATGATTAGGGTTCCATGTTCGATTCTGTTGACTTTATGAATGTCGTTTTGACTTCTGAACTCTGATTGTGCTAATTCCATTCTAGTTGTTCCTAAGCATGTATTTTATTGTTTGTGATTACCGGTTAATCTGCTTTGCTTACCCCCACTCGGTTTTCCTCGTTTCTTTGCGAAATTGAGTTTTTCGACTAAGTGTGGGGTAGGGTTTTAGTTTGACTAATCTGGTTTGTTTTCTTGTTTAGGAACACCACTTATGAGCGCAGGACCAAGCAGAGACTTGACGCCGCCTCGAGCTCCAGAGCCCCCGCTCCCGTCACACCCGCCGTCAAGGGCCCTACACCAGCATTCCCTGGCCGTGCTGGGTGCCATCGCACTGTTGCTCGTCTACCCGACTACTACTTTGAGTGCTACCAGAAGCTCGAGCATGTTCCGGGAGCTAATGTTCGACCACTTTCCATGGAGTCCCTCTTCGATCACGATGAGGACTACCACCGGAACGTGCACGACGCCCTGGCACCGCCCGGCCTCCTAGAGCTGACCACCATAGCTTCCGACTTCCTAGACGTCGCTCTCCAGGAGTTCTGGGCCACTTTTGATCTGGACGAGCACAAGAGGAGGCAGAGCAAGAAGGTCGTTTCCTTCTATCTGGGCGCGGAGTACAGTACCCTCACCTATGATGAGTTTGCAGCTCATCTAGGCATTCCCTACGAGCACTACCATGATCATCACCTCGGCTGGGGGAACAACGAGGACGATGGAGAGGCATACCCTACACTCTGGAGCCACATGACTGGAGTGCCTGGCGATCGTCTCACAGACCATAATTCAGTTAAGTCTCTCTCTCACCCTCTCTATAAATACATTCATATGGTTTGGCGTAGATCGCTATTATATGCTCCAGAGAAGGACCGCCACCATATCAGCAAGGAGGAACTTCTGCTTCTTCGCGCCATCCGGGAGAGCTACTCTCTTCACCCCGGATGGGTGCTTGCTCGCATCTTCCGTCAGAAGACCAAGAGGAAGACGTCACCTCGCTCACTCCTGGGAGGCAACTTCATCGGCCGACTCATCATCTCCTTCGGCCTCACCCACGAATATGGCCCGAACATCCCACGCCGCAGAGTACGCACTGTTGGAGGAGATTTGGCGGTGGAGTACGACCTCGAGCTGGACCTCAGTCCCCGGGTAGTAGCAGATCCTCCCCTCCAGAACGAGGATGAGTCGGAGGAAGAAGAGATTCTGAGGAGTCCCAGCCTCAGTACGAACCAGAGTTTCATGACCATACTCCCTCGCCACACCATCAGGCAGGGTATGCACACCAGTCGCCGCCGGCCATCCCTGATCCATACCAGGCGCCTCACCCGCACCCCGCGGATGTTGGAGAGCTGTATGAGCGACTGCAGGAGTGGCGCATGACCGACAACGCCACTCAAGAGGCGAGATGGACTATTATGCAGCAACATATGCACCGCGCTGATAGGCGGTATGAGGCACAGATGGCGTGGCAACGTCAGCTCGGGGATTTCCTCCACTTTCCACCTCCCGGTCCACCTGACCAGCAGTGATCGGGTTGTATTCCTTTTCTGGTCCTTTCTTTTTATTTGTTCTTTTCGGATTTCGATCCAACTTATTTCTGTGTGGATCCGGGGCACTTGTCCCGGTTTCCTTTTATGTTTCATTTGTTTTGTTTTGTAGGCAGTAGGGAGATTCCCTTTGCTTCGCTTGGGTAGATTCCCTCCGCTCCGAGGATTCGTGCTCATCCCCTACGCCAACCATCTCGGTCCAGGTTCTTCTACTTCACTCTGACCTCTAATTTTAGTCCTGTGAGGACACAGTCCGATTTAAGTGTGGGGTAGGATGCTAGAGAACCTTGCATGAACTTGATTGCCCTTGATTGTGTTTTTACGTGCCTCGTGATTCCATTCCAGTCTCTCTAGCATTAGAATGGCTCAGTTCTTGATTTTTGATGTTAAGTTGTTGTTCAAACTTTCATAATGATGCTTAGACTACTTTAACCTAGAACTTGAGAACCAACTTGTATGCTTTGATGCTAAATTGCCTGGTCAGAACAGAATTTTAAAATAACACTTGTAGTTTGTAGCCTTGATTGCATGAAAATGACCGAATCCGACTAGCAAACCAACTGTGAGCTTTTGATCCATTGCACGTAACTTGCAATTTCAATTCTTTCTGAGTGGTTTTCTGTTTGCTTGAATGAGTTAGAATTTGCATGAGACCTACGCGAGACCACACGATGACACGAGTTCTAGAATGATAGGGGCACCTAGATTCAGCTACTAAGCTTGATAGCCTACCTAACGTAAAATCCATTAGGTGTAGACCCTTGAGCTTGGCCTGTTCTTTCGGTTTGATAATACATTACAGCCATTTTCCATTCTTTCATTCCCCGTTGATCCCCTGTGGTTGTAGTTCTAGATTGACCTACCGGAAGTCAGTTTGTGGTATAACCTGCCTATAGCCATTAAACAGGTGGTCTTAGGTATTATGTCCAGACGTGTAAACCCCTCTAGCAACTAAAAGAAAAATCGGCACAAAGAAAAAAATGAATGAAAAAAAGAAGAAAAATTCGAAAAAAGTAGAAAAAGAGAAAAGTTTAAAGTTTTTAGTTCAATAAAACGTTCTTCTCCCTACAAATGGAAGAACGAAGTCAAAAGATAAGTTGAAAAGAAAAGAAAAATTGTGTAAAGAAAAATAATAAAGTGCTAGGTTGCTTGAGGGTATCATAGGATGAGCGTTCACTATTCCACCCATGTCTGGTTAGACGGTAGGAAGCCATAGGCTAGATTCGAGGGAAGTTAGTCGAAAGCTACACCGCACAAAGCCATCATCATACATTCCCATCATCCATCTCGTTATAAACCCATGTAGTGTAGAATTCGTTACAGTCCTAGCAGGGAAGTCCTTCTTGACTAGTTACTCGTGTTGTCACAGTGGTGGAGATGTGGTCGAATTGCAAACTTATGACTGATGTGACTATATTTAGTGCATTTTAAGCCTTTGATTACCCTAAGGATTTCCTATGTTTGATCTCATTTTGCTATGATTTATGTGCTTTTGTTGAAGTTTTATGCAAAGTGCTATTTTGTTGTCCGGTTGCCACTTTGAGGCCAATTCCATGTCTATTGGAGCTGTTTTCTTTGCATTTTCAGGTTTTGGCATTAAAGCACTGGTGACAAGGAGCACGTAGGGTCAAACGAGAGGTCAGTCGGAGCTAGGACGGAGGAGATATGGCCGATGCAAGTTTGGGAAAAATGCACCTTAAAGCTGAAGAAGTTTTCGGCCGAAAACTCTAAGTTCTCGGCCGAAAACTCTAAACAGGAGGTTGAGGTTCGATTTATGAAGAAATTTTCGGCGAAAACTTCCCAGAGTTTTCGCCGAAAATCTATGAAGGAATGCATCAGCCGGTCGGGTTTACAAAGGCATTTTCGGCGAAAATGTTACACAGTTTTCACCGAAAATGTAAGGGTTTTCCGGTGCAGTATATAAGGAGGAAGAGGGCGAAAATTAAGACAACAATTCATAATTTCAGATTTCAGCCTTCTTCAAAACCCTTTTCTCTCAACTTCTCAAATACTTTTCTCCTCATCTCCAAACCACAACCCTAGAGCAAGGTGCAAATCAAAGTAGAGGAGCTTGGATTGAAGTCCACAACATTGGAAGAGGACCTTGCAAGAGGAGGATTGCCATGGTGTTCTTGGTGATCATCTTTCTTTCTCTTTCCTTCATTTCCTTGGCCATGTGTGGCTGATTTCTTAGGTTTCCTTGGATTGATAGATTAGTTGTGCTAGGATAGAGGTTGATTGTACAAATATGCCATGATGGATCTTGGATTGTAAGAAGATGATCTCTAGACTTGTTGTTAATTCCATTGATGGCTATGGCTTGATTGGTCTATTATTTGTGATGTAATGCATGAGAGTGCTTAGATTACATGGATTGTAGGTCTAGGGATTGAAGAGAGTGTGTTCTAAGAGATTAGATCATCTCAATTCAACCATAGTTGCATGATTTCTCACTTGTGCATTTTATCGAACACTTGGTGTGCATTAGGTTTTTCATTCAATTGAACCTTGATTAGTCTTTGGATGATTCTCTTAGTGTTAGGACATTGACATGAGAGTGTGGTGTCTAGCCTAGTGGTCATAGAGTCATAGGAGAGGGTTTTGTAGCTTGGCATTTCATCAAACATCTTTAATGCATCCTTAGTCACTTAGCTTGAGAGCGAGAGCCTAGGTTGAGTGGTTCTAGGATAGGGATTTAGTGCGACGAGAGTCCATTGAGTCTATAGAAGGGATTTGCGTGGCCATTCGATTGCATCCTCGATCATGTTTGGCTTGTTTGTGCATTTACTCCTCTTGAGCATGATGAAGCTATCTTTCCAAGTTAACCTCCTTTATCTTTGTTTTGCACCATTTTGTTTGTTTGTTTAGTTTTCTTTATGTTTTCATTTGTTCCTTTTTCAAACCAACACTCAATTTCAAATGAATAGACCGTCCATGAACCATGTGAGTATTAGCCATTGGGAGAGCCCTCGTGGAATACGACCTTGTATGTTGTGAGTTAAATCTCGCGCATCAAGTTTTTTAAGCCGTTGCCGGGGAACTTTCTCAATCCTTTGAAAGCATTTAGTAGTGGACCATTCTATTCACTTCCTTCCGTTTTAGTTTTGCTTCTTTGTTATTTCTTTTTGTGGTGTTGTTATTCCGCATTGTTGTACTACTTGGTTGTGTTTGTTGTGCGTGTTTGTAGGCCCCTTATCCACCTATCTAGTTCGTGGGAGCACGGTTGCAAGTAAGATGAACTCGTGGAATGGAAGTAATGGTTATGACACCTATCAAGGGTGGAATCCATCTCCTAACCCATACTATGGTCATCCTATTTCATCCAACTACTACCAAGAAACTTGTGAGGGAGATAACCAATGGTGGGGTCAAGAACAACAAGCTTCAACACCCATGTGGAATGAGCAATGTTCTTATCCTTCTCCATCCTACCATCAAGTCTTGCCGGAGTATTATCAAGAAGATTTCACAAGTCATGAACAACATTCTCCACCGCCTTCCATGCTAGAGGAGCTCTTTAAGATGGTTAAAGAAAGCGAGCGTCCTCAAGAGGATTTGACAAACTATGAGCAACCCTCTCAACCTCCTTCTATGTTAGAGGAGCTCTTGAAAATGGTGAAGGAAAGTGAGCGTCCTCGAGAGGAGTTTGTAAGTATGAGGAGCCTTCTCCACCTCTTCCCTCGCTCGAGGAAGCTTTGAAGATTGCGGAAGACAATGCGAACCAACTTAATCGTTTAGCTCAAAGCGTGACGCTCATCAAGGAAGCTCTAGAGGATGAACAACACTCTCCACTTTCCCCACAATTGAGCAGATGTTGCAAATTGTGGAAGATAATGCGGCCCGGTTGGATCGTTTAACTCAAAGTGTGAAGCTCATCACCGACACCTTTGAACCGGAAGTGCTTGTCATGGAAGAGGAAGAAAGTGAGTCTCCCCAAGAAGAGTTCATGAGCCATGAGAAACCTCTTCCACCTCCTTTCATGCTAGAGATCTTGCAAATTACGGAGGATAATGCAAATCGAGTTAACCATTTATCCCAAAGCATAGAGCTCGTCACGAAGATTCTTGAGAATGAACGACATCCCAATCATGTGGAGCAAGTTTATGATGATGAAGATGACATTTGTGAATCCGAAGAGCTTGACACGGAAGAAGAGTTGGTAGTGGAGGAGATTGAGGAACATGTTCTACCTGAGGACACACCAAGTAACGATGATGTGAGGATAGAAGAACCAAGGAGACTTGAGGATGATGACACTTTAGAGGTGGTGAGAGATGATTTGAAGACTCTTCAAGAAGAGGTGACACCGAGAGTGGAGCACGAAAGTGAACAACACCACTTTATTGTGGTCCCACCAAGGATTGTGAGTACTCTTCAATCTTCTTGCTTGATCATGAAGTACTTGTGTCAAGAGACGGACACAAGCTTCATAACCCCCCTAAGGTGATAATGGAAGAGGAGTCGCCCATGTTTGAACCGGAAGACTCTTCGAGTGGCATCACCAACTTGGAGACGATGGAGCTAAATGGTGGCCCCCTACCATACTTTCTTCCTCAAGTCCCAAATTTCAAAGGTAGCAAGCCACCCCAAGGTATCAAGTGCTATACAAGCATCATTCTGCATTGGCTAGTCTACCATTCCCCCAAGATGTTTCTTGGAGCTCAACTTTCATCATGGAAGAAGCTACTTGACATCAAGGAGGTACTAAGTTGGGCACCCTAACACAGGTATCGTCGAGCTTAAGACGATAACCAAGCGCTTCTTGGGAGGCACCCCATGTTATCTTTAATTTTTCGCTTTTAATTGTTGTTTGAGGTGTTTGTGTTGTTTTAGCTTTTTGAATAAGGTTTGACAAGCATTTTGGATCACTCTTCACCAAGGATCATCATGGAACTCTTTTCCCTCTATTACGCCCTATGCTTCTCTCTACCAACGCAGTAACTTCATTCCACCTTACCCTCTCTCTCTTGATCATTGAGGACAATGCTCATGTTAGTCGTAGGGGAGTTTGAGGTTTGGTGTGATTATTTGTCGTAGAAATCTAAGGCTATGCTTTGATGAGTTGCATGATCTTAATTGAATGTCAATTTCCTCTATTGTAGAATCATTCGGTTCTTGACTTTTGGTGTTTAATTGACTTCAAGCTTTCATAATGACGTTTAGGCTGTTCCACTTAGAACCTATAACCAGCATGTTAGAGCTAATATCAAATGAGTCTAGGCCAGAACAGAGATTTTATCACTCTTGTATGTTGGTTGATTGGTTTGATACGTGTTTTTGTACCACTCGATAACACTGATCTAAGATGATGAAGGCAATCAAAATTATCACCCTTTTCCATGTTTTTCATCACCTTTTTGATTTCTCGTGATTGTGGCTTGAGATTAGACGGATTCCAATTCGAAATCTTGTGTGGAAGTTGTAAAGAGCTAGGGATCAAGTGGCTATTTTGTGAAAAAGAAAAAAAAAGAAAAAATGCTCAAAGAAAAGAATAGCTAGGCAAGCTCGGCACCTAAGTGAAGTGTCGGGTTGAGCACTAGCAAAGGCAAAAGCTGTGAGCTAGGCAGGTTCAACACCTAAGTGAAGTGTTGAATCGAGCACTAGTATGCAGTAGGAAAAAAATGGAAAAAAAGAGTTCTCGAATGTGGCCCTTGATCCTAGCCAGAGTTTGTAAAGTGCGGATCTAGAAGCGGATGAAGTCGAGTCGATAGCCACATCACCTAATCCATTCCATTTCCCGAGTTCAAATCCTTCTAATTAGAGTTGGTGTTGTCGTGGTCGGTTTTTATGTATCCCAATTAACCACTACTTGAAGTGTGCAGAAAATAGTGAGGTCTAGACTTGTTTGGTTGATGTTCTTGCATGTGTAGGTTAAGTTTGTTCGTGGAACAGTTTAAGCCAAATTGTTATTGCTTGAATCTCAATGTGACCGATCTTGTCATTTGTGAACTTGGATGTTTTCTAATTCATTTGCTTGAGGACAAGCAAAGCTTAGTCGTAGGGGAATTTGATGTGACTATATTTAGTGCATTTTAAGCCTTTGATTAGCCTAAGGATTTACTATGTTTGATCTCATTTTGCTATGATTTATGTGCTTTTATTGAAGTTTTATGCAAAGTGCTATTTTGTTGTCCGGTTGCCACTTTGAGGCCAATTCCATGTCTATTGGAGCTGTTTTCTTTGCATTTTCAGGTTTTGGCATTAAAGTACTGGTGACAAGGAGCACGTAGGATCAAACGGGAGGTCAGTCGGAGCTAGGACGGAGGAGATATGGCCGATGCAAGTTTGGGAAAAATGCACCTTAAAGCTGAAGAAGTTTTCGGCCGAAAACTCTAAGTTCTCGGCCGAAAACTCTAAACAGGAGGTTGAGGTTCGATTTATGAAGAAATTTTCGGTGAAAACTTCCCAGAGTTTTCGCCGAAAATCTATGAAGGAATGCATCAGTCGTCGGGTTTACAAAGGCATTTTCGGCGAAAATGTTACACATTTTCGCCGAAAATGTAAGGGTTTTCCGGTGCAGTATATAAGGAGGAAGAGGGCGAAAATTAAGACAACAATTCATAATTTCAGATTTCAGCCTTCTTCAAAACCCTTTTCTCTCAACTTCTCAAATACTTTTCTCCTCATCTCCAAACCACAACCCTAGAGCAAGGTGCAAATCAAAGTAGAGGAGCTTGGATTGAAGTCCACAACCTTGGAAGAGGACCTTGCAAGAGGAGGATTGCCATGGTGTTCTTGGTGATCATCTTTCTTTCTCTTTCCTTCATTTCCTTGGCCATGTGTGGCTGATTTTTAGGTTTCCTTGGATTGATAGATTAGTTGTGCTAGGATAGAGGTTGATTGTACAAATTGTCATGATGGATCTTGGATTGTAAGAAGATGATCTCTAGACTTGTTGTTAATTCCATTGATGGCTATGGCTTGATTGGTCTATTATTTGTGATGTAATGCATGAGAGTGCTTAGATTACATGGATTGTAGGTCTAGGGATTGAAGAGAGTGTGTTCTAAGAGATTAGATCATCTCAATTCAACCATAGTTGCATGATTTCTCACTTGTGCATTTTATCGAACACTTGGTGTGCATTAGGTTTTTCATTCAATTGAACCTTGATTAGTCTTTGGATGATTCTCTTAGTGTTAGGACATTGACATGAGAATGTGGTGTCTAGCCTAGTGGTCATAGAGTCATAGGAGAGGGTTTTGTAGCTTGGCATTTCATCAAACACCTTTAATGCATCCTTAGTCACTTAGCTTGAGAGCGAGAGCCTAGGTTGAGTGGTTCTAGGATAGGGATTTAGTGCGACGAGAGTCCATTGAGTCTATAGAAGGGATTTGCGTGGCCATTCGATTGCATCCTCGATCATGTTTGGCTTGTTTGTGCATTTACTCCTCTTGAGCATGATGAAGCTATCTTTCCAAGTTAACCTCCTTTATCTTTGTTTTGCACCATTTTGTTTGTTTGTTTAGTTTTCTTTATGTTTTCATTTGTTCCTTTTTCAAACCAACACTCAATTTCAAATGAATAGACCGTCCATGAACCGTGTGAGTATTAGCCATTGGGAGAGCCCTCGTGGAATACGACCTTGTATGTTGTGAGTTAAATCTCGCGCATCAATGACAGAATTCAGTAACAGAAAATGATTGAGAGCAGAAACACATCCTTAAACACAGAGAGTGAGAGTTCCCCATTTACTAAATATTTCCTGTGTGAGAAGTCTGGTCGGTCAGGTCAAATTCGTGCATAATTGGTTGCGATTACCTGTCATGTGCAGTTATTAGTGAGACCAGGTATTTTGGCTGATCAGTATGCATGTTAGGTTTCTTGTTCTAGGATCTATCTGTCTAATAATTCATTTTGTTTGATTGAACTCCAATTTAATCGATCTTATCATTTGTGAACATGAGCGTTTCTATTCAGTTTGCTGGAGGACAAGCAAAAGCTTAAGTGTGGGGTATTTTGATGACACTCGATTTCACGTGATTATCAGCCTCATTTAAGCGACATTTCCTTGCTTAAGACATGGTTTTTAGGGTAGAATAGCGAATATTCAATCAATTGCCCTATCTCGTGCCATTTGTGTTACTTTGGCCCGTTTCGGGTCTTTTTGATGGTTTTCTAGTGTTTTTATGTTAGCGCAGGTTTTTGCCGTCAAATAAAGTAGCCAAGGACGTGTCTAAGGTGTTGGAACCTCTAGGAATTGCACCGGAATCGATCCGAGGAGTCAATCGAGTCGAACCAAAGTCTGCCCCGGTTTACACTAAAGTTTTCGCCAAAAATCGCTTAGTGTTTTCGGCGAAAACCCCAGCACAAATCGACTGATGCTCATCAAAGGAAGTTTTCGCCGAGAATAATTGATCCAAAAATCACAGGAGAAAAGCAGCCGGCGGACCATCCATTTACACTAAGATTTTCGGCGAAAATTCCTTATTATTTTCGGCGAAAATCTAGTTAAAATCCGGCGGTATTAGGGTTAAGTATAAATACTTAACCGGCGGCCCATACTTGAAAGAGACATCATAATTACCAACTAATACCGAACTTCAGAATTCTCTCAAGTTCTGGAGCAGAGAGTTCTGGAGCCGAAAAGAGATCGTGACGCCATCCCTTCCATCTCGAAGACTTGGAGCTAGGATTGCAGTTTACCGAAGATCGAAGTCTGCCAGAGTCGTCTCAATTAGGTTTTTCGGATTCTTTTCTGTTCTTCCACTGGATGATGAACTCTTCCTTTGTCTTCGATTCTTTTGTGATAAACATGAGTAGCTAAACTCTTAGAGCTTAGACTAGATGAACCCTAAGTGACCCAGGGCTTTAAAGCGGTCACGGATCGGCGGTGATTAGATTCGAAGTTCAATCAGTTTCTCTTTCATGTTTGATTTGTTCTTCATTGTTCATGTTTCTTGTCTAGATTGATCACCTAGATTAGATTCTTGTTAAGCTAAGGATAGAAGCGAACGCTCGCCTTACTTTAAAACATCAAATTGAACAATTAACCTTATAATTGGAGTGTGCCTTTCGTAGGAACCGGTTAGGGTTAATCCACTGCAAGAGTAACTCATAAATCATTAGTAATTCCACCAGTTAAGTTAAATCATTGCGAGAGGCGACCGTACCCGGGCGACTAATTAATCTTGGTAGCTAGAACAGATAGAGCGAACGTTCGCCGGTCTTAAACCTAAGGGTCAGGAGTTATGGTGGTGTGTTAGAACTGATTGAATGAGAATTGAAATCCGTTGATCTGTTGATTGTCTATGCTCTGGTGAACGAAGGGGGATTCGAAGTCTAAGTTTGTCTGTCATCGCTGTTTTCAACCCTATTTTCCAATATGTTCTTAGTTTCAATTTTTAATTTCTTTGCATTTCTTAGAATTAGAAGTCGTGGAACTCACACCACGCACGAAGTGCTTAAACCTGAGTAATTTGCTAGCTTATTTGAGTAGTCAATCATTAGAAGGCCCGTGGAATACGATTTACCCTCGCTTTTGTTAGCTTTGTTAGTTATTTGATTGAGTCGTCAACGACAGGTTCATCAAGGGGCCAAACCACTTGGAGTTGATCTTCTCATCGGGTGGCTTTTTAGTCTTGCTCGTCTCACCCATTGGTGCAGCTTCCTTGCCTTTCTCAGTTGGCTTCTTCACACATTTCTTCTTAGTCTTAAGTGGTGTCGTTGGGAGTACGAAAGGTGGGGCCTCCTTTTCATCATCTTTAGCTTCCTACACATCATGAATGGCAAACAACTCTGCAAGACTATGACGGACTAGGTTAGTGCTATTAGTAACCGAAGTAAGCTCATGCGGATTCTTAGGATCATGGTGACTAGCATAAGACAAAGTAAACTCCATGCCATTTGAACGGTCAAAAATCATGCATTCATTATCGACCCTAAGGGTAAGTCTACCACCATAGACATCAATCAAAGCACGAGAGGTTGCTAAGAAAGGTCGTCCTAAAATCAAAGGCACATCGGTATCACCCAAAGCATCTAGAATAACAAAATCCACAAGGAATTCAAAAGCACCGACCTTAACCAACACATCCTCAACAATACCACGAGGAGATTTCATGGTCTTATCCGCTAATTGAACATTCATGAGGGTTGGTTTTAGTTTCCCTTGGCCTAGCTTCTTAAACATGCAATATGGCATAACATTGATACTAGCACCCAAATCGGCTAAGCCTCTACTCATTGCATATTCACCAATAGTGCAAGGAATAGTAAAGCTACCTGGATCCTTAAGCTTCTCCGGTGGTTGCTTAGAGAGAATGGCGGAGCATTGTTCGTTGAGCTTTGCCGAAGTTACATCCTTAAGCTTGCGTTTGTTGGTGAAGATCTCTTTCATGAACTTCGCATATTGAGGCATCTTGGTGATTGCTTCTCCAAAAGGCATTGTGAATTGCACCTTGTCAAGAATCTCAACAAACCTCTTGAAATCTTTCTCCATGGAATCCGGCTTCAAGCGAGAAGGATAAGGTGGTTTAGGCTTGTACGGAGGCACCACCGGTGCGGGAGGAGAGACCGGAGTAGCACTCTTCGTAGCCTCTTGGGAACCAATCTTATTGGTAGTCTTAGAAACCTCATTTGCCTTGGCTTCATTATCTAGCACTTCAATCTTGTCCGTGTCATCATCGGAAACAACATCTTCAACCAAAACATAGTCTTTATCTTGAGTTCTCACCGCTTTAGGTGTAGGTCCTTGGACTTGCTTACCATTCCTCAATGTTACCATCATAAGCTCTTCGGGAACCTTGGGGTTGACCTCGGTGTTGGAGGGTAGAGTGCCCGAGGGTCGCTCCGAGAGCGTCTTAGCAATATGACCCATTTGATTCTCCAAATTTGCAATTGAAGCCTGTTGATTCTTGATAAGTTGAATCATTGACGCGTTGGTATCCTCTTGCGATATTGAAGAACCGCCCTCTTTGTTGTGAGGTGGTTTGTTGAATCCGGGTGGTCCATCACCTCTATGATTTTACATTCCCGGTGGGGTAGGACCTTGGGGACCTTGACTTGGATGTCCACTTTGATTCCATTGATTTCCCCCTTGGTTCCCTTGACCTTGGTGACCTCGTTGAGTCCATTGACTACCTTGGTTTTGGTTACTTCCTTGAGACCATTGGTTGCCTTGATATCCTCGATAACCTTGGAATCCTCCTTGATTTCCTTCGTTGTGACCCTTGTTATAACCACTACCTTGACTCCCTTGGCCTTGGTACCCTTGGTTAGACTTGTTGTACCCACCACCTTGGTTCCAAGGTCGGTTATAGTTACCCCCTTGATAGTTACCTTGGGGCTTGAAATTACCAAGGAATCCTTGACCTTGTGCGAAGCTTACCTCCTCATTGTGATCGCCTTGGCCAAGCTCAGGAGTGGCGGAGGGGCACGCACTGACATCGTGGCCCTGACCGCCACAACATTCACAACATATATTGAAGCCACTGGGGGATTACCCACATGAGATGATGGAACCTTAGAGGGGTGCTTAGGCATGGTTAGGTTACTTACCTGAGATGCCATAGCATCGATCTTAGACATGAGGAGCGCAAACATAGGGTCATCTTCATCTCGGTGCCCCGGTAACTTAGGCTTCTTCCCATAGGTAGACGAATCCTTTGGTGCATCAACACTTATAGCTCTAGAGTCATAGTGAGTGTCGCTCCCATACTTGGACCTTGGAGGTTGTTGTCGAGACCAACTCCTTGTCTTGTTGGCCATCTCCGCAAAGAGTTCTAGAGCATCTTCGGGAGTGAGCATCCTTAGATCACCTCCGGCTGCTTGGTTGATCATCCTTGTACTCTCAAAATCAAGGGACCTAGCAAAGATATCTGCCAAACTCCATTCGGCGAAGTTGTGATGAGGACAAGACCGAAGAAGGGCTTGGAACCTATTCCAAGTCTCATGGAAGAGCTCTCCCTTGTGTTGTGTGAAGTGGTTGATACGATCTCGGACTGCATCCGTCATATAAGGGGGAAAGAACTCCTCGAGGAAGGCTTCGGCTAGTCCCTCCCATGTAGTGAATGTTCTACTAGGTTGGTTCTCCAACCATGACTTGGCTCTACCTTTGAGTGAGAAGGGAAAGAGCCGGAGTCTCACACAATCAGGGTGCACTTGGTCATTCTTTACTGTATCGCATATCTCCAAGAAGTCCTTGAGATGCCTAGATGGGCATTCTCCATCTATACCGTTGAACACCACTCCGTTCTATACCATCTGAATCATATTTGGCTTTAGCTCGAAATTTCTTGCATTCACTGGTCTTCGCACGATGCTCGAGGCTGCCCCTTCAAGGGTTGGGCGAGCATAATCAGCTAGTGTGCGCCTCGCACCCTTTTGCGATTGATCGTCTTCATTAGTGTGATGTGAATGCTCCGAGTGGTTATCTTCGTCCTCATGGTGAGACATGTTGTTGCGCGTGGTGCTATGAATTAACTGAGGAAGAGAATGGGTTGGTGGTTCAATCACGACCTTGATGCCTTGGAGTCGTGCTTAAAGACGGGTGATCCGCCTCATGCACTAGTGCACGGTTCCTACACACAAATCAAACAACAAATACCAACGTAATACGACAATGTGTGATAAAAAGTCAAACAACACGTAACAAGGAAGCAAAAGTAAAATGGAAGGAAGTGAATAGATCGGTCCACTACTAAGTGCTTTCAAAGGAATGAGAGAGTCCCCGGCAACGGAGCCAAAAACTTGATAAAAGGATTTTACCAAGGTCGTATTCCACGGGGTCCTCTCATAAACCAATACTCACACTTCTCATAGACGGTCTAGACAATTGTAATTGGTTTGGTTTGATTGAGAAATTCAGAAACAAAAGCAAAGAAATGCAATACTAACAAAGGTTAAACAAGAGAGAAAGGTGGTTCAAATCAAAGACAAAGGGGGTTCTCTTGGTGGGTAGTTTCATCATGCTCAAGATGACTAATTGAACAAACAAGCCAATTAAGATCAAGTTTGCATTCGGATGACCATGCATTTCACTTCTATAGACTCAATGCACTCTCGTAGCACCTAATCCCTATCCTAATACCACTCAACTTAGGCTCTCGCTCTCAAGCTAAGTGAAAAAGGATGCATTCTAAGTGTTTGATGAAATGCCAAGACACAAGACCCTCTCTTAAGACTCTATGACCACAAGGCAAGGCACAACACTCTCATATCAATGCCCTAACACTAAGAGATTCACCAAAAAGCCTTTTCAAACTCAATTGAATGAAAATCCACATGCACACCAAGTGTTCGATAAAATGCCCAAGAGAGAAATCAATTGAAAATGGTTGAAACAAGATGATCTAATCTCTTAGAACACACTCACTTCAATCCCTAGACCTACAATCTATGCAATCCAAGCACTCTCATGCATCAAATCACATTGAATGGACCAAATCAAGCAAACATGGCATAAAATGGCATTAAGAACAAGTCTAGGAATCATCCTCATACAACCAAGATCAATCATGGCAAGTTCTATACAATCATCCCTCTATCATAGCACAACTAATCTACCCATCCAAGATGAACCCTAGAAACTCAGCCACACATGGCCAAGGGAGTAAAGAGAAAACAAGGAAGAATGGTCACCAAGAACACCATGGATGAATCCTTGAGATGATCTTCACTTCTCCACTTGTAAGCACTTCTCCCAAGGTTTGTTGGCTTCAATCCTAGCTCCAATGGCTTCAAATTGCTCAAAAAATGTGTCCTAGGGTTTGAGGGTTCGTGGGTATGTGTTTGGGGTTCAAGAGAGATGAAAGAATAATGATCCCCCCCAAAAATCATCTTTAAAATAGGATTCTGCTGGGCATACACGACGTGTAGAACTACACGTCGTGTACCCTAAAATCTGCACAGACCGCAATTTTGCTTCGCTCGTTTCTCCCTCATCCGAGCTCCGATTTGGCTTCCGTTTGGTCCTATGGACTCCTTGTCATCTGTACTTCGATGCCATAACCTGAAAATTCACAGAGGTAACTCCAATAGACCAAGAATTTGGCTCCAAAGTGGCAACCGGGCAACAAATGGACACTTTGCGCAAAATATCAATAAAAGCCTACAGAGCATGGCATCTCACTATCAAACACGGGCATTTCATAGGTCAATCATAGGCTCAAAATGCACTAAATAAAGTGACATCAACTCCACCATAAAGGAGTGTAGTCAATGAACTCTATGGTTGCCACCTTGATCTTCTTCCTCTTGGAATAGTTGTGGCAGTCCAAGAAGTCCTCCTTGCTCCTTTCCCAGTCCAAGTAATCGTCGGCATTGGCCTTCCCGTTAAATTTAGGCACAGTGAGCTTAAGGTTGCTCACATCATCGTCGACATCTTGGGGTGGTCTTCTGTCCTCCCGATCTCGGACGCCGTGGGGTCTCTCCCTTTCATACTCCTGCTCAGCCGCTCTTCTTTCCATCCGAGCTAGAGCTTCTTGTAGCGTGGCTAGAGTTTGAGTGATGTTGAGAACGTTGGCCTCCATGTGGTTGATTCTCTCGTCTGTCATGTTAGTTGACAATACAGGGAAGCACATATATCTGTCTACCCCTCTTCTTAAGATCAACCTATAATGAACGGGAAACCCTAAGGCAGATTGCCTTTCTTTTTGTTTTCTTTTCTTTTTCTTACAAAGCTTCGAACAAGAATGAAAATAGATGGTATTTTCTAAACTGATTTTCTAATAACACGAAAACAAAGATAGGTAGGGTTTTTTCAAGGATTTTCTAAGGTTGAAAGTAAAGGATATGAATCCAGGGTTTCAAACCTGAAGACTGGGATAGATTGTGGTTCCTTGTGTTGAACCGAAGCTCTGATACCAAAAACTGGTGTGAACCACCGCAACTGTGGGCAGATGACTTTAACCATCGCTAGTCTGGTACCTTCGCTCGATCGATAGTTTAAGGTGAAGTACATGGACCCGTCAGCCGTGATTGACCGAGAACCCTAAGTGTCCAGGAATGACTCCACGATAGAAGATGGATGCTTCTGTTTATAACACCGATCCTAAGCTATGCACGCAGCAAAAACTAAAGGATTTAAAAGAACAAAGTTATGTTGATTAATTGATTCGAAAAAGGTTGAGTTTACAATGAGGCCGAGGCCTCTTATTTATACTAGAGGAGTCGGGGCATCCCCGCGGCTTCCTACTTAGGTTACAACTCGGAAAATAATTAAATAATAACCTAGAGTCCTAAATAGAATAAAAAGGACTTACTTGTTCCTAAAGAATCAAAACTAAAAGGGAAAATCCGAGTCCAACACTTAAAAAGACTTAAATAAATAAAAACATGCTAAAAACCCTAAACAGGCGGATCCAGCGGATCCGGTCGGGCTTGTCGCTCACGCGCAGGCCGGATTAGGAAAGTTGGCGCCAACTTTGCTGTCGGGAATGGAATTGGCAGCGGCGTCTGTTGCTCGGGCTTGGAAATGCTCGGGGCTCCTGATGTTGGGCTCCACCGGGTCTGATGCTGATGCTGCTCGGCATCCGGGGTTCCTGCTCGACCAGCCCGTTCGGTCCTCTTCCCATTTCCTCATTTCCTCCCATTTCTACTTGGCTCCTAGGGTGGCAGCTCCTAGGCTTGGCTCCAGGCCTTGTATGGGGTTGAGGGCCGGTGTTAACCCTCCTAGGGCTCAAGTCCCTTGCTGGCTGGGTGCTAAAGCCCGATTAGGGCCCTATGATGCTGGGGCCGGCGCCCGGGAGTAGTCTGCCTTTGGGCCTTCTCCATGTACGCCCAAGCCTTTCCTTCCATGCTTCTCCCAGCCATCCAGGAAGGCCCTTAGAGGTTCCCCTAAGGTGGTCATCCGTTCCTTGAACTCTTGGAAGCCTAGCCTTGGTGCTAGGGCTGGAGGAGCACTCGGGGCGGGGCTGGCTAGAGCTCCTTCAGACTGGTGCTCGGCCCTTTTCAGTCGGCATTCCTCCAGGAAGGCATCTAAAGGATCCCAGGGTTGTATAGCACCTCCTAGGTCCTTAGACTTAGTGCCCGAGGTACCAGGCAAGCTCGGCTCATTGGCCGCTTCGAGCGCGGGGCCCAAGTTAGGGCCGGATGGGTTCGGACGCTCATCCGCGCTTGTTGGGCCCTTCGGGGAGGGCTGTACTTGAACCTCACCACCTGCTGAGGCTTTGTAAACCTCCGTGGGGTTAGTTTAAGGTGCTGACGAGGATCCAAGCGCTTCTTATAAGGCCCTAAGGCCTTTCCCTTCGTGGGTGACCCCGGTGGGGTGTAGGAATAGGAATTCTCAGCCGGTCGGCTGCCCGGGGTCACTCCAAAGTGCCACGAGCCCCGAACCAGCACCAGCCATTTGAGACCCACTGATGAGCCACCCATCCCCTGGACCCGGCCCGAGCTACCTTTAACCCGTAGCCAGACCAAGTCCTTCAAGGAGCGGCTCAATACCTACATGACGGCATGGAGCAAGGATCGACATGAGGAGGATGTCGATCGGATCACCTGATCGGGATACACCCTCCTGACCACTCGGGCATCGCCAAGACAACTAAGCGGATGCCAACCCAGAAGCTGGAGTGCCCCGAGCAGCGCTCGGCACCGAGCGCCCAAGAAATCTTGGCCTTGAGAGGTTTATGCTCGTCCCTAGACTCCCTTAGGTCCCAAAGGCCAACCCTATCACCTCGCGTGAACGGCAACCCCGACCGGATCAGCCGGTTTAGGGTTTTAGCACGTTTTTAGTATTTTTATTCCTTTTTAGTATTGGACTCGGATTTCTCTTTTAGTTCTCGATTATTTATAAATAATTAAGTCCTTTTAGTATTCTAAATAGGACTCTAGGTTAATTCTTTAGTATTTTCGAGTATTTGTCTAAGTAGAAAACTGTCGAGCCTATTCACGGTTCCTCTAGTATAAATAAGAGGCTTCGGCCTCTCTTGTAAACCCAACCTTTTTGCCAAATCAATATAATTCAGAACTTTGTTCTCAATCCTTTTAAGTTTTGCTCGTGCATAGCTTAGGGAACGGTGTTATCAACAGAAGCATCCATCTTCTGTCGTGGAGCCAATACAACTGACGGGTCCAAGTACACATCGACCCAGGTTTCATAGGTGATCCGAGAGCCGGTATTGAAGCTTACGGTGGTTAGGGTCGTGTGGCAGCAGCGCTGAGGTTCCTCATCCGAGAGGTGAGTGGGTTGAGGACAAGCCGACTACATGGTTCACATCACTCCCTAAGAGCATTCCTGAAGAACTGGCCGAAGCAAAAAGCAGAAGGCTTGGCCAGAATTGAAAAAGGCCCATCACGGAGCCAGCCTGGGCGCCGGACCGAGCACCGGGCACCACAGAAGCGTGCTTTTGGACCAGAAAACAATTGGTCCGTCCCTTTTGGGAATAATCAAGTGCCCTGGATAGCTTGAAGCCTCAGGAGCACCCTCCAACAAACGGAGCTGAATTTGGAGGAGAATTGAAGGAGATAGGGCTAGAACAAGTCCTAGTGATGCTTGGCCTAAGCATTAAGGAGTGGAGCTCGGATGCTGACCCGAGGAAACCCATGCTAGGAGCACGATCAGGCCACTTCCTGATCCTGATCCAATGAAGGATGCTTGATCATCAAGAACGCGGGAGAAGGAGAGAAGATGCCAAATACATCCGAACAAGGAATCCTAATCAAGCTAGGATTTCCCGGTTTTGGACAGATTCTAGTCTGATGAAGATTGACGAATTTGGGCTACTTGGATATAGAATTTTGGTTGAAGCCCAACATGAAAGTCAAGGCCCATGACGTCTACTAGTGATCTGCCAAAGGGCTTATTTTTCCTATTTAATTTGGTATTTATTTGGCTATTTTTCCCAGAACCCGTTTAGCTATTTTTTTGGAATTTTCCAGGGGGTCGTTTGTTTCGGGGGAATGTAAAGCAGAGGAATTTTAAAATTGGAGAATGAGAAATTTGTGTATAGTTCAATAATTGAGAGTGTTGAAATACATCGTTTGGTTGTAATAAATGTGATAAATTTGTAATGTTGTAAAAGTAAATAAATAAGTAATCCCTTCTTTATTGACCACAATACCCCCATCTTATTCCTTTCCCTCACATCTTGTTCCTCCTTGTTTATAACAAAACCAGTGCATATCCAGCAAGCTTCAAATTCATAAATCTACTTGTGCTTCACCTCTCTCATTTTGTGAATAAAAGTCACTGATTTTAAATGGATCGATCATTGAGGAGCATAATCGACTTTGAAGTCATGAGATTCAGTGTCATGACTGTATAGTTGATGATATCACATCCCTTAAAGATATCAATATCGAAACCTCTAATTCATGTCGAAAACCCAAATCAGAAAAAGAACCCACCAATGATTCATCTCTTAAACCCAGATCGCTGGCTCCTTCCTCGTCCATCTAATCTCAAATTCGCTGGCGGCTCTGCTTCAAAGTTTTTCATTTTGTAAACAAACTCAAGTTTTGGTTTTCCCCAGTGGATTGAAGGAGAGACTTTTATGTGCTTTATTTGGTTAAGAAGAAGCAAGAATCTGCTTTGATATGAGAATGATAAGCTTCATTTGCTTCTCTTTCAGAGACAAGAATGGGGAGAGCTTCATTTTCAAGAAGATGGAAGATGAAGAAGAAGGGCAAAGGGTAGTAGCGGTACTATCAAATCAAATGTATAAGGGGACCACCAAAACTCTGAGTTTTGTAGAATTTTTGGGGTCGAGCGAAAATTTGCAGAATACAACTTGTAGGGTAAATTTGCACTATAGGGTCATTTCGGATATACTTCCACCTTCACTTTAACGTTAAACAAACAATGTTTTCTTGAAATACAAAGTTTTGACAAAACTCTCTCATATTTACTCCATAACAAACGACCCCTAGCTTTCTTTATTAGAGTTTTTGTTTAGGAAGGAGTCTTTTCCTTGTAGGATTAGAGCTTCGAATTTTACCTCCTTTTTAGGACTCTTTTTGTATTTCTTTAGTATTTTATAGTTAGTTTCTAAGGAGGAATAGGAGAGCTTGTTCCCTACTCCTCCCCTATATAAAGAGGCTGTCGGCTTCTCTTGTAGAACACAACTTGAATCAATAAACTTCTTAAACTTCGGTTTTATCTCTAGCATGGAATTGCTAATCTCTCCTCGACTTTCATGGAATTGATTTTCGTTTAGATAGGCTTATCGTCGAGAGTATCCTCCCCTTGAAGTGGCACCATGGACCAGACACTTAGGGTTCCCGGCTATATACAGCCGACGGTACTTCCCGCCAGGTTACATAGGTGATCTATGGATCTAGTATTTCAAGACTAGCGGTGGCTAGGGTCTCGGAGCAGCTTTCGCCAAGGTTCATCATCCAGGAGGTGATCGGGTCAAGGACAGCCGACTCACGAGGTTCACATCAGAAGGCCCGGCAGTAAGTTGAGTTGTTTTCTTGTTGTATCTGGATGGCAATCTGAAAAGTTTGGAGATGATCGTCAGGATACCTCGTTCCTAGGTACTTGTCCAGGTTCAGAGGAACGAGCCCCACAAGTAGCGGTTCAACGAGAATTGCTCGGGCGAGCGGCTGTCGAACGGCTAACTAGTCAGGGGTCGCTTGTGCTACTGGGATGAACTGTTGCAAGATTTCGCTAGCAGTCCCCAGATGCGGCTACTTATGCTCAGTAGTGGGAGGAGCTCTAGCCTGCTGAGCAATCAGCGTCTTCACCAACTGAGTTAGCTCCGAGTTTTGTTACTCCAAGTTCCGGAATCATTGCTCCAGCAGGTTGTACGCTTCTGACATCGGCCTCAAGTTCTGAGTCTGAGACTCCGACTCAAATTCTTCTTAAAGGTTTCTAGTGAACCCTAGAACTGCATTGGGATCAGGTGAAATTATCCAGGCCCCCAGGCCCTACACGACTGATGCTGACCCGGCCCCAACACTAATGTTGGGCCGAGACTACACTAGGCCTAGGCCTACGCCAGCACCACCTCCTGAACCTTGGAGAGCCTAAGCCCCAAGTCTCGACCCCAGGCCAAGACTAGCCGTGAACCGAGGGCCTCCACTAGGTCATGACCTGATTGCCACAAGCCCTGGAGGTAAAGAGGGGCATTAGGAGTCTCTAGAAGCATTCCTAGAGCATCAGCAGTGGAAGAGAGGAAAGAGCCCGACTAGAAATCACAGGAGCCCGAAGTCAGGCCCCGGAGCCGATCGAGAACTAGTCCTAGTACCTAAACTAGGCCCCATGCCAAATGCCACGAGCTCTAGACCGACACCAGCCCCTAATGACATTCCTAAGGTACCCTGGGAAGAAGGCTCGAAGCAAAAATCAAAAGGCCTAGACAGATTTGAAGAACACCCCAAGCTAAGCCTGCCACAGGCACAGGGCCCATGCCAGCGCCCGTCAGTGGAGCACTTTTTTCCCAGCCAACAATTGACCCATGCCTTTTAACTGGAATCCTTATGGCCCCAGGATTATTCTCCAACAAACGGAGCTCAATTTGGAGAAGTATCGAATGAGATAGAGCTAGGCCAAGTCCTAGTAGAGCATGGATGGAGCACCAAACAGCACCCCTCGGATGCTGACCCAAGGAAGCCTATGCTAGGAGCTGTGATCAGGCCACCACCTGAGTCTGATCCAAGGAGGGATGAACTACCATTTATGATACGGGAAATGGAGAGAAGAAGCCAAGTACATCCGAACAAGGAATCCTAATCAAGCTAGGATTTCCTGGTTTTGGACAGATTTCTAGTCAGACGAAGATTGAAGAATTTGTGCTACTTGGAGATAGAATTTCGGCTGAATCCCAACATGAAAGTTGAAGCCCATGACGTCTACTAGTGATCTGCCAAAGGGAATATTTTTCCTATTTTATTTGGTATTTATTTGGCTATTTTTCCCAGAACCCATTTAGCTGTTTTTTAGGAATTTCCAGCTTTTCCTTTGTAGTGTTTTTGTTTATGTAGGACTCTTTTCCTTTTAGGAATAGAGTTCCGAATTTTAGTCCTTTTTAGGACTCTTTTTGAATTTCTTTATTAGTTTAATAGTTAGTTTTGTAGGAGGAACATGAAAGTCTGTTCTCCCTTCCTCACCTATAAATAGAGGCCTATACGCCTCATTGTAAGACAACGTTGATCAATAAACTTCTTAAACTTTGGTTTTATCTCTAGCATGGAATTGGTAACCTCCTCTCGACTTTCATGGAATTGAATTTCGTTTAGACCAGCTTATCATCGAGGGTATCCTCCCCTTGAACTGGCGCCATCGACCGAACACTTAGGGTTCCCGGCTATATACAGCCGACGGGTCCAAGTACTTTTCGCTAGGTTACATAGGTGATCTCTGGATCCCGTATTTCAAGACTAGCAGTGGCTAGGGTCTCGGAGCAGCTTTCGCCAAGGTTCATCATCCAGGAGGTGATCGGGTCAAGGACAGCCGAGTCACGAGGTTCACATCAGAAGGCCCTGTAGTAGGCTGAGTTGTTTTCTTGCTGTATCTAGATGGCAATCTGAAAAGCTTGGAGATGATCGTCTGGATACCCCATTCCTAGGTACTTGTCCAGGTTCAGAGGAACGAGCCCCACAAGTAGCGGTTCAGCGAGAATTGCTCGGGCGAGCGGCTGTCGAACGGCTAACTGGGCAGGGTCACTTGTGCTGCAGGGATGAACTATCGCAAGATTTTGCTAGCAGTCCCCAAATGCGGCTGCTTAGCAATCAGCTTCTTCACCAACTAAGTTAGCTCTGAGTTTTTTTACTCCAAGTTCCGAAATCGTTGCTCCAGCAGGTTGTACGCTTCCGACGTCGGCCTCAAGTTCTGAGTCTGAGACACCGACTCAAATTCTTCTTATAGGTTTCTGGTGAACCCTAGAACTGCATTGGGATCAGGTGAAGTTATCCAGGCCCCCAGGCCCTACATGACTGATGCCGACCCGGCCCCAACACTAATGTCGGGCCGAGACTACACTAGGCCTAGGCGTACGCCAGCACCACCTCCTGAACCTTGGACAGCCTAAGCCCCAAGTCCCGACCCTGGGCTAAGACTAGCCGTGAACCGAGGGCCTCCACTAGGTCATGACCTGATTGCTACAAGCCCTGGAGGTAAAGAGGAGCATTAGGAGTCTCTAGAAGCATTCCTAGAGCATCAGCAGAGGAAGAGAGGAAAAGGCCCGACTAGAAATCACAGGAGCCCGAAGTCAGGCCCCGGAGCCGATCGAGAACTAGGCCTAGTACCTAAACTAGGCCCCATGCCAAATGCCACGAGCTCTAGACTGACACCAGCCCCTAATGACATTCCTAAGGTACCATGGGAAGAAGGATCGAAGCAGAAATCAAAAGGCCTGGACAGATTTGAAGAACGCCCCAAGCTAAGCCTGCCACAGGCACAGGGCCCATGCCAGCGCCCGTCAGAGGAGCACTTTTTTCCCAGCCAACAATTGACCCATGCCTTTTGGGATTTTCCAAAGGAACTGGAATCCTTATGGCCCCAGGATTATTCTCCAACAAACGGAGCTCAATTTGGAGAAGTATGGAATGAGATAGAGCTAGGCCAAGTCCTAGTAGAGCATGGATGGAGCACCAAAGAGCACCCCCTCGGATGCTGACCCAAGGAAGCCTATGCTAGGAGCTGTGATCAGGCCACCACCTGAGCCTGATCCAAGGAGGGATGAACTACCATTTATGATACGGGAAATGGAGAGAAGAAGCCAAGTACATCCGAACAAGGAATCCTAATCAAGCTAGGATTTCCTGGTTTTGGACAGATTTCTAGTCTGACGAAGATTGACGAATTTGTGCTACTTGGAGATAGAATTTGGGCTGAAGCCCAACATCAAAGTTGAAGCCTATGACGTCTATTAGTGATCTGCCAAAGGCAATATTTTTCCTATTTATTTGTTATTTATTTGGCTATTTTTCCCAGAACCCATTTAGCTGTTTTTTAGGAATTTCCAGCTTTTCCTTTTTAGTGTTTTGTTTAGGAAGGACTCTTTTCCTTGTAGGAATAGAGTTTCGAATTTCAGTCCTTTTAAGGACTCTTTTTGTATTTCTTTATTAGTGTAATAGTTAGTTTCGTAGGAGGAAAAGGAGAGCCTGTTCTCCCTTTCTCGCCTATAAATAGATGCCTATACACCTGATTGTAAGACAACTTTGATTAATAAACTTCTTAAACTTCGGTTTTATCTCTAGCATGGAATTGCTAATCTCTTCTCGACTTTCATGGAATTGAATTTCGTTTAGACCAGCTTATCATCGAGGGTATCCTCCCCTTGAACTGGCACCATCGACCGGACACTTAGGGTTCCCGGCTATATACAGCCGACGGGTCCCAGTACTTTCCGCCAGGTTGCATAGGTGATCTCTGGATCCGGTATTTCAAGACTAGCGGTGACTAGTGATGCGAACCGCCTCCTCTAGGAAGGCATCGACTCAACACCCAAAACTATATTATCAGCCCCACGAGAACCTAACCTTTGAAACCGGCGGAGAACCTTGAAATCTAAGTAACGACTTAGGAACCCCAAGTGTTCGGTCGAGTTGGTGCCACAAACAAAGGATGATAGCCTTTGATGATAAACCAAAACCTTAAGCTAAGCAACAACGAGCAAAGACTTGAAGGAAAAAGAACAAAGTTCTGAAATTTTCATTAATCATTCAACGTATCTTACAATGAGGCTAGACGCCTCTTATTTATAGGTGAGGAAGGGAGAACAGGCTCTCATTTTCCTCCTACGAAACTAACTAATAAACTAATAAAGAAATACAAAAAGAGTCCTAAAAAGGACTGAAATTCGGAGCCCTGTTCACCAAGGAAAAGACTCCTTCCTAAACAAAAACACTAAAAGGGAAAAAACTGAAAATTCCTAAAAAAAAACAGCTAAACGGGTTCTGGAACTTTCAGCCAAATAAATAGCATATAAATTCGGAAAATTAAGTCCTTTGGCAGATCACTAGTAGACTTCATGGGCTACAACTTTCATGTTGGGCATCAGCCCAAATTCTGCCTCCAAGTAGCCCATATTCGTTAATCCTTGTCAGACTAGGAATCTGTCCAAAACCGGGAAATCCTAGCTTGATTAGGATTCCTTGTGCGGATGTACTTGGCTTCTTCTCTCCATTTCCCGTATCTTGAATGGTACTCCATCCCTCCTTGGATCAGGCTCAGGTGGTGTCCTGATCACAGCTTCTGGCATGGCCTTCCTCGGATCAGCATCCGAGGGGTTCTCTTTGGTGCTCCATCCATGCTCTACTAGGACTTGGCCTAGCTCTTTCTCCTTCGATACTTCTCCAAATTGAGCTCGTTTGTTGGAGAGTAATCCTAGGGACATAAGTATTCCAGTTCCTTTGGAAAATCCCAAAAGTTACGGGTAAATTGTTGGCTGGGCCAAAAGTGCTCCTCTGACGGGCGCTGGCATGGGCCCTGTGCCTGTGGCAGGCTTAGCTTCGGGCCTTCTTCAAATCTGTTCAGGCCTTTTGAGTTCTGCTCCGAGCCTTCTTTCGAGAGTGCCTTAGGGATATCTTCAGGTAGGTCTTTGCTCCGGGGGCCTGTGGAAGTTGGCTGGGGCCTAGACTTGGTGCTAAGCTCGGTCTAGGGCCCGGGTTGGGGCTCGGTGTCAGCATCAGCTCCTGGCGTGTCATTAATCTGGCTCTGGCTGGAGTAGGAGCTGACATTGGTTCCTGGCTGAGGGTGTCTTCTAGATCTGGGGCTTCGGCTCTCCTAGGCTCCGGTGCTGGCGTAGGCTTGGAGCTGGTGTAGTCTTGGCCCGGCAGCAACGCTAGGGTCGGATCGGGATCAACCTCCAGGATTGATGGTGGGGCTCCTAGTATACGACCTTTCTTTTCCAATAGAGGAAATCCTCTCCGGTTCCTTCGTTAGTTCCGCCATCCCATGTTAACATGGGGAGGTTCGGGCCTGGCGCCCGTGGTGGCGTGTCCACGCCGGCCTTGGTGACCAGGGTCACGCCATTCCCCTCTTCTTGAAAAGGATTCGTCCTCGAATCCATACCTGGTGATCATTTAGAAATAAAAATAATCACAGGGGAGTATATGGTGTGAACCGCCGCAACCGTGGGTAGACGACCCTAACCACCGCAAGTCTTGAACCTTCGCTCGATCACCTTCGGCACCGGGGCGGATAAGTACTAGGACCCGTCGGCTATATAACAGCCGGGAACCCGTAGTGTCCAGGAATGGCTCCACGACAGAAGGGGAATACTTCTGTTGATAATACCTACTCTAAGCTATGCACGCAACATAAAACTAAGAATTGAAAAACAAAGTTCTGTTTGATTGATTTATTCTGAAAAAGGTTGATTGAGTTTACAATGAGGCCGAAGCCTCTTATTTATAGGTGAGGAAGGGAGAACAGGCTCTCCTTTCCTCCTATGAACTAATAAAGAAATACATAAAAAGGAATGAAATTCGGAGCCTTGTTCCCCAAGGAAAAGACTCCTTCCTAAACAAGAACTCTAATAAAGAAAGCTGGAAAATTCCTAAAATACAGCTACACGGGTTCTGGAAGAATCAGCCGAATAAATAGTAAATTAATTTAGAAAATTAAGCCCTTTGGCAGACTTCTAGAAGACTCTATGGGCTACAACTTTCGTGTTGGGAATCAGTCCTAATTATGTCTCCAGGTAGCCCATATTCGTCAATCTTCGTCAGACTAGAAATCTGTCCAAAACCGGGAAATCCTAGCTTGATTAGGATTCCTTGTTTGGAGGTACTTGGCTTCTTCTCTCCATTTCCCATGTTCATCATGGTCAAGCATCCTTCCTTGGATCAGGCTCAGGAGGTGGCCTGATCCTAGCTCCTAGTATTGGCTCCCTCGGATCAGCATCCGAGCTCCTCTCCTTGATGCTTAGGCTAAGCATCACTAGGACTTGTTTTAGCCCTATCTCCTTCGATTCTCCTCCAAATTCAGCTCTGTTTGTTGGAGGGTGCTCCTGAGGTGATATGACCCGGCCTAGCTACCCTAGTCAACACCCGGACCCATGCATGCCGCCAGGGTCCCCCGTGAGTGGAAAAGCCCTAGGGCCATACAAAAAGCGCCCAGCATTGAGGGCTGGCTACCTACGACCTCTCAATCCTATACAAGAACTAAAGAACAAGCTCAGGTCTGGCCCGACGGGAAGGAAGGCACCTCAAGATGGAAGGGAGTTCTAGGCCATGTTACTGGCCGAGAACCTAAGCCCTAGACCGAGCACTGAGTCCCAGTCTTTCCCCAACCTCTCTTCCATGATCCCTCAAGTCAAGCACACGTCAAAGGCCATCTGGAGAGAGTTCTGGCGTACAGAAGACAAGAAGATTCGAGAATAAGTGGCCAAGACAGGTTGGCTTCTGAAGGACCCTGCCCCGATGATATGACCCGGCTCCACTGCCCCGAACCACAAAGGTATACTTACACCCCCACCAAGGTACCCCGTAGAAGGCAGAACTCCAGGCCCATACAAAAAGCGCCTAGAACTAAGGACTGGATACTTACGAGCTCTCAAGCCTAGAAATGAACTCAAGAACAAGCTCAGGTCTGCCCCAACGGGAAGGAAGGCACCCCGAGATGGAAGGGAGTTCCAGGCCATGTTACTGGCCGAGAACCTAAGCCCTAGACCAAGCACTGAGTCCCAGTCTTTCCCCAACCTCTCTTCCATGATCCCTCAAGTCAAGCACACGTCAAAGGCCATCTGGAGAGAGTTCTGGCGTACAGAAGACAAGAAGATTCGAGAATATGTGGCCAAGTCAGGTTGGCTCCCGAAGAACCCTGCCCCGGCCCCGGCGGATACGGCCAACCAGGCCCTGCCTCGGCTAACCCTACTCCACACTCAGAATCTGGCGGACAAACTGATGCCAGTTGATTCAGGAGGTCAAAAGACTTGGGAGGAACCTCACTTGTCTGAGGAAATGTCTAGCAGAAGGCCGGAACAGCCCGGCATCACCAACACCCTAGCACCGGATCCGGAGCAGTTGATGCCGAGCCGGTCACCAGCACCGAAGGACGCCACCCGACCACTCAGTCACCCAAAACCGCGGTAATTACAGAAATGCCATTGCGCGGGTTCCGGGCACTTTTCCTAGCCGCGTCCGGAGTCCAGCCCGCACCCGGAGTTTTTCCTAGTCCCACCCGGACAAGGACACCCGGTGTGCCCTAATCCGCCCGGATTAGGGTTTTGCTCGATTTTTGCTGGTTTAGGAGTTTTAATTTTGGACAACTTTGTTTATTTTAATATTTTCCTAGGCCTATCTTTTAGGATTATTTTAGTCTTTCCTTGTTAGAGTTGGAACCGGTTTTTGCCACCCTTGAGCTATAAATAAAGGCTTCGGCCGCCAATGTAAGACAGATTATTGATTATTGAAATTTCAGAACATTGTTCTTTTTCCTTCAAGTCTTTGCTCGTTGTTGCTTAGCTTAAGGTTTGGTTTATCATCAAAGGCTATCATCCTTTGTTTGTGGCACCAATTCGACCGAATACCTTGGGGTTCCTAAGTCTATACTTAGTGGATTTCAAGTGTTCTCCGCGGTTTCATTAGTTAGGTTCTCGTGGGGCTGATAATATAGTTTTGGGTGTTGAGTCGATCCCTTCCTGGAGAAGGCGGTTCGCATCAGCTGGTATCAGAGCACGGTTCAACTCTTGGACCAACAATCTATCCAGTTTTCAGGTTCTTCTACTTGAATTCATATCTTTTAGCTTTCGTTGTTTTCAGAAAAACCCTAAAAATAGCTTCATTGTGTTTGTTCTAGTCTTCTACCTTTCTTTTAGTTATTTGTGAGAAAAAGCTGTGGCCGATCAAAGAAAAATACAAAAAGAGTCTAAGAAAAAGAAAAGAAAAGAAAAGAATCGAGGTCTTTAAAAAAAAAAGTTGACCTAGCAAAAAGCAAGGCCACGTTCACAATCAAGGTAGTAGATTAAGTTCAAGAAGAGGGGTTTTCATAAGTATAGCTAGTAGCTTTCTTAGTAGAACACCCAAATTTGTTTGTCTTGTCATCCCACGACCTAGCATCAAGATTCTGGCCCTTAGAAATTCGAAAACCCTAGGTATAAGGTCTTGTTTTGTGTCATTGGTAGACTTAGACTTCAAAGCTTCGAAGAAACTTGCAACTACTTGAAATGAAATTGTCTTTGTTGTGAAATTTTCAAAGAAAACCCTAATTTGAGTGACTTTAAATTTTCATACACGAGTGGTAAGAAAAAGAGTGTGTGAGGTTTCTTTAGAGTGATTTTGTGAGGTCCATTGTTCCGTACTAATCATGGCAGATGAAAGGCTAACTGCTATGGAGGCACGATTGACTGCCGCTATGGAGGCACGATTGACTGCCATGGTTGAAAACATGGCCCGACTCACCGAGCAGCTTAGAAACCCGAATGGAGATGGCCCCCGGCGGCCAAGAAGGAATGAGCAGGAGGAAGATGATGATGTGAGCAGTTTGAGGCTCAATGTACCCAAATTTGCTGGCAAGGCAAACCCTGACGAGTACATTGATTGGGAGAGGAGCATGGAAGACTTCTTTGAGTGCCATAACTACTCCGAGCGGAAAAAGGTAACCCTAGCCACACTAGAGTTTACTGACTTTGTTGCTTTATGGTGGGCACAGCTCAGAAATCAGATCAGGAGAGAAGAAGAGGACCCCGTCCTTAGTTGGAGGAGTCTTAAGAGGAAGATAGAAGAAAGTTTGTCCCGAGCAGTTACAATAGAGATTTGCACGGCAAGCTTCAACTTCTGAAGCAAGGGAACATGTCAGTTGAGGAATACAGTCAGGAGATGGAGATTTTGGTTACAAGACTTGATCTGAGTGAAGATGTGGATGCCAAGATAGCCAGGTTCAATGGAGGGCTACGAAGAGAGATCCTACACCAAGTCAACATCCTAAACTTTGTTGACTATGATGACTTGGTAACCACGGCTATTAGGGTTGAGAAAGAATTGAAGAATGGGCTTGGAAGAAGAGCTACTACCCCGCCACCAATCAGTGCCCCTGTGAGAGGAGACAGGAGTGCCGGACACACTCCTTATAGGCCAAACCCTAGCAGGAATTCTGGACCGAGGCCAAACCCTAACCAAGGGTCGGCATCACGGGTAACGCCTAACCCTAACTCTAAAATTCCTACTACTAATGCCCGGCCTAGTGCCATTGTGTGTTTTAAGTGTCAAGGAAGGGGTCACATGGCCAGAGACTGCCGTAACACCCGAGCCATGGTGCTTAGAGAAGGAGAAGTTGTTACGGACGATGAGGAGGAACAAATTATTGAAGAAATTGAGGAAGAGTCCAGTGAAGGAGAAGAAGTTGATACGGAAGGCTTAGAAAAATTTTCAGCCTTCAACAGTCGAGTGATCACCCCGGTCACACTGACTGATGCCGAGCAGCACTGCCCCGGCACAGCGCCCAGCACTGCCCCGGCCCAGTATCAGCACTGCCCCGGCACAACGCCCAGCACTGCCCCGGCCCAGTATCAGCACTACCCCGGCACAACGCCCAGCACAGCCCCAGCCCAGCATTGGCCCTGCCCCGGCACAGCACCCGACCCTGCCCCGGACCTGCACCGGACCTGCCCCGACATAGCACCATGACTGCTCCGGACATCCTGTCCGCACTGGATGATGTCAATCGGCCCACCCCGGGTCTTTTGAACATTCCCACGGCCAATTTGGGCCTGAAGACAGAAGGAGGACTCATTGACGTCCTGAAGCAGAGCGCCGGCCCCCACGGCCACCCGGCGGCCTCGACGATCATGAAACCAATAGCCACCCGTCCCGAGATCCAATGGGAAATCATCTCCCGGCGGATTCTAAAAGCTGCCCCGAGCCAAGAAGATCCAGAAGCAGACTCGGATGAGGATATGAGTGAGGAACCCTCGCCCAGTAGCTCCCCGAGCCTTCACATTACTGTTAATGGTCTTTCTGAAGAGGAAGAAATGGAGACTGAGGGAGTAGACACTGAAAAGTCCGAGTCATTGTCCAGTACCGACTCAAATGACACCCCTAAGACTACTGATGATGCTGAATCTTCCCCGGCCGTAGCTAACAAGATTGCTGAAGTTTGGAAAAGAGTGATGGGTTCTAGGAAGGATGCCGAGGTGGATTTGGGGACAAATCCCAGTCAAGAAGAGGGGGATGATATGACCCGGCTCCACTGCCCCGAACACAAAAGGTATACTTACACCGCACCAAGGTACCCCGTAGAAGGCAGAACTCCAGGCCCATACAAAAAGCACCTAGAACTAAGGACTGGCTACTTACGAGCTCTCAAGCCTAGAAATGAACTCAAGAACAAGCTCAGGTTTGCCCCAACTGGAAGGAAGGCACCCCAAGTTGGAAGGGAGTTCCAGACCATGTTACTGGCCGAGAACCTAAGCCCTAGACCAAGCACTGAGTCCCAGTCTTTCCCCAACCTCTCTTCCATGATCCCTCAAGTCAAGCACACGTCAAAGGCCATCTGGAGAGAGTTCTGGCGTACAGAAGACAAGAAGATTCGAGAATATGTGGCCAAGTCAGGTTGGCTCCCGAAGGACCCTACCCCGGCCCCGGCGGATACGGCCAACCAGGCCCTGCCTCGGCTAACCCTACTCCACACTCAGAATCTGGCAGACAAACTGATGCCAGTTGATTCAGGAGGTCAAAAGACTTGGGAGGAACCTCACTTGTCGGAGGAAATGTCCAGCAGAAGGCCAGAACCACCCGGCATCACCAACACCCTAGCACCGGATCCGGAGCAGTTGATGCCGAGCCGGTTGATGACACTCGATTTGACGTGATTATCAGCCTCATTTAAGCGACATTTCTTTGCTTAAGACATGGTTTTTAGGGTAGAATAACGAATATTCAATCGATTGCCCTATCTCGTGCCATTTGTGTTACCTTGGCCCGTTTCGGGTCTATTTGATGGTTTTCTAGTGTTTTTGTGTTAGCACGGGTTTTTGCCGTCAAATAAAGTAGCCATGGACGTGTCTAAGGCGTAGGAACCTCGAGAATCAAACCGGAATCGATCCAAGGAGCCAATCAAAGTCAAACAAAATCCTGCCCAAGTACAAAGAGATTTTCGCCAAAATTGAGCTTGCATATTCGGCAAAAATATTAAGTGCATTCGACTGGTGCCGAGTCAAAGGACATCTTCGGCGAAAACATTGTACTCTTCGGACCGAAAATACAAGGCAGAGAAAGCACTCCCGAACACAAAGGAATTTTCGCCGAAATTCTTAAGGAATTTTTGGCGAAAATAATACACTATTTCGGATCAGTTAGGGTTAAGTATAAATACTTAACCCGGCGGCCCAAAAAGGAGGCATTCGATACAATCATAATTTGCAAAAACACAACTTTTTGAATCAGAATCCTCTCAAGTTCTGGAGCGAAGAGTTGGAGTTCGAAGAGCCGGATAGAGATCGTGACGCCATCCCTTCCATCTCAGAAAACCGGAGCTAGGATTGTTATCTACCGAAGATCGAAGTCTGTCAGAGTCGTCTAAATTAGGTTTTTCAGATTCTTTTCTGTTCTTCCTTTGAATGATGAACTCTCTCTTTATCTTTGTTTCTTTTGTAATAATCATGAGTAGCTAAACTCGTTAGAGCTTAGACTAGATGAACCCTAAGTGACCCAGGGCTTTAAAGCGGTCACGGATCGGCGGTGATTAGATTCAAAATTCAATCAGTTCTTTTTCATGTTTGATTTGTTCTTCATTGTTCATGTTTCTTGTCTGGATTGATCACCTAGATTAGATTCTGGTTAAGCTAAGGATAGAAGCGAACGCTCGCCTTACTTTAGAACATCGAGTTAAACAATTAACCTTATAATTGGAGCGTGCCTTTCGTAGGAACCGGTTAGGGTTAATTCACTGCAAGAGTAACTCATTAATTACTAGTAATCACACCAATTAATTAAGTCGTTGCGAGAGGCGACCGTACCCGGGCGGCTAGTTAATCTTGGTAGTTAGAACGGATAGAGCGAACGTTCGCCGGTCTTAAACCTAAGGGTAAGGAGTTATGGTGGTGTCTTAGTAATTGATTGAATGAGAATCGAAATCCGCTGATCTGTTGATTGCCAACGCTCTGGGGAACGAAGGGGGATTCAAAGTCTAAGTTCGTCTGTCATCCTTGTTTTCAAACCCTAATTCCCAATCTGCTTTAGTTTAATCTTTTTAATTTTTCTGCATTTCTTAGAAATAGAAGTCGTGGAACTCACACCACGCATAACGTGTTTTCCTTCGAGTATTTTGCTAGTTCTGAAGTAACCAATCATAGAGACCCTCGGAATACGATCTGCTATACGCTTTTTAGCATTAGCAGTTTTTATTTGGTTGAATCCCGACCAACGATCGGGCAGTTCACCAAATTGGCGCTGTTGCCGGGGAACTCTTTTGATTGTTCGAAAGAAGAACTGGCAATTTATTCTTCTACTTTCCATCTTTCATTTTTCCACCCACTTCGATTTTACACTGGTTTTGTTTGTCTTTGTTATCTGTAGGTTTACAGGTGTATGCCTCACCGTCCTTGGACTCGCTCTCAAACCGAACAGGCTAAGATTGCAGGGAATCCAGGCAGTTCTGCTACACCTCTACGATCACAGATTCTGAAGGAAGGCAGATCCAATCCATTCATCACTCCGATCAAGATCGAGGAACCGAAGGAGAGTTCCTCATCTCCATCTTCACCTATACCGTCATCTTCATCCGCTTCATACACCGAGTCACTTTCACCACCTCCATCTCCCACCATGGACGATAGATTACCACCACCAAATGGCGATCAACCGCCGCCACCACCACCTGCACAGAAGAGTCTAGCAGACTATAACAAGCCGAGCGCGAGTAGCGTTCGATCTGCCATTGCCGTTCCGCGCATTGAAGGAGATCTTGACTATGAGATCAAGATCCCATTCTTGACGATGGTCTCTAGGGATTTACAATTTGAAGGCAGACCCCCAGACAATCCGTGCACTCATCTTGCAGACTTCCTTGATCTCTGCAGTACTTTTAAGAGCGGAAACCTCGATAAAAACACCCTTTGTCTGAGAGCTTTCCCGTTCTCTCTAAAAGGCGCTGCTAAGAGGTGGCTTACTGGTAAACCACCTGGCTATTACACTAACTGGGATACTCTGGCTCAGGACTTCGTTGAAGAATACTTCCCTCCGGCCAGAACAACCGCCATCAAGGACAGCATCGCCAGATTCTCCCAGAAAGAAGGAGAAAGCTTGTATGATACTTGGAATCAATTCCAAGAACTTCTCTACACCTGCCCTCATCATGGATTCGAGCAGAGGTAGTTAGCTGAAATCTTCTCTCGTGGACTTCGAGAAGAATCTGCCAAGTGGGTCAATTCTCTAGCTGAAGGGGATTGCACTACACTCACTCCTGAAGCTGCGCTTCTTCACTTCGCAAACTGTGCCTCCAAGTCAAGGAACTGGGAGCGACAATCTGAAGGATCAAGGAGCAAGCTAGATCTCGAAGCTACTATCAAAGCAGAGGTAGAGAAGCATTTGAAGAAGTCTACCACACCGATCAAGCCACCGGCAGCTTCTGTCTATGTTGCTGATTGCGAGTGGTGTGGAGATTGCTCACATAATGGAGGCCGTTGTCAGAATTTTGGTAAGGCAGAAGTCTGGTCTGCCGAAGAGGTAAATTTCATACAACAAGGCTTCGTCAATAATCAGAATGGTTATGCTGGTTACCGTAACTTCAGACAGCAAGGGAACTATCAAGACAGACCCCCCTACAATGCTGGGGCCAATCATAACCAGAACCAGAATAACCGCCCGGCTGGTCCAGCTCAGGATCAGAAGCCTAACCATCCGCCGGCAGGTGTCTACCAGCCGCCGCATCGCAATCCGGGTAATTATGGAACTGCTCCTGGCAATCGCCAGAATCAATATCTTAACAATACCTATCCAGGTCAGCAACATCAAAGAGATAATAATGTCAGTGACCTGGATAAGAAGCTCAGCCAGATCATCACAAGACTCGATGATCATGACAGTCAGTTCAAGGCTCAAGCTCTTCTCAATCAAGAATAGATAGCATCTGGACAAAGAATTGAGCAAGTCGTGAACAACATCTCGAGCATGCTAGCATCTGGTCGACCATTTGGCCAGCTTCCAAGCCAGGCAGAGCCAAACCTGAGAAAAGAACAGGCTAAAATGGTAACCGCTCGAAAACTTCCGAACTTAATTGCTGATGCTTATTCTGTTTTACGCAGGATCGCTGAGACTCCAGAGGAAGAAGAGGAACAGAAACCGGCGCCTAAGGAGGATCTTCCTCTTGCACCATACGTCGTAAAGCCTCCCTTTCCTAGAGCAGTGCTGCCAAACGCAAGGATCGAGACTGGCATGAAGGGGAACAAGGAAGGATATCCTGACATTCATGCTAAGAAACCTGTTTCTCCATATCCAGCTAAGTTATCTGATCCTGGTTCTTTTACTTTGCCTTTGGTCATTAATGATGTTGAGATTGAACGTTGCTTAGTTGATGTAGGAGCATCTGTTAATGTTATGCCTGTGAGTCTATATGAAAAGTTAAACCTAGGAGAACTTGAACCGCCTAGTATGCAACTCATCTTTGCTGATAGATCGCTTAAAACCCCTAAGGGAGAGATTAAAGACGTTGTCACTAAATGTGGTCCGTTCACGTTCTTAACTGATTATGTGATTATGGATACTAGTACAGATGATGCTACCATTCTCATAGGTCGACCTTTCATGGCTACTACTGGAATGAATATTAACGTTCCAAATGGTTCTTTAACTTTAAGAGTCGGTAAAGAAACAAAAACGATCCGTCTTAAAGATGGCATGAAATATGACTCTAGGAATGAAGAATCTCACTGCCTAGCTGTTGAAACGGTGGGGTTGACTCCGATCAACTCCGTTACTAATGCTTCTCCCAGTGTCTCTAGATCAGCTGTTGCTGCAGATATTAAACAGGTCATTACGAAGAAGCCAGAAATTTCGGTTCAGAAGCCGCTTAAGAAGAAGAAGAAGGAACTGCAAGCCTCTTCTAAACCACCGAGCAAACCTCAAGGAAAGAACAAGAAGACGAAGACACAAATGGTCTGGAGACCAAAAATTCCACCATCTTCCATCGAGCCAGCTGCACCATCTACTAGTTCCGAGAAACCGGCACCGGAACAAGTATGGAGGGAGAAACCGAAAGCATCTCCTAAGGAAGTACTAACGATCATCGATCCTGGTGACACCAAGCCGAAGAAGAAAGAAAAAGAGAAACCGACAGTCCTCATTCCTTCCATCATCACACTCAAGAAAGACGATCTCTCCAGAGAGCTGTTCGGACCGTTCAAGTTCGTTGATCATCTTCCCGACGGACGTACCAAGCTTTTGCATGCGAACGGGAAGAAATTCACGTTTACCGGAGAAGTCCCGAAGCTGTACTTCATGAACTCCGACGTGAGCGTGAAGGAGAATCTAAGTTGGGATGTCTCCTAATACCGTCCAGGTATCGTCCAGCTCAAGGACGTTAATAAAAGAGCGCTTCGTGGGAGGCAACCCACGGCTGGAGTCTGTTTTAATTTTTGTTGAACTTGGTATTTTAGAGTCAGTTCGGGAGAGCCAAAAGTGTCAGTTTGTTTGATTTATTATTTTTCGTGTAGATTTTGCATGTCATAGAGTCAGTTGCAAGTTGATTGAGGTCGTTTCGATTTTTGTGGATTTAACTGTGATTTTCTGAAGTTGGCCGAATTTGCGAAAATATTTAAAACCCGAACAGTTCAAAATTTTCGGCGAAACCACCCTTGTTTTCGGCGAAATTGATTTTCAATTTTCGAACTCAATCTCCCTGTTCATTGTTTTCGGTTCGAAAAGTTTTTGTTTTCGGCGAAACCATTTTAACTGATATTTTCGACGAAACCGCCTTCGACAATCCGGCAGTCCATTTTAACTGATATTTTCAGTGAAACCACCCTCCTATTTTCGCCGAAAATAATTTTGAAAATCACCCAAATCTTCCTTTAAAAAATCCAGTCCACCCCCTCTCTCATCCTTCACCCATTTTCGTTCAACTCACCGAAACCCCCCTTATCTCTTTAAAATCGCCGACCGCCTTTCACCATTTCAATCCGCTGTCGCCGCCGTAACCCGCCGCCGCCGCCATCGCCGACCGCCGCCGCTCCCTTCCCTTCCCTTTTCCGATCCCAACGAGCCCTAGAACAGCCAAATCGGAGCTTTGCAGCTCCAGTTCACCGAAAACCTAGTTTTCAACGTTTTTCACCGATTCCTCTCAACTCGTTCATTTTTAGCAATCATGACTTCAAGGTAAGTTGTAGAGCTTTTCAATACGAATCTTTTGACATATAGATTGCTGAATTTCGTCAGGGTTGACTTTCGGTTGACTTTTCGGTTTGCCTCGTTTTGCGTGCCGACTGTTTCGTGTGAACTAGGATTAACTGAACTTATAGAACTGTTCTAGCATGCTTAGGGAGTTTTGTGCTTAATTGCCATATCATTTGATCATGTGTTGCTATGCATACGATTAATTCCTTGTTATGTTGACTTTTGTGAGAAACGTCGGTTTGACTTTGAATTGCTGTGATCATTTGGCTGTCTGATGTGTTCATGCTCGTTCATATTTTCGTGCTTGCCATATGAGATCATATTTTGCCGTCATTCTCCAAGTTATGATAGTCTTGCCATGATTAGGGTTCGATATGCTTAAATGTTGACTTCCAAACTGTTGGTTTGACTTTTTGAACTCTGATTGTGCTTATCCGACTCTGGCTGTTCCTAAGTATGTATTTTACTGTCTATGATTAACGGTTACTCCGCTTTGCTTACCCCACTTAGTTTCCCTCATTTCTTTGTGAAATCGAGTTTTTCTACTAAGTGTGGGGTAGGGTTTTGGTTGACTAATCTGGTTTCATTATGGTTCTAGGAACACCACTTATGAGCGCAGGACTAAGGCGCGACTTGATGGCGCCTCGAGCTAAGGAGCTGCCGCTCCCGTCACACCTGCTGTTCTGGGTCCACCACCTGCTCTACCCCGCCATGCTGGATATCATCCCACCATCGCCCGTCTACCGGATTTCTATCTTGAGTGCTTCCAGAAGATTCAGCACGTTCGGGGAGCTGACGTGCGCCCTCTCTGCATGGAGTCCCTGCACGATCATGATGAGGACTACCACCGGAACGTGCATGACGCCTTAGCACGGCTGGTCTCCTCGAGCTGACCACCATCGCCGCCGAGTTCCCAGACATTGCCCTCCAGGAGTTCTGGGCAACCTTTGATCTGGATGAGCACAAGAGGAAGCAACGCTAGAAGGTGATCACCTTCTATCTTGTGGGGTGTACAGGCAGCTCACCTACGATGAGTTTGCCGCTCATCTCGGCATCCCCTACGAGCACTATCACGATCATCACCTCGGCTGGGGCGAAGATGATAACAACGAGGAGTACCACGCGCTCTGGAGCCACATGACAGGCATACCTGGCGATCGCCTCGGGACGAACAACTCAGTTAAGTCTCTCTCCCACCCGCTTTATAAATTTATTCATATGGTTTGGCGTAGGTCGCTTTTATATGTTCCAGACAAGGACCGCCACCATATCCTCAAGGAGGAGCTCATGCTTCTCCGAGCCATCCGAGAGAGCTACCCTCTCCACCCCGGCTGGGTACTAGCTCGCATCTTCCGCCAGAAGACCAGGAGGAAGACGCCACCTCGCAAACTCTTGGGGGGCAACTTCATAGGACAGCTCATCCTCTCCTTCGGCATCGACCAGGAGTATGGCCCGCACATTCCACGACATCCAGTTCGGACCGTTGGAGGAGACTTGGTGGTTGAGTACGACTTAGAACTCGACCTCAGTCCCCATGTAGCAGCTGATCCTCCACTCCAGCCTGTGGTCGAGTCAGAGGAAGAAGATGATGCTGAGGAGCAGCAGCTGCAGCCGCCGCCTGAGTTTCATGATTATATACCCTCGCCACACCGTCAGGCAGGGTACATCCACCAGTCGCCGCCGCACATCCCCGAGCCATATCCGGCGCATACTCAACAGCCGCAACACCACCCCGCGGATGTTGGAGAGTTATACGAGCGACTGCAGGAGTGGCGAATCACCGACAACGCCACTCCAGAGGCGCGATGGACTATTATGCAGCAACATATGCGCCGCGCCGACCGGCGGTATGAGGCACAGATGGCGTGGCAACGCCAGCTCGGCGAATTTCTCCACTTTCCACCTCCCGGTTCACCGGACCAGCAGTGATCGGGTTGTATTCCTTTTCTGGTGTCTTCTTTTTATTTATTCTTTTGGATTTCTATCCAACTTTTTTCTGTGTGGATCCAGGACACTTGTCCCGGTTTCCTTTTTATGTTTCATTTGTTTTTGTTTTGTAGGCAGTTGGGAGATTCCCTTTGCTTCGCTTGGGTAGATTCCCTCCGCTCCGAGGACCCGTGCTCATCCCCTACACCAATCATCTCGGTCCAGGTTCTTCTACTTCACTCTGACCTCTAGAATTAGTCCTGTGAGGACACAGTCCGATTTAAGTGTGGGGTAGGATGCTAGAGAACCTTGCATGAACTTGATTGCCCTTGATTGTGTTTTATGTGTGCCTCGTGATTCCATTCCAGTCTCTCTAGCATTAGAATGGCTCAGTTCTTGATTTTTGATGTTAAGTTGTTGTTCAAACTTTCATAATGATGCTTAGACTGCTTAACCTAGAACTTGAGAACCAACTTGTATGCTTTGATGCTAAATTGCCTGGTCAGAACAGAATTTTAAAATCACACTTGTAGTTTGTAGCCTTGATTGCATGAAAATGACCGAATCCGACTAGCAAACCAACTGTGAGCTTTTGATCCATTGCACGTAACTTGCAATTTTAAATTCTTTCTGAGTGGTTTTCTGTTTACTTGAATGAGTTAGAATTTGCATGAGACCTACTCGAGACCACACGATGACACGAGTTCTAGAAGGATAGGGGCACCTAGATTCAGCTACTAAGCCAGATAGCCTACCAAACGATAAATCCACTAGGTTTAGACCCTTGAGCTTGGCCTGTTCTTTCGGTTCGATAATACATTACAGCCATTTCCCATTTCTTTCATTCCCCGTTGATCCCCTGTGGTTGTAGTTCTAGATTGACCTACCGGAAGTCGGTTTGTGGTAACCTGCCTATAGCCATTAAACAGGTGGTCTTAGCTAATATGTCCAGACGTGTAAACCCCTCTAGCAACTAAAAGAAAAATCGGCACAAAAGAAAAAATTTGAAAAGAAAGAAAAAGAGAAAAATTTGAAAAAAAAGAAGCAGAAAAATCAGAAAAATAAGAAAAGTTTCAAAGTGTTGTTCAATAAAACGTTCTTCTCCCTACAAATGGAAGAACGAAGTCAAAAGAAAAAGCTCAAAAGAAAAAAATCGTGTAAAGAAAAAGAATAAGTGCTAGGTTGCTTGAGGGTATCATAGGACGAGCGTTCATTATTCCACCCGTGTTTGGTTAGACGGTAGGAAGCCATAGATTAGATTCGAGGGAAGTTGGTCGAAAGCTACACCGCACCAAAGCCATCATCATTCATCCCCATCATCCATCTCATTACAAATCCGAGTAGTGTAGATTTCATTACAGTCCTAGCAGGGAAGTCCTTCTTGACTAGATACTCGTGTTGTCACAGTGGTGGAGATGTGGTCGAAATGCAAACCTATGACAGAATTCGGTAACAAAAAATGATCGAGAGCAGAAACACGTCCCTAAACACAGAGAGTGAGAGTTCCCATTGTACTATATACATCCTGTGTGAGGAGTCTGGTCGGTCAGGTCAAATTCGTGCATAATTGGTTGCTAATTACTTGTCGTGTGCAGTTTATTAGTGAGACCAGGTAGTTTGGCTGATCTGTATGCATGTTAGGTTTCTTGTTCTAGGATCGATCTGTCTAATAATTCATTGTGTTTGATTGAGCTCCAATTTAATCGATCTTATCATTTATGAACATGAGCATTTCTATTCAGTTTGCTTGAGGACAAGCAAAATCTTAAGTGTGGGGTATTTGATGACACTCGATTTGACGTGATTATCAGCCTCATTTAAGCGACATTTCTTTGCTTAAGACATGGTTTTTAGGGTAGAATAACGAATATTCAATCGATTGCCCTATTTCGTGTCATTTGTGTTACCTTGGCCCGTTTCGGGTCTATTTGATGGTTTTCTAGTGTTTTTGTGTTAGCACGGGTTTTTGCCGTCAAATAAAGTAGCCATGGACGTGTCTAAGGCGTAGGAACCTCGAGGAATCAAACTGGAATCGATCCAAGGAGCCAGTCAAAGTCAAACAAAATCCTGCCCGAGTACAAAGAGATTTTCGCCGAAATTGAGCTTGCATATTCGGCAAAAATATTAGTGCATTCGACTGGTGCCGAGTCAAAGGACATCTTTGGCGAAAACATTGTACTCTTCGGACCAAAATACAAGCCAGAGAAAGCACTCCCGAACACAAAGGAATTTTCGCCGAAATTCTTAAGGAATTTTCGGCAAAAATAATACACTATTCCGGATCAGTTAGGGTTAAGTATAAATACTTAACCGGCGGCCCAAAAAGGAGGCATTCGATACAATCATAATTTGCAAAAACACAACTTTTCGAATCAGAATCCTCTCAAGTTCTGGAGCGAAGAGTTGGAGTTCGAAGACCGGATAGAGATCATGACGCCATCCCTTCCATCTCAGAGAACCGGAGCTAGGAGTGTTATCTACCGAAGATCGAAGTCTGTCAGAGTCGTCTAAATTAGGTTTTTCAGATTCTTTATGTTCTTCCTTTGAATGATGAACTCTCCTTTATCTTTGTTTCTTTGTAATAATCATGAGTAGCTAAACTCGTTAGAGCTTAGACTAGATGAACCCTAAGTGACGCAGGGCTTTAAAGCGGTCACGGATCAGCGGTGATTAGATTCGAAATTCAATCAGTTCTTTTTCATGTTTGATTCGTTCTTCATTGTTCATGTTTCTTGTCTGGATTGATCACCTAGATTAGATTCTGGTTAAGCTAAGGATAGAAGCGAACGCTCGCCTTACTTTAGAACATCGAGTTAAACAATTAACTTTATAATTGGAGCGTGCCTTTCGTAGGAACCGGTTAGGGTTAATTCACTGCAAGAGTAACTCATTAATCACTAGTAATCACACCAATTAATTAAGTCGTTGCGAGAGGCGACCGTACCCGGGTGGCTAGTTAATCTTGGTAGTTAGAACGGATAGAGTGAACGTTCGCCGGTCTTAAACCTAAGGGTAAGGAGTTATGGTGGTGTCTTAGTAATTGATTGAATGAGAATCGAAATCCGCTGATCTGTTGATTCCAACGCTCTGGGAACGAAGGGGGATTCAAAGTCTAAGTTCGTCTGTCATCCTTGTTTTCAAACCCTAATTCCCAATCTGCTTTAGTTTAATCTTTTTAATTTTTCTGCATTTCTTAGAAATAGAAGTCGTGGAACTCACACCACGCACAACGTGTTTTCCTTTGAGTATTTTGCTAGTTCTGAAGTAACCAATCATAGAGACCCTCGGAATACGATCTGCTATACGCTTTTTAGCTTTAGTAGTTTTTATTTGGTTGAATCCCGACCAACGACCGGGCGGTTCACCACCGGTCACCAGCACCGAAGGACGCCACCCGACCACCCGGTCACCCGAAACCCGCGGTAATTACAGAAATGCCACCGCGTGGGTTCCGAGCACTTTTCCAAGCCGCGTCCGGAGTCCAGCCCGCGCCCGGAGGTTTTCCTATTCCCACCCGGACAAGGACACCCGGTGTGCCCTAATCCGCCCGGATTAGGGTTTTGCTCGATTTTTGCCGGTTTAGGAGTTTTAATTTCGGACAACTTTGTTTATTTTAATATTTTCCTCGGCCTATCTTTTAGGATTATTTTAGTCTTTCCTTGTTAGAGTTGGAACCGGTTTTTGCCACCCTTGAGCTATAAATAAAGGCTTCGGCCGCCAATGTAAGACAGATTATTGATTATTGAAATTTCAGAACATTGTTCTTTTTCCTTCAAGTCTTTGCTCGTTGTTGCTTAGCTTAAGGTTTGGTTTATCATCAAAGGCTATCATCCTTTGTTTGTGGCACCAATTCGACCGAATACCTTAGGGTTCCTAAGTCTATACTTAGTGGATTTCAAGTGTTCTCCGCGGTTTCATTAGTTAGGTTCTCGTGGGGCTGATAATATAGTTTTGGGTGTTGAGTCGATCCCTTCCTGGAGAAGGCGGTTTGCATCACCCGGCCCCGGCGGATACGGCCAACCAGCCCCTGCCTCGGCTAACCCTACTCCACACTCAGAATCTGGCGGACAAACTGATGCCAGTAGATTCAGGAGGTCAAAAGACTTGGGAGGAACCTCCTTGTCCGAGGAAATGTCCAGCAGAAGGCAAGAACAGCCCGGCATCACCAAAACCTAGCACCGGATCCGGAGCAGTTGATGCCGAGTCGGTCACCAGCACCGAAGGACGCCACCCGACCACCCGGTCACACCGGAACCAAGGTAATTACAGAAATGCCACCGCGCGGGTTCCGGGCACTTTTCCTAGCCGCGTCCGGAGTCCAGCCCGCGCCCGGAGGTTTTCCTAGTCCCATCCGGACAAGGACACCCGGTGTGCCCTAATCCGCCCGGATTAGGGTTTTGCTCGATTTTGCCGGTTTAGGAGTTTTAATCTCGGACAACTTTGTTTATTTTAATATTTTCTTTGGCCTATCTTTTAGGATTATTTTAGTCTTTCCTTGTTAGAGTTGGAACCGGTTTTTGCCACGCTTGGGCTATAAATAAAGGCTTCGGCCGCCAATGTAAGACAGATTATTTTGATTATTGAAATTTCAGAACTAAGTTCTTTTCCCTTCAAGTCTTTGCTCATTGTTGCTTAGCTTAAGGTTTGGTTTATCATCAAAGGCTATCATCCTTTGTTTGTGGCACCAATTCCACCGAATACCTTGGGGTTCCTAAGTCTATACTTAGTGGATTTCAAGTGTTCTCCGCGGTTTCATTAGTTAGGTTCTCGTGGGGCTGATAATATAGTTTTGGGTGTTGAGTCGATCCCTTCCTAGAGAAGGCGGTTCGCATCAGCTGGTATCAGAGCACGGTTCAACTCTTGGACCAACAATCTATCCAGTTTTCAGGTTCTTTTACTTGAATTCATATCTTTTAGCTTTCATTGTTTTCAGTTTCAGAAAAACCCTAAAAATAGCTTCATTGTGTTTGTTCTAGTCTTCTACCTTTCTTTTAATTAGTTGTGAGAAAAAGCTGTGGCCGATCAAAGAAAAATACAAAAAGAGTCTAAGAAAAAGAAAAGAAAAGAATCAAGGTCTTTAAAAATAGAAATCTGACCTAGCTAAAAAGCAAGGCCACGTTCACAATCAAGGTAGTAGATTAAGTTCAAGAAGAGGGGTTTTTCAAAGCTTAGCTAGTAGCTTTCTTAAACACCCAAATTTGCTTGTCTTGTCATCCCACGGCCTAGCCCCAAGATTCTGGCCCCTAGAAATCCGAAACCCTAGGTATAAGGTCTTGTTAGTGTCATTGGTAGACTTAGACTGCATAGCTTCGAAGAAACTTGCAACTACTTGAATTGAGATTGTCTTTGTTTTGAAATTTTCAAAGAAAACCCTAATTTGAGTGACCGAAAATTTCATACACGAGTGGTAAGAAAAGGAGTGTGTGAGGTTCATTAGAGAGATATTGGGAGGTTCTTTGTTCTGTACTAATCATGGCAGATGAGAGGCTAACTGCTATGGAGGCACGATTGACTGCCATGGCTGAAAACATGGCCCGTTTCACCGAGCAGTTTGGAGATCAGAATGGAGATGGCCCCTGACGGCCAAGGAGGAATGTGCAAGAGATTGATGATGATGTGAGCAGCTTGAAGCTCAATGTACCTAAATTTACTGGCAAGATAGGCCCCGACGAGTACATTGATTGGGAGAGGAGCATGGAGGATTTCTTTGAGTGCCATAACTATTCCGAGAGGAAAAAGGTAACCCTAGCCACAATTGAGTTTACTGACTATGCTGCCTTGTGGTGGGCTCAACTCAGGAATCAGATCAGGAGAGAAGAAGAGGACCCCGTCCTTAGTTGGATGAGTCTCAAAAGAAAGATGAGAAGAAAGTTTGTACCGAGCAGCTACAACCGAGACTTGCATACCAAGCTTCGATTTTTGAAGCAAGGGAACATGTCGGTTGAGGAGTACAACAAGGAGATTGCACGGCTTGACCTGGATGAAGATGAAGATGCCAAGATAGCACGATTCACCGGAGGATTGCAGAAGGAGATTCTACACCAAGTCACATCCTCAACTTTGTTGACTATAATGACTTGATAACCGTGGCTACTAGGGTTGAGAAAGAGCTAAAGAATGGATTTGGGCGAAGGGCTACCCCTCCGCCACCGATCAGTGCCCCGATGAGAGGAGACAGAAGTGCCGGACACACCCCATACAGGCCAAACCCTAACCGGAGTTCTGGATCGAGACCAAACCCTAATCAAGGATCGGCATCACGGGTAAACCCTAACCCCGGTTCAAAAATCCCTACTACTAACGCTCGGCCAAGTGCCATTGTGTGTTTTAAGTGTCAAGGTAGGGGTCACATGGCAAGGGACTGCCCTAACACCCAAGCTATGGTGCTTAGAGAAGGAGAAGTTGTTACGGACGATGAGGAGGAGTCCAATAATGAAGAACTGGAGGAAGAATCTAGTGAAGGAGAAGAAGTTAATGTGGAAGGCCTGGAAAAATTTTCAGCTTTCCACAGCCGAGTGATCCCCACGGTCACCCCGGCTGTTGCTGAACAACACTGCCCCGGCCCAGTGCCCAGCACTGCCCCGGCCCAGCATTCAGCACTGCCCCGGCACAGCGCCCAGCACTGCCCCGGCCCAGCGCCCAGCACTGCCCCAGCACAGTGCCCAGTACTGCCGGGGCCCACCCCGGGTCTTTTGAACCTTCCCTCGGCCAATTTTGGCCTGAAGACAGAAGGAGGACTCTTTGATGACCTGAAGCAGAGCGCCGGCCACGACGGCCACCCGCCGGCCCCGACGGCCAAAGAACCAATGGCCACCCGTCCTAAGATTTAATGGGAAGTCATCTCCCGGCGGATTTTAAAAGCTGCCCCGAGCCAAGAAGATCCAGAAGCAGACTCGGATGAGGAGATGAGTGAAGAACCCTTGCCCAGCAGCTCCCCGAGCCTAAACATTACTGTTAATGGCATTTATGAAGTGGAAGAAATGGAGACTGAGCGAGAAGACACTGAAAAGTCCGAGACATTGTCCAGTACCGACTCGAATGACACCCCTAGGACTCTGATGATGCTGAATCTTTCCCGGCCGTAGCCAACAAGATTGCTGAAGTTTGGAAAAGAGTGATGGGTTCTAGGAAGGATGCCGAGGTGGATTTGGGGACAAATCCCAGTCAAGAAGAGGGGGATGATAGGACCCGGCTCCACCGCCCCTGGCCACAAAGGTATACTTACACCCCACCAAGGTACCCCGTAGAAGGCAGAACTCCAGGCCCATACAAAAAGCGCCTAGAACTAAGGACTGGCTACTTACGAGCTCTCAAGCCTAGAAATGAACTCAAGAACAAGCTCAGGTCCGCCCCAACGGAAAGGAAGGCACCCCGAGATGGAAGGGAGTTCCAGGCCATGTTACTGGCCGAGAACCTAAGCCCTAGACCGAGCACTGAGTCCCAGTCTTTCCCCAACCTCTCTTCCATGATCCCTCAAGTCAAACACACGTCAAAAGCCATCTGGAGAGAGTTCTGGCGTACAGAAGACAAAAGATTCGAGAATATGTGGCCAAGACAGGTTGGCTTCCGAAGGACCCTGCCCCGGCCCCGGCGGATACGGCCAACCAGCCCCTGCCTCGGCTAACCATACTCCACACTCAGAATCTGGCAGACAAGTTGAAGCCAGAAGACTCAGGAGGTCAAAAGCCTTGGGAGGAACCTCACTTGTCCGAGGAAATGTCCAGCAGAAGGCCAGAATAGCCCGACATCACCAAAACCCTTGCACCGGATCCGGAGCAGTTGATGCCGAGCCGGTCACCAGCACCAAAGGACGCCACCCGACCACCCGGTCACCCGGAACCCGCGATAATTACAGAAATGCCACCGCGTGGGTTCTGGGCACTCTTCCTAGCCGCGTCCGGAGTCCAGCCCACGCCCGGAGGTTTTCCTAATCCCACCCGGACAAGGACACCCGGTGTGCCCTAATTCGCCCGAATTAGGGTTTTGCTCAATTTTGCCGGTTTTAGAGTTTTAATCTCGGACAACTATATTTATTTTAATATTTTCTTCGGCCTATCTTTTAGGATTATTTTAGTCTTTCCTTGTTAGAGTTGGAACCGGTTTCTGCCACGCTTGGGCTATAAATAAAGGCTTCGGCCGCCAATGTAAGACAGATTATTTTGATTATTGAAATTTCAAAACTAAGTTCTTTTCCCTTCAAGTCTTTGCTCGTTGTTGCTTAGCTTAAGGTTTGGTTTATCATCAAAGGCTATCATCCTTTGTTTGTGGCACCAATTCGACCGAATACCTTGGGGTTCCTAAGTCTATACTTAGTGGATTTCAAGTGTTCTCCGCGGTTTCATTAGTTAGGTTCTCGTGGGGCTGATAATATAGTTTTGGGTGTTGAGTCGATCCCTTCCTGGAGAAGGCGGTTTGCATCACCCGGCCCCGGCGGATACGGCCAACCAGCCCCTGCCTCGGCTAACCCTACTCCACACTCAGAATCTGGCGGACAAACTGATGCCAGTAGATTCAGGAGGTCAAAAGACTTGGGAGGAACCTCACTTGTCTGAGGAAATGTCCAGCAGAAGGCCAGAACAGCCCGACATCACCAAAACCCTAGCACCGGATCCGGAGTAGTTGATGCCGAGCCGATCACCAACACCGAAGGACGCCACCCGACCACCCGGTCACCCGGAATCCACGGTAATTAAAGAAATGCCACCGCGCGGGTTCCGGGCACTTGTCCTAGCCGCGTCCGGAGTCCAGCCCGCGCTCGGAGGTTTTCCTAGTCCCACCCGGACAAGGACACCCGGTGTGCCCTAATCTGCTCGGATTAGGGTTTTGCTCGATTTTGCCGGTTTAGGAGTTTTAATCTCGGACAACTTTGTTTATTTTAATATTTTCCTTGGCCTATCTTTTAGGATTATTTTAGTCTTTCCTTATTAGAGTTGGAACCGGCTTTTGCCACCCTTGAGCTATAAATAGAGGCTTCGGCCGCCAATGTAAGACAGATTATTGATTATTGAAATTTCAGAACTAAGTTCTTTTCCCTTCAAGTCTTTGCTCGTTGTTGCTTAGCTTAAGGTTTGGTTTATCATCAAAGGCTATCATCCTTTGTTTGTGGCACCAATTTGACCGAATACCTTGGGGTTCCTAAGTCAATACTTAGTGGATTTCAAGTGTTCTCCGCGGTTTCAAAGGTTAGGTTCTTGTGGGGCTGATAATATAGTATTGGGTGTTGAGTCGATCCCTTCCTGGAGAAGGCGGTTCGCATCATGAGGCTTCAAGATACCCATGGATGTTGGAAACTCCCAAAAGGCACGGGCCAATTGTTGGCTGGGCCAAAAGCACGCTTCTGTGGTGCCCGGCGCTCGGTCCAGCGCACGGGGCTGGCTCAGTGCTAGGCCTTTGCCAATTCTGGCCAAGCCTTCTACTTTCTTCTTCGGCCACATCTTCTGGAATGTAACCAGGGGGTCTTTAGGTGCTCGTGTCTGTCCGGGGCTCGTGGCATTTGGTCCGGGGCCTAGTTCAGGCTCTTAGCTCGGGGCTGCACTTGGCCCTAGGCGTAGTCTGGGGCCTGGACTTGGGGCTTTGTCTCTCCAAGGCTCTGGAGGTGTGGCTAGCGTAGGCCTAAGCCTGGTGTAGCCTTGGCCTGGCATTAGTGTTGGGGCCAGGTCGGCATCAGTCGGGTCGGGCCTGGTGGCCCGGATCACTCCACCATGCCAAATGCCACGAGCTCTAGACCGAAAACAGCCCCTAAAGACATTCCTAAGGTACCCTGGGAAGAAGGCTCGAAGCAGAACTTAAAAGGCCTGGACAGATTTGAAGAAGGCCCCAAGGTAAGCCTGCCACAGGCACAGGGCCCATGCCAGCGCCAGTCAGAGGATCACTTTTGGCCCAACCAACAATTGACCCGTGCCTAAAGGCACTGGAAACTTTATGGCCCCAGGATTACTCTCAATTTGGAGAAGTATCGAATGAGATAGAGCTAGGCCAAGTCCTAGTAGAGCATGGATGGAGCACTAAAGAGCACCCCCTCGAATGCTGACCCAAGGAAGCCTATGCTAGGAGCTGTGATCAGGCCACCACCTGAGCCTGATCCAAGGAGGGATGAACTACCATTTATGATACGGGAAATGGAGAGAAGAAGCCAAGTACATCCGAACAAGGAATCCTAATCAACCTAGGATTTCCTGGTTTTGGACAGATTTCTAGTCTGACGAAGATTGACGAATTTGGGCTACTTGGAGATAGAATTTGGGCTGAAGCCCAACATGAAAGTTGAAGCCCATGACGTCTACTAGTGATCTGCCAAAGGGAATATTTTTCCTATTTTATTTGGTATTTATTTGGCTATTTTTCCCAGAACCCATTTAGCTGTTTTTTAGGAATTTCCAGCTTTTCCTTTTTAGTGTTTTTGTTTAGGAATGACTCTTTACCTTGTAGGTAGGGGTGGAAATCGGTCGGTTAGCGGTTAACCATAACCGGTCAAACCGATTACCCATAACCACTTTTAGGCGAAAACATAAACCGTAACCGTACCCGAACTAGAGAACCGGGTAACTGTAACCGGTATTTATTCGGTTACGATTAGAACTGGATAACCGTAATCGTAACCACTTTTACTACGACATGCACAATTATTGTAGCCAATTGTTATTTGAATCCATGCGGCTATACCAAAATCTGCAACTAGTCCAGATTTAATGGTAAAACTCCAAAATTGTATTCCAAATTTATTGTAGCCAAATGTTATTTACACTTAGTAGCAAAATCAGCACAACGTGAAACTCAGCAGCAAAATCAGCAATAATGTTCAAACTATTTGTTTAGGGTATTACATTTTTAGGGGTTTTGTGCTTTTTCATTTAAAAATAACAATACAATAATGTTCTCAACCATCCAACTGGTAAAACGTAACCATAATAACTTTAACATAAAATCATAAATTATAGAATTTAAGTATACCGGTTTAAACCAGTTTGTGTCAGTTAACCGAATAATTAACCACAATAACCGTTTACCCGATTCTAGCCAAAACCATACATCGGAACCGATACAGCTACCGGTATTAGGCTAACTGGTAACCGTAGTTGACCGGTTCGGGTTCGGTTAACCTGGATTAACCGATAACCGATTGCCACCCCTACTTGTAGGAATAGAGTTCGGAATTTCAGTCCTTTTTAGGACTCTTTTTGTATTTCTTTATTAGTTTAATAGTTAGTTTCGTAGGAGGAAAAGGAGAGCCTGTTCTCCCTTCCTCGCTTATAAATAGATGCCTATACGCCTCATTGTAAGACAACTTTGATTAATAAACTTCTTAAAATTCAGTTTTATCTCTAGCATGGAATTGCTAATCTCTTCTCGACTTTCATGGAATTGAATTTCGTTTAGACCGGCTTATCGTCGAGGGTATCCTACCCTTGAAGTGGCACCATCGACCGGACACTTAGGGTTCTCGGCTATATACAGCCGACGGGTCCAAGTACTATCCCGCCAGGTTTCATAGGTGATCACTAGAGCCGATTTCAAGACTAGCGGTGGCTAGGGTCTTGGAGTAGCCAAGCCAAGGTTCATCATCCAGGAGTTGATCGGGTCAAGGACAGCCGACTCTCGAGGTTCACATCATCAGGGGTCACATGCTTGAGCGGTGTAATCTCGTCCCCGTTTCCTCCAGGAGGAGAAGTTCTGTCTCCTGTCTCCATTCACCTTGTTAGCTGTGAGTCACCTGCTACTTCCCCTATTGGGCGCGCCAATTGTTCCAGACTAATCGCCTAGCCCAATAGATGTGGAAGCCCAACGCTGGGTTGTCCTTAGCTCCTCGATGTAACTCGTAGTGAATGGGGAAAGTAGTAGTTAGTTCAAGGAGATGTGCGTGGGTGATAGGAGTAATAAAGGTAAGGGAATAGGGTTACGTACCGCGGAGGGTTGGTCCATTGTATAAAAAGTGTTGTCCCGAGCTTTGTGAGGGTGATGGGGTATTTATAGTCCCAGACTTGATCCCCAAGGCTAAATCTTGGCCGCCCATCGTAGTCCTTAGGATGTTGACACGTGTCCACATAACCCTAGGTCTTATTGGGCTGCTGTAGAAACTGTTCATGGGCTAGGCCTTGTTTGTTGGATCGCTAGGCCCGCTGCTGTCGTTATGTCCATTTGTGGTGACTAGCTCTTGGGCTACCGCAAGGCCCAATCGCTAGGTTGGGCCTATCAATTAGGGCTCCGGATCCGGACCCAAGATTTAAAGGTTGGATCTGTTCCAACTAAAAACCGGAGGGGTATTTTTGATATTTTGAAAAACTACCACTCCTCAGCTGCGGTTCTCGTGGGAGAGAGGATTGTCGTCGCCGTGGTGGCCATCAGAGCCTCCTGGTATGCTACTCTATTAAATGATAGATTTGAGACCCTCCTCCTCCTTGACGCCGCTCGATCCTCACCTTCAGCCGCATCAGTAAGTACTAATTAGACTGAGAAGATGAAACCCTGGAATCTGGATTAAAATTCATTCTTACGATTGTGCCAGATGTTGTTGGTGAGAGATTCGGCTTTGCTGGACCAGGAATTGAAGACATGGAGAATATAATCCATGGGAGTGGCGGTGGGTTTCTCTGCCGGAAGTGGACTAAGTAAGGATGCTGAGTCTGACCATTTTGATCGGCGGCAAGGGTAGTTGTGGTTGTAGTAGTGGAGGAGGAGGGAGTATTAGCGCCCCAGAACGCGACTGCTTTCTGGTTGTCGGGATGGGAGGAAGGTGCAATAGGAGCTTGTTCTATAGTCGGAGGTGATGCAGTTGACGATGCTGACGTTGGAAAAGGCCATGGCAGCGGTGGCTGATTGGCCGAAGAGTTTTCATTTTCATTCACTTTTAAAATTAACATTTTTAGTCACTGAAAATTAAAAGTTAACATTTTCAGTAACTGGAAAATAAAAGTTAACATTTTTAGTCACTTAATAATATGTTATTAACAGTTTGATATTTTATTTTATTATTTTGTAAAATTTTGAACATATTGAAATAACCTATAACTATATAAGTTGGTCAGCAAAATAACATGTTAGTAATTCAGTTAACTAGTTATCATCAAAATAACCCGTTAAGTAGTTATTTGATCATGATGTTAACTAGTTAACTTGATTAGATAACTAATTAATAACTTGATAACTAATTAACACGATTGGATGATTAGTTATCTCGGTTGATTAACTAGTTATCATCTTAAAATAATGTTAACTAGTTATCTTAGTGATGATGTTAACTAGTTAACTCGATAAGATATCTAGTTAACTAATTATGTTAATTTGATAACAAGTTATCACCTAAATTTGTTAACAAGTTATCAAACAAAAAACGTTGTTAACTATTTATCAGATAAAAACCATGTTAACTAGTTATCAGTTCAAAGAACATTATTAACTAGTTAACAGCAAAAAAATGTGTTAACTAGTTAACAGCAAAAAAATGTGTTAACTAGTTAACAGCAAAAAAATGTGTTAACTGGTTAACTAATTTTGATAACTAGTTATCAACTAAACATTTTGTTAACTAGTTATCTAAATCATGATGTTAACTAGTTATCAAACAAATAACGATGTTAACTAGTTATCAGGTCAAAATCATGTTAACTTGTTATCAGCTAAAAAACACTATTAACTAGTTAACATCAAAAAAAGGTGTTAACTAGTTTTCTTTAAAGCAAAAACACATTTTTCTAAACCAAAAAAAACCGTCGGAGTCTCGCCAGAAAGGTCACCGGCCGCCGAAGAGTCACTGGCGGTCCCGTGGAAATATTAATTATTTAGTTTAAATATAATAATTAAATTATGTGTGTAATGTCCTAAATACCCCTAACAGTCTAGACCATTGGATTGGTCAAAGGGTGATCTAATGGTTGAGAAAGGGTTGGACCGGATTCCAACCCAAGAAATGGTTGGAGCTGGATCCGGCTCCGCTTAATTAGGACTCTTTTTATTTCTTTATTATTTTAGGAGTAGTTATTCAGGAGGATTAGGAGAGCTTGTTCTCTAACTCCTCCCTATAAATAGAGGCCTTCACCTCTATTTTAACAACACAACCCCCTTGAATTAATACAAATATATTTCAGAACTTATGTTCTTTTTCCTTCAAGCTTATGTGAGGAGCATTGCTTAAGGTTTGGCTTATCGTCTAGGGTATTCACCCCTTGAAGTGGTGCCTTCGACTTGATACTTCTAGTTTCTAGCTCCCCTTATAGCTAGAGGGTCAAAGTCCTAATCCGCCCCGGTTCCAAAGGTTTAAGCTCGTTGCTAGGAGATCAGCTTGTGGTGTTCAAGGGTCGTCTGCCCACGGTTGCGGCGGTTCACATCATTCACTGACACCAAGCTCCTTATGTCACTTGACGTGATGCCCTCCTGGATCTCCCACCTCAAGCCTCTCTTAAACCAACGAATCAGTTTCTGCTCCCAACTGTTCATCAAACCACTTAGAGAGGTGGGTGAACTCCATGAAGTACAATAGCACTGACTTCTCCCCTTACACCAGCTCCAAGAACTCTTTGGCCTTCACTTCACGCCAAATGTCCGGACAAAACTGATTACGGAATTCTTCAAAGAACTCCTCAAATTCCATAACCAGTGGAAACACTTGGCTCTGAGGCAACGACTCCCACGAATCCAGAGCATGACCCGTAAGTAGAAAGGTCATGGATTGCAGCTTCATGTTGTCCTAAAATCCATCACGCAGAAACTTGAAGCCACACTCCTTGATCCATTGTTCAGCACCAGCAGGATTAGCTGCCTCTCCACTGATCACTAAAGTTCCAGCCTTTTAGAGCAAACAGCTAGAACTAGTGACCTACTGCTCCATGCCCTGAATTACTAGTAGAGTGACTTCACATCAATTATCTTGCTTCACTACATGAGAACGTTTCAGTTGACCATTTCAGAAATCGACATTGTAATTCAAATCACTTTCCTTTCAAAATTCCCAACCCATTTGAAAACCCCTTGAAAGTTGGTCCTGTACTGATGTCACAAACTCTCTCCCTATAAGGTTAATTACTCCCCAAGGAGAAAAGACTATTCACCAGTATAGTAGCAACTAACCATGCTCTAATACCCTTGTAACACCCATCCCAAATCAACTTAGGTAAACCCGTGTTGAACCGGTAATGAGCATCACTAGAAAGAAATTGCAATGAAAGAAATAGGCAAATCGGCAATTTAAAGAAATAAAAACCTCAACAAATGAAATATCTGAAAAGGAGGCCTCCAATAGTGAAATCCATATACAACCGATAAACAACAAGTCTAAAGTCAAATCCCAAAATGAGTACAAAAATCCGTAAAATACGAATAGTCAACTGAAACATTAAAAATAATGGGAAAGTCAACTCCGAGTAGCTTGCCAATCTTCACCTCATAGCTTCGCTCAGCAACCTCCTCAAACAACCAAACTCACTAGTCATGCGAACCTGAAAGGGGAAGAGGGGGGATCAGTTTCCTAATGAAATTGAGTGAACCCACTAGGCTTAACTATGCGCCAAACTAAACAAGAGGAACGGTTCCAAACTCCACACGAAACACTAACAGTGGAACCAAACTCATGCCTTAATTGTTTATTAATATTAGAGAAGTCTATGTGATCACGCTCGTCCAGTTCACTACTCAATTTCATAATTCAGAAGCAACAGTAAATATGCATAAATACAACCCATACAACTCCACAGTTCACAGATCAACGAGAGCGCAATCACAAACAATCACATCACACATAATTTTCTAGGTGAGTTATTAGGCACCAAGGAAGTATCCTACACCACCACCCAGCCGGCCATCGATCTAGGCACAATCACGTCGGATCCTTCCCCAAAGGGGTATACCATCGGACTCATTCGTATAGGATCCTTCCACAAAGGAGTAGACCATTAGACGCATCCACACGGGATCCTTCTATGAAGGAGTACAAAACACAACTAACCATGAATCCCTTCCATGGTGAACCACCCCGGTAGTTCGGATTTAAGTACTTCACATTTCACAGGTAGGGGCAGTGTAGGTTCCTTCAGGTTCTATCACATTTCACTTAGCATTGCCTGGTACTTCAACACATACATTACATCTCATTTTACAACACTCATCCATTCATTTCAAAATCATTCACGACATCAACTCATTCACAATATCTCCATCTTGCACCATCATTCATGGGATCACAATTCATCACAGGGTAAATGGCTAGCTCGCCGGCCACCCCACCTGCATCAAAAGACATAGAGGTAGCCATGTCACAAGTCTAAGATTACCCTCTTGTCCGTCTTTCATAGGATGACCCCACATTGGTAGGGCCATCCTCCTGCAACCACAACTGACAACAACTGTAACACCCATTCCAAACCGACCCAGGTTCACCCGTGGTCGAACCAGTTTGAGTGCTACTTGAGATACAGCATTTAAATAAAGGAGTAAAACGCAGCGGAAATAGAAACAACTCTTAAATAAAAGCTCAAAGACAACCGAAGGCCTTCATTACATAAAACCGAAATCCGAAACCAAATCTCAAAACGATTACAAATCTCCCAATCCAAAAGTGTCAACTGAAATCTAAAATTAAAACAATGGTCACTCCACGATAGCTTTCTAATCTTCACTTCACAACTCCAACCTGCAACTCCTCCGAACTCAACCGAACCCTGAAAAGAGAAACTGGGGGGGGATCAGCTTCCTAATGAAACTGAGTGAACCCACTGGGTTTAACTATGCGCCGAACCTAGCCTAGAAGAGCGATTCCAAACTCTGCACACACAACCACAATGGAACCAGACATAACCATACCATATTTTAATTCCTTAAAACATGCACAGTCTAGGCGATCACATAGGTGCAGTTCTCAGTTCAACATTCTCAATCCACAATAGCATCAATATACAAAGAGCATCATTCAGACGATTCAACATTACATCCATACATATAGTTCAACAATAGAAACGCAATGCATACAGTTCAATGATCAGAAGCATCCTAAGTCAACTCGTCATCTCAATCGCCACACAACAATCATACACAATCGTCTTACACAAAATCCTAAATTACATTCCAATCTACTAAGTGAGTTATTAGGCATCTTCCCATATTAACAGTTCACAGTCCATAACACCATCCTACACCTAAACAATTCACATCAATCCACAGTTCAGCACAACGAACCATTCAATTCACAGATCAATCCAACATAGACCACAACACAACACAAGGCACCCCACATCCACATTTAATGCACACACACACACATGAATCGCACATGCATCTTATTTCACCGACACTCACAAACACGCATACACCACCTCACATAACCAAACATCCTCATCACTAACACATACCACACAATCATTGATCTATGTGAGTTAATTAGGCGCCATAAGGAGTTGTTCCCCCGCTACCCCGCCGGCCTTCACATCATCCAGACGCATCCATAAAGGATCCTTCCCCGAAGGAGTATACCACCAGACGCATCCATAAAGGATCCTTCCACGAAGGAGAAATCACCAACCTTGGCAACCCAGCCAAGGGATTCACCCCAGTGAATCAGACTCAATCACAACCAGTATTTCGGGTGGGGTAACGTTGGCTCCTTCCAGTTCTATCATTTAAATTCCATTTAATGCGACCACAACAATCATACTCTAATGCAACCACAACAATCACACTCATCCGCAAAACAGTTCCATTCAACCACAAATCCATTTCACAATTCTGATTCCACTTCCCAATTCCACTGTACAACTCCACTACACAAATTACACATCCCAATGCCACATCACAAAACCACAACACAATCCCACATCATGATTCCACAACACAATTTCATGTTCTAGTTCCATGCACCAATTCTATGTTCCAATTCCAGCATATAATTCTAGTCTAACCACAATCGACAATAACAGATACAATCATAGAAATTCATCGCATCCAACCCCATCCCATCTCACATTTCTAGATCAAATACATCAGCTATCATCTTATATCCCAATCCCCACATCACACATAGATCAGCACAATCATCATACGCCAATCACAATACAGTTATTCAGTTTTACTCTCATGGGTTCATGCAAGACCTAATTCTGTTCCAAGTCTATTAAACTCCGCACTCCCATTTCTAGCCACCTTGTCAACTATACACTCACACAAGTCAACCATACAATCACACCAGTCACCCAACACCACATAACAGTAACAATCACGACAGCTTCAATTTACCATTTCAACTCTCCTATTAAGCATTACTAGATTAAATCACATAATCTATCTAGTTCACAAGTTTCATCTAACACGATTCCTAGCCACAAACCGTACAATTCCGACATCCTAAGTCTTCTCTACCATTTACCAATCCACATTCAAGACTCCAACCTTACTACGGTAACCAAAAGACACACTATCAATCACCATCACACACAACGTCAATTTCACTCAAATCAATCACACAACACCAATTCAACTAGTTCATGCAATCACACCACCCAATTCCATTACTCAATTCCGTTCACCAATTCCCTTAACCAATTCAATAAGTCAATTCCACGTACCGATTCAATTATCCACTTCCACGTACAATTTCCCTTACCAATTCTATTAGCCAATTATAAGTCATAAGTCTACCACCTTAAACACATTAAAATCCATCTTCACACAAAACATCGATTCTACCTAAAAGGCACGTCGCATAATTCATACATCAACACCTAGCATCATCTCAATCCCAACATCACATGAACCAACACAATCCAACTCATTCAGTAATCCCACATCACACATAACCACACATCGCAAGACATTCAACGCCTCCCACGGCACAAACAGTTTAAGGGTAAACGGCTAGCTCACCGGCCACCCCCACCTGCAAGTACAGGGGAAGCCATGTCATGAGTCGTAGAGTTACCCTCCTGTACGTCCTTCATTGGATGACCACACATTGGTGGAGCCATCCACCTGTTCATCAATTAAGGGCGACCCCACATTGGCAGGACCACCCTCCTGAAACCACAGACTGACAATAGCATAATATACACAATTCTCATGTTCACAGACCCGTCCCTCCTATCACTCTTTACTAGTTCCGATCAATTCATCATCCATATTAATCAATTTCTCCAATAAAACTCATCACAAACAGCCATCAATCATCAACCAATCCATCAATTAACAAATATCCAACAATCATCAAAACAGCATATTTCACAGAACAATCAATTGCAGAACAATTTTTCCCCTTTTACTCTCTTTCAATTTCATGCAAGGCCCTACATTTTTCTAAGTCTGAATTGTAACTCCTCACACCGACAAGACTACCTATCGTACGCTAAACCCTCACCTGACAAGAAGACGAGGCTCTAAAACTCTTCTAGAAACCCGAACAGCCAAGCTCTCAGACACAAAAAACGTAGCTATCCTCCTCTTCACCGACAGAAGCTTACTCCGAAATATCCAGAACTTCTGGGTGTGATCTCTTCCTCTCATCACAATGAACTCATAGCAAGAAACGGATGGCCAATCGGATCTCTACAACTCTCAGAATCGAGGTTTTGAAGTTTTGGAGATTTCTGGCTGAGACACAAAAACGTAGCTCTTCCTTCTTCCACGGACAGCAGCCTGCTCCGACCCAGCCAGAACCACAACTAGCGATCTCTTCCTCTCGCCTCCACAAACGTGTAGCAAGAAACGGATCGTCAATCGGAGCTCTACAACTCCCGGAATCAAGGATTAACCCAAATGGGTTTTTTTTGGCTTCTTCAAATACGGGTTTGGGGAAAGATGGAGGAAATGAAAAAGGTGAAGAACTCCTCAACTCCCCTTTTTAGCACTTAAAGCATGACACATGGCCCACGTGTCATCAAATGCACCCCCAAAGTGTTTTAAACTTGACCCAACTCAAATTCGAACGTCCCGACTCGAGCTCTAATACCCGTGTGGTTGGGCGAGGATGTTACAAGTCTCCACAACTTCAAAAGATTTCGTCCCCGAAATCACAACCCAACTCGCTCTAGCAACGAATCCACAATTCATAGCATAACGCCGCAACACAAGAGCACAACAAGGAACAACTCAAGGAAGCAAGAATACTACCAGCTAACACCTCCGAGTAGAACTTCACACTTCTCAAACACTCCACCAACCTAGCTAAAATCTACAACAGCTCTACTCTTCCAACCAACCTCCTAGTCTACTACCACTTCCACTCCCAAACTACTCCGACACCCTCTTCACTATAGGAGGACACAAAACGTTTCAGTTGACCAATTTTCAGAAATCACATTTCATTTCAAATCACTTTCCTTTCAAATTCACAACACTTTCCTTTCAAAACTTCCCACCCATTTCAAAACAGTTTGAAAATCCCCGGAAAGTCGGTCTTGTGCCGATGCTTCATCCCTTCTCCCTTTGAGGTTAATTACTCCTCCAGAAGAAGAGATGAATCACCAACATAGCAGCAACTAACCAGCTCTGATACCACTTGTAACACCCATCCCAAACCGACCCAGGTTCACCCGTGGTCGAACCAGTTTGAGTGCTACTTGAGATACAACATTTAAATAAAGGAGTAAAACGCAGCGGAAATAGAAACAACTCTTAAATAAAAGCTCAAAGACAACCGAAGGCCTTCATTACATAAAACCAAAATCCGAAACCAAATCTCAAAACGATTACAAATCTCCCAATCCAAAAGTGTCAACTGAAATCTAAAATTAAAACAATGGTCACTCCACGATAGCTTTCTAATCTTCACTTCACAACTCCAACCTGCAACTCCTCCGAACTCAACCGAACCCTGAAAAGAGAAACTGGGGGGGATCAGCTTCCTAATGAAACTGAGTGAACCCACTGGGTTTAACTATGCGCCGAACCTAGCCTAGAAGAGCGATTCCAAACTCTGCACACACAACCACAATGGAACCATACATAACCATACCATATTTTAATTCCCTAAAACATGCACAGTCTAGGCGATCACATAGGTGCAGTTCTCAGTTCAACATTCTCAATCCACAATAGCATCAATATACAAATAGCATCATTCAGACGGTTCAACATTACATCCATACATATAGTTCAACAATAGAAACGCAATGCATACAGTTCAATGATCAGAAGCATCCTAAGTCAACTCGTCATCTCAATCGTCACACAACAATCATACACAATCGTCTTACACAAAATCCTAAATTACATTCCAATCTACTAAGTGAGTTATTAGGCATCTTCCCATATTAACAGTTCACAGTCCATAACACCATCCTACACCTAAACAATTCACATCAATCCACAGTTCAGCACAACGAACCATTCAATTCACAGATCAATCCAACATAGACCACAACACAACACAAGGCACCCCACATCCACATTTAATGCACACACACACACATGAATCGCACATGCATCTTATTTCACCGACACTCACAAACACGCATACACCACCTCACATAACCAAACATCCTCATCACTAACACATACCACACAATCATTGATCTATGTGAGTTAATTAGGCGCCATAAGGAGTTGTTCCCCCGCTACCCCGCCGGCCTTCACATCATCCAGACGCATCCATAAAGGATCCTTCCCCGAAGGAGTATACCACCAGACGCATCCATAAAGGATCCTTCCACGAAGGAGAAATCACCAACCTTGGCAACCCAGCCAAGGGATTCACCCCAGTGAATCAGACTCAATCACAACCAGTATTTCGGGTGGGGTAACGTTGGCTCCTTCCAGTTCTATCATTTAAATTCCATTTAATGCGACCACAACAATCATACTCTAATGCAACCACAACAATCACACTCATCCGCAAAACAGTTCCATTCAACCACAAATCCATTTCACAATTCCGATTCCACTTCCCAATTCCACTGTACAACTCCACTACACAAATTACACATCCCAATGCCACATCACAAAACCACAACACAATCCCACATCATGATTCCACAACACAATTTCATGTTCTAGTTCCATGCACCAATTCTATGTTCCAATTCCAGCATATAATTCTAGTCTAACCACAATCGACAATAACAGATACAATCATAGAAATTCATCGCATCCAACCCCATCCCATCTCACATTTCTAGATCAAATACATCAGCTATCATCTTATATCCCAATCCCCACATCACACATAGATCAGCACAATCATCATACGCCAATCACAATACAGTTATTCAGTTTTACTCTCATGGGTTCATGCAAGACCTAATTCTGTTCCAAGTCTATTAAACTCCGCACTCCCATTTCTAGCCACCTAGTCAACTATACACTCACACAAGTCAACCATACAATCACACCAGTCACCCAACACCACATAACAGTAACAATCACGACAGCTTCAATTTACCATTTCAACTCTCCTATTAAGCATTACTAGATTAAATCACATAATCTATCTAGTTCACAAGTTTCATCTAACACGATTCCTAGCCACAAACCGTACAATTCCGACATCCTCATTCTTCTCTACCATTTACCAATCCACATTCAAGACTCCAACCTTACTACGGTAACCAAAAGACACACTATCAATCACCATCACACACAACGTCAATTTCACTCAAATCAATCACACAACACCAATTCAACTAGTTCATGCAATCACACCACCCAATTCCATTACTCAATTCCGTTCACCAATTCCCTTAACCAATTCAATAAGTCAATTCCACGTACCAATTCAATTATCCACTTCCACGTACAATTTCCCTTACCAATTCTATTAGCCAATTATAAGTCATAAGTCTACCACCTTAAACACATTAAAATCCATCTTCACACACAACATCGATTCTACCTAAAAGGCACGTCGCATAATTCATACATCAACACCTAGCATCATCTCAATCCCAACATCACATGAACCAACACAATCCAACTCATTCAGTAATCCCACATCACACATAACCACACATCGCAAGACATTCAACGCCTCCCACGGCACAAACAGTTTAAGGGTAAACGGCTAGCTCACCGGCCACCCCCACCTGCAAGTACAGGGGAAGCCATGTCATGAGTCGTAGAGTTACCCTCCTGTACGTCCTTCATTGGATGACCACACATTGGTGGAGCCATCCACCTGTTCATCAATTAAGGGCGACCCCACATTGGCAGGACCACCCTCCTGCAACCACAGACTGACAATAGCATAATATACACAATTCTCATGTTCACAGACCCGTCCCTCCTATCACTCTTTACTAGTTCCGATCAATTCATCATCCATATTAATCAATTTCTCCAATAAAACTCATCACAAACAGCCATCAATCATCAACCAATCCATCAATTAACAAATATCCAACAATCATCAAAACAGCATATTTCACAGAACAATCAATTGCAGAACACTTTTTCCCCTTTTACTCTCTTTCAATTTCATGCAAGGCCCTACATTTTTCTAAGTCTGAATTGTAACTCCTCACACCGACAAGACTACCTATCGTACGCTAAACCCTCACCTGACAAGAAGACGAGGCTCTAAAACTCTTCTAGAAACCCGAACAGCCAAGCTCTCAGACACAAAAAACGTAGCTATCCTCCTCTTCACCGACAGAAGCTTACTCCGAAATATCCAGAAATTCTGGGTGCGATCTCTTCCTCTCATCACAACGAACTCATAGCAAGAAACGGATCGCCAATCGGATCTCTACAACTCTCAGAATCGAGGTTTTGAAGTTTTGGAGATTTCTGGCTGAGACACAAAAACGTAGCTCTTCCTTCTTCCACGGACAGCAGCCTGCTCCGACCCAGCTAGAACCACAACTAGAGATCTCTTCCTCTCGCCTCCACGAACGTGTAGCAAGAAACGGATCGTCAATCGGAGCTCTACAACTCCCGAAATCAAGGATTGACCCAAATGGGTTTTTTTTGGCTTCTTCAAATACGGGTTTGGGGAAAGATGGAGGAAATGAAAAAGGTGAAGAACTCCTCAACTCCCCTTTTTAGCACTTAAAGCATGACACATGGCCCACGTGTCATCAAATGCACCCCCAAAGTGTTTTAAACTCGACCCAACTCAAATTCGAACGTCCCGACTCGAGCTCTAATACCCGTGTGGTTGGGCGAGGATGTTACAACAACATAATATCACACCCATCCTATTTCTTGATGGGCTCGGCCCGCCAGAATCCCAGAGGCCCAAGCGGCGGCCCACACAGCGCCCTGAACACGGCAGCTAGTGCTGGAGGGTTGGACCTAGGCGACAGTTCATATGGGCTAAGCAAGCAAGCCCAAGAAGTAGAGGGAGGCCCAAAGTGACGGCCCAGCCGCGGCAGCTCTTAGGGTTCCAAGGCAAGACGAACACGTGTCAACATCCTACGAAGACTACAAATGAGTGGCCAGGATTCAACCTTGGCGACCAAGACAGGGGTACTATAAATACCCCCCGTACACCCCATTAACCAGAGGACAACACTTTTACCCAGCGGACAAACGCTCCGCGATACGTTACTCGCCTCACTTCCCATTCCTTAAACTGATCGCCTCCCCTTCCCTTGAACTAACTACCAGTACTACTACTTTCGAGGTACACCGCTCTCTAAAGACCAACAGGCTTGGGCTTCCACTATTGGGCCAGGCGACGAGGCTGGAACAACTGGCGCGCCAGATAGGGCGATCAGGCGACTTTTCAAGGCGAATGACTTCATCAGCGATTCCCACTCTGATGGGCGAGGATGGTGAAGGAGGAGATGGAGTAACACCGGTCAAGCACATCAACCCAGGTTCCCGTGCAGACCCAGATCTTACTAGGAACATGGAGCACGAATTTGGAGATGACTCGGAGTCTCGAAGTACTATCCCTGCCGGTGATGCCTATGAACTGTTGGAGCAGCGATTCCGGTCCCTTGAGCAGCAAAATGCTGAGCTTACCCAAATGTTAAAGACGGTGATCGCTCAGCAAGCTCAAGCCTTCGGGGCCAACACTCGGGACAGGAAGTCGCCGCAGGACTCTCATCTCGAGGTATTACAGCAATTCCTCCCGGCTACTCAAATCTCACCTGCACAGTTGGCAGTTCGCCAACCTCTGTCCAGGGCGATACTCGCCGAGCCACTGCCAAAAGGATTGGTGCCGCCCAACCTGGATAGGTACGTGGGGACAGGCGACCAGGACGAGCACCTTCAAGCCTTCCAGATCGCCATGCAAATGCAGCAAGCCGGCGATGCCGCATACTGCAGGGCTTTTCCAGCAACGCTTGGGGGGGCGAGCTAGGGAGTGGTACATGAATCTACCGGAGGGTATCATAACGTCGTGGGAGGGTTTTGCGAGGATCTTCTCATAGAAGTATGAGTGCAAGAAAACAAGGACGATCCCGTTGTAAGCACTAGTAAGCCTGAGGCAAAAGCCGAACTAGTCGCTGAAAGAATTCTTTGATGAGTGGACTGGGGTCGTCCAATCCATCAAGAGGGTAGATCATGAAATCGCTGCGGCAAGTTTATTCCAGTCGACCCATAATGGCAGACTGCGAGAGTCGCTGCTACAGGTGGCTCCAAAGTCGCTGTCGGACTTGGAAACCAGGGTACATAAAATTATTTTAATTGAGGAGCAGTTAGCAGAACCCTTACAAAGAGCGGCGAAGAGGGAAGAAAAGCCCGTTACAGGGAACAAGCAGGCCAAATGGCAGCCCTCCGAGAAACCGCCATACAGGAGATACCGCCCTGAAGAACAAAGGGGTTACCAGGAGAGGGGATACCAAGAAGAAAGAGCGGATTATACACCACTCTCAGAATCGCGAAGAAAGATCCTGCTGTATATGCAGCATAAGGGACATACCATGAACTGGCCGGGACCAATGTTCACCCCAGCGGATCAGCGAAGTCGCCAGAAGTTCTGCGATTTCCATGACTCCATGGGCATACCACTGAAGATTGCAGGGAATTGAAAAATGAAATCGAAAGGTGGATAAGCGAAGGACGTCTCAGGGATTTCATTGTCAGCTCAAAGCGAAAAAACAAGCCGCAAGAAGATGATCGCCGCGGAAAAGGAGAATCACAAGACAAGAAGGGTGATGTCTTCGCCCGACTTAAGGAGCCTCTGGACAATGAGGATAGCAAGAAGAAGCCTCATCCCGAGGTGAATCACGTTTATCAAACCATTTTCGGTGGGGAAAGCTGCCCAACATAGAAAGTCAAAAAAGAGGAAACGAAGGAAGTAATGATGATAGATCAAATCAGTCGCCCAACATTGGGATTCTTGGAGGAAGACATGGCGCGGGTAGGAGGCCCAAGTTTGGAGGCGATGGTGATTCAAGTAATCACACAAAATAGCCGAGTGGAGCGAGTGATGGTTGACGAAGGGAGCTCGGCGAACATCATTTTCTGGGAGCTGTACAAGAAAATGAACCTGCCAGCTAGCTTGCTCAGGCAGACAAAAACTACCATCTCAGGATTTTCAGGGCACACAGTCCCCATCAAGGGAATTGCCACGATGGCGATAACCATCGGGGACGGAGATTTGCAGGTCACCCGATCCATTGACTTCCACGTCATGGATTGTCAATCCACGTACAACATGATCCTCGGGCGACCGGCGCTCGCCGCCTTCCAGGCAATCTCCTCCCCAGTGCACCAAGTGTTGAAGTTCGCCACAAAAGAAGGGATAGGTTTTGCCTGGGGGCACCCGGACATCGCCAGAAGGTGTTACAGGGCGGCGACTAAAAGCACCTGCCTCACCATAAGCTTGGAGGTGGAAAATGGAGGAGAAAGAGTTGTACCAGCAGAATCGGACGTTCCAATACTAGGGCTTCTATTGGCCAACAATGAGAAAGGAAGCTGGTGACCTGGTGAAAAAATGCCACAAGTGTCAGGAATTTGCAGGTTATCACAAGTTGCCAGCAACAGCGCTCCAGGCGAATGTCAGCCCATGGCCATTCGCGAGGTGGGGGATGGATATCCTAGGCCCATTTCCGGAAGCCTCAGGGAAAAGGAAATTCCTCATCGTGGCGGTTGATTATTTCACCAAGTGGGTTGAGGCAGAAGCAGTGGCAAGTATCACCGCTAAGCAGATACAAAAGTTCGCGTTTAAAAGTATCGTCACCAGATTCGGCATACCAGAGAGTATTATCTGTGATCACGGGACCCAATTCGACTCACAAGTCTTCAAAGAATTTTGTGATGATTTAAAGATAAATCTACGATTCGCCTCAGTCACCTACCCACAAGCCAACGGACAAGCGGAGGCGGCCAACAAACTTATCTTACAAGGTTTAAAGAAAAGAGTGGATGGATGTAAGGGGGTATGGGTCGAAGAGCTTGATCATGTGCTATGGGCTCATCGTACGGCGTATAAAACGGCGACAGGCGAGACTCCCTATACATTGACATATGGAACGGAGGCGGTCCTCCCGGTGGAGATTTCAATCCCATCTATACGAATACAGGAATACAGGGACGAGGTCAACGAACAAGAATTGATGCTTAACGTAGACATGATTGAGGAAAGAAGAGAAAAGGCACAGATGCGGCTGATCGCTGAAAAGGAACAGCTGGCCAGGCGGTACAATCTAAAGCTCCGACCACATCACATTGCGCTCAATGATTTAGTGCTGCGAAAGATCTTCAGGCCGGCGATCGGGGTGGCCAAGCTCAATCCTGGGTGGGAAGGCCCATATAGAGTACGGCGAGTGGTAGGGGCCAATACCTTCAAGCTAGCAGAATTGGATGGAGCAAAAATTCCCAAAACATGGAACTCCATGCATCTCAGGCGATATTATGATTAAAGAAAAGAGCACTTGTAACTGATGCTAGTTTTAAAAGTAACCAAGGGACCTAATATTTAAGTCAAAAATATCTTTGCGTCATCGAAAATATCATATAAGACCTAAGGGCATTGAGATCGCTATGTAAGACCCACGGGCATTAATAAATCGCCGCATAAGACCTAAGGGCAGCAAAATTATCATATAAGACCTAAGGGCATTGAGATCGCTATGTAAGACCTACGGGCATTAACAAATCGCCGTGTAAGACCTAAGGGCATCGAAATTATCATATAAGACCTAAGGGCATTGAGATCGCTATGTAAGACCTACGAGCATTAACAAATCGCCGTGTAAGACCTAAGGGCATCAAAAATATCATATAAGACCTAAGGGCATTGAGATCGCTATGTAAGACCTACGAGCATTAACAAATCACCGTGTAAGACCTAAGGGCATCAAAATTATCATATAAGACCTAAGGGCATTGAGATCGCTATGTAAGACCTACGGGCATTAACAAATCGCCGTGTAAGACCTAAGGGCATCGAAAATATCATATAAGACCTAAGGGCATTGAGATCGCTATGTAAGACCTACGGGCATTAATAAATCGCCGCATAAGACCTAAAGGCAGTGAAATTGCTATATAAGACCTAAGGGCATTAACAAATCACCGCGTATGACCTAAGGGTAGCAAACCTATCAGTATAACGTATAGCCAACGATGAAAGGAGGCGAAGCAGTCAAGAAGGGCGACACAAGATATAAGACCAAGGCTAAGAATGTGCAAGTAGAAGCTAGGTGGCAAATGTTATAAAAAAAAGAGCAATAACAACAACAAGTAAGAACACGAAGTCAATTGTCTGAAAAGAAAACAGTAATAACAAGAAATCAAAGGCAGGATCATGGGTCCTTGGTGCTGGAGCCTTTTTCGCCGGTCTTTGAGGGATCAGCGGCGGAGTCAAGGTCTTTGCCACTAGTCGAGGGAGCAAGGTCAGAGGATGGCGGCTGAACCTTCGAGCCGTCGGGGTTCGAGTCAGGCAGACCGCGGACTACGGTGAGTAGCCATAATATATTCAGCATCTACCGCCACCACTTCACGCTGCAAGCGATCAGCATCTCGGAAATAAGCTTCTTCCTCAGCGTCAACTGGGTCGGGAACCCCGCAGCTGTGGCGGTTAAGGCCGCGAAGAACAGCCCGCACCATCTTCCGTCCAGGCCAACCCTTGCTGGGAAAAAGCTCGTAGAACTCGTTACGACAGCTACGCATTACCACACGCATACTCTCGCCGAGAGCATGGGTATAGTAAGCAACGACCTCATCATATTGAGCCTTGGCAGCTTCAAGATCGCGATCCGCCGCCGATTGTGCCGCCAGGGAGTCGTTGAGTAGCTCTTTCGCGCTATCCCTTTCGGCGGTTATCTCCTCCACCTGGGCGACTTTGCCGCGAGCTTCCTCCAGCTCAGCTTTGAGGGCGGCAATGCGGTCATTCGCAGCCTGTAAGTCCTCCTGGACGCCCTCCATTTGGGCAATACGCTCAGTCACCTCAGCCAGGCTCTCCTTTAAAGTTCCAGCAGCAGAAGTCGCTGCGTCCGCTCGGTGCTGGAATCAATAAAAGTGAATGGTTTCAGCAGAGGTGATGGGATGGATAAGTACAAAGACAAACAGAGGCAATCCAATGAGTACCTTCTCATCGTTGTGATGACGGGTGAGATCCATGCGCAAGGAGGGCAAGTTCTCAACATCCTCTTTCAACTTCCAATTCTCCTCTTGCATGTGTTTACATGCAAAGGAAAGATCGCCGAGCTCGGCCATGGCCTACGCGGCGAAACAAACATGAAGGATAAGAAGCAGTGGGCAGGACTAAGGCAACAGAACAAAGCAAATAAATGGTTGCATTCCACAAATACCTGGAGGAGCAGGCAAGAAGTTGCCCTGTGCAGGTCTGGAATCTCCGAACCTTCCCCAGGAGCGGTCACCCCCTCGTAGATACCTCGAGAGAACTCCTCCGTGATATCACTTGCCATCCGGGGCGATATGTGGGATGCCACCGGATGGACGACAGCGAAGTAAGGAAGACGAAATTGACCCTCACCCTCGTGACCGGCAGGAGCGGGGCGATCAAAGAGGGCATTAGCCCGCCCTGTCCATGCGGCTCGGCGGGCACGATCGATGTTGACAGAAGGCGGATGAGAATGGTCGCGAGCGGGCTCAGTAGGGCTAAGATCAAGCCCCGCAGCAGGCTCTGACTCCGGATGTGCTGGGTCCCGGGGAGGAGGAATGGGCTCGTCGGGGAGGTAGGAGTCGTCATAAGCCAGATCATCCTCATGGACAGGTTGATCAGCAGGCTCCCTCACGGAGGGATCATCGTCTGCCTGGGGCGATTGGCGACGAGAGCGGCGGAGTGGGGTTTCAGGGTCATCATCTTCCATCTCTACCATCGGTGGGGGTGGCGGCTGTGGATGACTGGAACTCTCACCCGTCTTCTTCCTCGGCTTGGAAGCCCCAGCTTTTTTCTTCCACTTTGAGGAAGGAAGGCTTTCGTCTGTCTCGGTCGCCTTCCTCTTCCCCTTAGATTTTTCAGGCGGAGGTTGGGCAGAAGCAGGGGTGGCGGGGACAGACTCGGAGCGACTAGGGCGAATCTCGCCAACAGGCCCGCGCGCAGTGGTGGTGCGGAGACACCCAGAAAGACTTACGGACCCTGAAGGGAGGCAGACACAGAAATATAAATATAACAGCGAATATAAGAAGCGGGAAGAGAGGGACGGCGATCCAAGCGATTACAGTAGTGCTCATAATAGTGAATATGGTTCACGCAACCTAAGCGAATAAGCAAGGCAGCACTAGATAAGGAAGGAGAAAGCAATCAGCATCACCTATGCATAAAATATACCTCCTCGTATCCCCGCTTGAGCATTCCTCAGGCCAGAGGTGGTCGATAAGTGATGGCAGTCAAGAAGGATCTGGCGACGCAGGAGTATTTCCTCAGGAGTAGGATCGAGCTCGGTGTTGAAATAACTCACGTCGCCAGAGGACCAGGTGGAGGGAAGTAGTGAAGCCCAGTGGCGATCCGTGTCGCCGGGGCGGAAGTAGAAAAATGAATGATACTAGGTGGGGCGAGGCTTCGGAGATGAATAAGTGCCCTTTGGGGAAAGATCAGTCCGGCGAACAAAGCTAATGCCATTTGACGTGTGTTTGGCATAGTGAATCAGTTGAAACAGCCGAAGAGTGGGGGTGATCTTCTTAGCCACACAACTGCACTCAAAGGCAGAGGCCGAGGACCAACACCCGACATTGAAGGCACCAAGAGAGGCACCAAAGCATTGAAGCAGATCAATTACAAACGATGACGGAGGAAGGCGAAGACCGTTGGTGAAAGCCTCAGTCCAGATGCCGTGCCACCCAGGCGGGCAATTGCCGATGGTAGAAAGGTGGGAAGCCACAGCAAACTCCCAGGAGGATGGCAGCATGGCGAACGGGAGAACGCAGGCGATTCTCTCCACTGATCCTGAGGGAAAATAGCCCGGGCCAACAACCGTGCGCTCATCGCAGGCGGCTCCCGACCACATGGACCGCCAGTTGCCAATGGAATAAGACCCGGTGACCTTGTTCGCCTCAGGGTCAATCTCGATGCCATGACGACCCCGTTCGAATCCTATTTGGTGGGACCCCAGAAAGGAAGGGCGGGAGATTCATCAAAAGTTTCCTCCGCCGCGTTGGAAATCTGGTGGAAGAGTTTTCGGCCAAGGGTGGAAGATTTAGGGGTACCCGTTCAGGGGATTGATTAGAAGATGAGGGAGAGGGTGAAGGAGAAGGTGAAGGATCAGTACCCGCGGAGTAAGAATGGCTTTGGTTCTGGCTATCGGTGTCGGAATCCATGGTTCAAGAAAGGTAACAAGAAGCGGAAAGAAAGAAAAACACACAATAGGGAGCAGAACTACAATGAGAGCGAGAAGGAAAGGATGACGCACGTACCAGGTGGACGTCGAGGAGCTCCGGACATCGGAAAAGGAGTAGGAAGGAGGAAAGGTGGTTTTTTCCGATTGACGGAGGGAAAGAGGAAGCAATCAGAGCAAGGAAACGGTAATAACAGAGGAGTGAAGCAGCGGAGAAAGTGTAAAAAAGGAAAGGAAGACGGTAAAAGTAAGGTTTATATAGGAAGTACGATAGGCGGGAAGTGGAACCGTCAGGGTGAATAAGTGGGGAGCACGCGCGGATAATGGGATGTGCTGGCGGGAAACGGAATCGTCTCGACAATTCATTGGGGGCACGCGCGGTTGAGAAGACGTTTGGGGGATAAGGTAATGATGGCTTTTGGGGTAGTTACCAAAATACCCCGATTTCCCCAGATTCTCCAGCAAGCTAGAGAGTAAAAGACCATAGTACCCGGAGAGATGGAAGAGAACATGAGAAACGAATGTCAGGTGTGGTTGGTAGCAGCGATAAAGGATCGAAGGTGATATAAGACCCGAAAACAAGGGCGATCTAACAAAGGGTCGAAAGCCAAGAAACCAAGGCGATGAAGGAAAGCAGGGGCGATGAAGGAAAGCAGGGGAGACAAAGCGACATGGCACAAGCGGCCAGAAGCCCTCAACCAAGCATAGCTCGGCTAAGGGCTTGGGGGCAATTGATGGGTCCTCCTGCGGCGATCAAAAGACAAGCGGTCCGAACTATGAGTAAGCCCTCAACCAAGCAAAGCTCGACTAAGGGCTTGGGGGCAATTGATGGGCCCGGCCCGCCAGAATCCCAGAGGCCCAAGCGGCGGCCCACACGGCGGCCTACACAGCGCCCTGAACACGGCAGCTAGCGCTGGAGGGTTGGACCTAGGCGACAGTTCAGATGGGCTAAGCAAGCAAGCCCAAGAAGTAGAGGGAGGCCCAAAGCGACGGCCCAGCCACGGCAGCTCTTAGGGTTCCAAGGCAAGACGAACACGTGTCAACATCCTACGAAGACTACAAATGAGTGGCCAGGATTCAACCTTGGCGACCAAGACAGGGGTACTATAAATACCCCCCGTACACCCCATTAACTAGAGGACAACACTTTTACCCAGCGGACAAACGCTCCGCGGTACGTTACTCGCCTCACTTCCCATTCCTTAAACTGATCGCCTCCCCTTCCCTTGAACTAACTACCCGTACTACTACTTTCGAGGTACACCGCTCTCTAAAGACCAACAGGCTTGGGCTTCCACTATTGGGCCAGGCGACGAGGCTGGAACATTTCTCATTTCTAATCCAATTCATTGGTTAATCCATTTCTTCACAAACCCCCAACACAACAACAAAGCATCGAATTCAAACAACTGACAATCACAGAACCATTAACCCCTTTTACTCTCTTTTGTTTTCATGCAAATCCGAAATTATGTCTAAGTCGAATTATAACTCTTCACGTGACTCAACACTACCAATCAATGTTAAGCCCTCACTTGGAATAGATTGAGTAGGATATGACCTATGAGGAGAAGCTGGTGGCAATCGTGGATAGGCAGATTCAGGTTCTGAGGACTAAGCAGATGTCACAACTCAAAGTGGTGTGGAGGAACCACGAAAGCGAGTCAGCGACTTGGGAGACCGATGAGAGAATGAGAAGGTGGTACCCGGAGCTAGTGGAAGCTTATGCTTCAGGTACTTAATCACTTTAATGTTCTTCTTGTTGTGTTCTCAATTTTTTCCTTGGTTGGGTGGTGTTTTGTTTGTGCTCTCGTGTTGGTATTTTTTTTTGTGCATGTGTTGAGTAAGGGTTAAATTTGTGAGTGGAAGTCGATCTTAGATGGTGAAAGTTGTTAGGGCCATTAAGTGTGAGTTTTGGGTACTAATGTGGTGTTTAAACTATTGTGCTTTGCTGCAATTTTCGATTCTACATTGTTAAGATGAGATGAGTTATGATTTCAGGGATGAAATTTTTGAAGTTGTGTAGACTTGTAACATCCCCGCCCAACCAAACGGTTTATAACTCGAGTTCGAGTGATCGAGGCATTGGAAACAATGTTCTTGAGGTCCCATGAAACTTCGGGACGTTCGTATTGGAGTCGGGTTGAAGTTACAATTGATCATGTTGTATAATGGAGACAACACGCCGTGTGTCTTCAAGATACACACCGTGTATCTGAGATACACGGTTGTGCTATAATTCCTGGGAACCACGACCGTAAATGCATTTAAAACCACTCTACTGTGTAGTTGTGAAACAAGTCGTGTTTCTTCATGAAACACGCCATGTATCATACAATACGCCGTGTTGTTTGACCTCTATATCAAAGGATGGTTTTGACAGATTTTGGCAAGTTTCATCTCTCTCTTGATTCCCGAATTTCTTCTGGACGAACAAATCTCTACAAACCTTTGAAGGTTGCTTCCGGGAGCTACGAGTGTCCGATTAAGGCGTAGTTTCTTCCTGTGCGTTCCAGGTGACGAGAGGAAGAGATTCCATTTCTTGGATTCTAAAATTTGGAGCGAGGTGCTATCAGTGAAGAAGGGAAAAAGCTACGTTTTTGGGAAGAGGAAGATTGTTCATCCAGGAATCTAGAAGATAATTAAAGCCTCGTCTTCTATTCCAGTAGAGGGCTTAGCGTTGGTTGGTAGTGTTGAGTCATGCGAGGAGTTGTAATTTGACCTTGACAAAATTAGGTATTTTCATGAAAATGTAAGAGAGTAAAAGGGGTTAATGGTTCTATGATTGTCAGTTGGTTGAATTCAATGCTTTGTTGTTCTGTTGGGGGGTTTGTGACGAAATGGATTAACCAATGAATCGGATTAGAAATGAGAGATAAAATAGACTGGGGTTTTGTGGTAAATTTTATGATATTATGTTGTTGTTAGTTGTGGTTGCAGGAGGATGGCCCTGCCAATGTGGGGTCGTCCTATGAAAGACGGATAGGAGGGTAATCCCAGACTTGCAACATGGCTACCTCCGTGTCTTTTCATGCAGGTGGGGTGGCCGGCAAGCCATTTACCTTATGATGAATTGCGATCCCATGAATGATGGTGTAGGATGGATATATTGAGAATGAGTTGATGTTGTGAATGATGTTGAAATGAATGGATGAGTGTTGTGAAATGAGATGTAATGTTTGTGTTGAAGTACCTTGCAATGTTAAGTGAAATGTAATAGAACCTGAAGGAACATACACTGCCCCCACCTATGAACTATGAAGTACTTAAGTCTGAACCACCGGGAGGTTCACCATAGAAGGGATTCATGGTTTGTTGTGTTGTTTACTCCTTCGTGGAAGGATCCCGTGTGGATGCGTCTAATGTTCTACTCCTTCGTGGAAGGATCCTATACGGATGTATCTGATGGTATACCCTATAACATCCATCCCAAATCGGCCTGGGTAACCCATGGTCGAACCGGCATGGACATTACTCGAAGATGAAATAAAAACGAAAGTGATAAAACAACCAAGAAAGGAAACGAAACAACCCTTATTAAATGTTCAAAAACAAATGAAGGCCTTCAATAAATAAAATAAAAGATATTTAACAACCAATAAATCATAAATCCAATATACCATCCTTAAAATGATTACAAAATCCTCAATTGAAAATGTCAACTGAAATATAAAAGTAAAAGCAATGGTCAACTCCAATGTAGATCACCAATCATCACCTCATAGCTCCAACCGGCTACTCCTCTAAACTTGACCGAAACACCTGAACATCAACACACTCTCACTGCGCACCTGAAAGGGGAAGAGGGGGGGATCAATTTCCTAATGAAACTGAGTGAACCCACTGGGTTTAACTATGCGCCGAACCTAACTTGAAAGAGCAGTTCAAAACTCCGCACAACAACCAACAATGGAACCAAACATAGCCATACCCGATTTTAATTACCTAAAGCAGCCTAAGTGATCACATAGGTGGAGTTCTCAGTTCAACATTCACTATTGACAATATCATCAATATGACAGAGGTCATCATGCATACAGTTCAACATTACATGATCACATATATACAGTTCAACATTACATCACTTATATGCAGTTCCATATCACATACATACAGTTCAACATTACCTCACTTATATTCAATTGCACATCACATACATATAGTTCAACATCACATCACATCTCATCTCGCATTCACCATCCATAAACACACACACATACCACATATATCAATTCAATTAGAAAGTGAGTTCATTATGCGCCAATGGAGTTTCTCCATACACCACCCCTACCTGCCAGACGCACCCACTCTTCTAGGAGGGTCCAAGACGCATCCTTTCTTCAAGAAGCATACAGGGCCCAAACTTACATCGACATATCAATAATAACAACAAATGATCATGCCACTCTTCTAGGAGGCGTGACCGCACCTCAGTCTTCAAGGAGAGGTGACAATTTGGGGGCAGTGCAGGCTCCAACCAGTTTCTAACATTTCATTCAATCACATCAATTAATCCGTCATCAAAATCCATCTATCTAATCCAACCATCAAGTCCATCATTAATTTCACGCTTACATCATAATCAATTCCAATCCACATTCCACTGATCACAACCAAAACAATTACACACATCAACATTGCCCTTCCATACAACCAATTTCATTTCACAACTCCATGTCCAAATTCTATTTCCCAATTCCATTACCGAATTACATAACCTTAATCTACACCACAAATCACATTATCGACCAACATTACACATAACACCAATTTCACCCAATTTAACACATAACATCAATTTGCTCAAATCAATTAATTCCACTTTGGCACTTCAATCAATTACAATCACAATTCACACATCACAACCAATTAAGGGGTAAACGGCTAGCTCACCGGCCACCCCCACCTTCAAGTACAGGATAGCCATGTTGTGATTCTTAGTGTTGCTCTCGTGTTCATCCTTCATAGGACGACCCCACATTGGTAGGGCCATCCACCTGTTTATCATTAATAGGGAGACCCCACATTGGCAGGACCACCTCCTGCAACCATAACTGGCAACAACAGAGTATATATATAAATTCACAAGATCACCCAAACCCGTCATTCCTAACACTCACTTCTAATTCTGATCTGTTAATCATCCATATTAGTCGTTTATCCCAAACCCATAAGCAAAGTAGTACATTAAACGAACATCAATCAACAATCAATCAGCAATCAGTCATAGAATAATTTATCATATTTTAATCTTTTCAATTTCATGCAATCCTTAATTCCATCTAGGTCAGATTACAACTCCTCACATCGACCAGCACTACCTACTGTACGCTAAACCTTCACCTGACATGATGATGAGGCTATAAACAACTTCTAGAAACCCAAAAAAGCAAGCTCTCCTCCTCCAAAAATGTATCTTCTTCCTTCTGCCACTGATAGCGCCTAACTCTGAAATATCCAGAACCAAGATATGCGATCTCTTTCTCTCATCGCCAGGAATGCACATGAGAAAACGGATCACCAATCGAAGCTCTGTAGCTCCCGGAATAAATGCTTGAAGTTTGGGGGGTTTTGGTTTGTCCAAGGGTTTTTCCAGAGGAAAGAGAGAGAGAGAGAGAGAAGCTGAAGAATTCCATCATAAATCCGCCCCCTTATAGTCAGTCCGTCATAAATCCACCCCTTATAGTCAGGCCATGATACGCGGCGTGTATCATAGACACACGGCGTAAATCATAGACACACGTCGTGTATCATAGACACACGGCATGTATCATAGACACACGACGTGTATCATAGACACACGGTCGTGTATCATAGTCTGCCAACCTCGACGAATTTTCACGTACTCGCTTGTAACATCAACCCGACTCAATTATGAACGTCCCGGACTTCGATGGGGCATCAAGAACACTGTTTCCAATGTTTCAACCATCCAGACTCGAGTTCTAAATCATTCAATTGGGCGGGGATGTTACATATACTTTTTGGGAAGGATCCAGTGTGATTTCGCCTGAATCGATGGTCGGCTGGGTGGTGGTGTAGGATACTTCTTTGGCGCCCAATAACTCACCTAAAAAATTATGTGCGATGTGATGTTTGTGATTGCGCTCTCGTTGATCTATGAATTGTGGAATTGTATGGGTTGTATTTATGTACATTTATTGTTGCTTATGAATTATGGAATTGAGTAGTGAACTGGACCAACGTGATCAAATAGACTGCTCTAGTATTAATAAACGATTGAGGCATGAGTTTGGTTCCACTGTTAGTGTTTTGTGTGGAGTTTGGAACCGCTCCTCTTGGATAGTTTGACGCATATTTAAGCCCAGTGGGTTCACTCAGTTTCATTAGGAAATTGATCCCCCCTCTTCCCCTTTCAGGTTCGCGTGGTTAGTGAGTGTGATGGAGGAGTTCAGGTGCTTCGGTCGAGTTTGAGGAGGTTGATGAGTGAAGCTATGAGGTGAAGATTGGAAAGATACTCGAAGTTGACTTTTCCCTTTATTTTTCATGTTTCAGCTGACTATTAGTATTTGGGGATTTTTGCACTCATTTTGGGATTTGACTTTAGGCTAGTTGTATATGGATTTCACTATCGAAGGCCTCATTTTCGGATATTTTATTTATTGAAGTTTTTATTTCTTTGAATTGTCAATTTGCCAATTTGCCTATTTCTTTCATTGCACTGTCTTTCTAGTGATGCTCATTACCGGTTCAACCATGGGTTTGCCCGGGTTGATTCAGGACAACTTTAGCTTTAGTTAGAACCATAACTTGTATCTGTTATGTTAATTCAACAATACCCATGAAATATAGCCACTCCAAATGGTCATTTAACTTTCCCAGGTTACGTTTTGGTCACCAAACTCTTCTGAGGGTGCCATTTCGTCATCCATCTTCTCCGGCCAACCCATCCATCGTCAGCGAGCTTCCGTCGACGCAGTCGATGCTTCCAAACTTCCTACAGCTCGTCGCTGCTACTACTACTTTTTTGCCACGTTTTTCGGTGTCATCAATCTCTTTAGTCCGCCTCTGTTACTTGAATCCTCCGACACTGCCGGCTCTACAAATCCTTCTCCCCGTCCGATCGTTCTCCACAATATTGGAGGTTTCGACGGCACTCCAAGCCAGCTGCCATCGAGTGTCATTCCTTTCTTTACTCATGATTTTGGGTTGTCCGTCAACCCTTACCCACGTTCTCCACCTCTGCTCTGCTCTCTCACTCTCTCTTCATCTTTCAAAATTTTTCGCCAGCCTCAATTTTTGTGCATGTTCCCCCTTTTCCATCTAGGTACAAAACCCTTCTCCCGTTCCCTAACAAATTAGGCTCTAGCCTCTTTGCTTGATTTCACAGAGGTCGGCCCCTTCCTCCTTGGATTTCCATTGCAACTGTGGACTAAGCCCAAGAGCTAGGCTGGTGGGAAAAGTATAAATCTGGCCAAGCCCTGTTCCCGGTCCCTTTTTTCGCTGATCACAATTATCGAAACTATTGATCACAATTATTTAGGTCGGGTCAAATTGATCATGATCCAACCAATTGATTTAAGACCCAGATTGGTTACTAATTCGAATTTCATTAACCCCCAAGGTTCATTATATTTCTGTCAGACGGTGTAATTTTAAATCGCAAATTAACAATTTAATTCGAATTAAATCTTCTGAGGTTTCAAACAAAGAGATACAAGAAACCAAATTTTTAATCAAGATCGGGTCCTTACAGAAACTAAGGGAAATTCTCTTTTTTCCTTCCCTTTCACTAGGGTTGTTGATGAACCTAGTTGCTCGCAATGGGCTCGACGTTCGGCTCAAGAAAAGCTCGCTCGTGACTATGCTCGATTTCAAACGAGCCAAGCTTTAGCTAGGACATGTTCACTCGATAGGCTCGCGAGCCGGCTCGAGCTCGAGCTCGAGCTCCAGAGCCAACTCGAATACTAACTCCACTATATGGCTTATTATAAACTCAATAATGAAACATGTGGTTTGTCATATACAATAAATAACTTATAAATTTTAGGATAACTTATTTTTTAGCTTGACTCATTAATGTTTTTTTGTCTCACAATCAGCAAATTTGGCTAAAATTGGACGCATTAAGTGGTTTTAATGACATAAGTTGGACTTGAACTCGAGTTTGACTCGTCAATTATAGTTAACGAGCCAGGCTCAGTAGGGTCGAGCTCGTCACAAGCTTAAAAATTCTAGCTCGAGTTCGAGTTCGTGCTCGTCAAAAAAGTAACGAGCCAAACTTGAACACACTGAAGTTCGGCTCAATTTTGTCGTGAACACCCCTACCTTTCACTTCTCTTTACCTTATGCTGTGTAATAAGGTTTTAGTTTTTCACAACAATCATATTTCTTGCACTCATACCTGATGAGCTGCAGAACAGTGATCAAATACTACCAAGCTAGAAGCTAGGGTAGATCGTATTCCACAGGGTTTCTTCCAATCGTTTACTCAAATATGCTGGCAATTTATTCAAGTTAAAACACGTTGTGCGTGGTGAGTTCCACGACTTCTAGACTAAGATGCAGGAAAATTAAAATGAAATTAAAAGACAGAATGATTGGTTGGTTTAAACAGACGACAGACAAGCTTAGATTTCGAATCCCCCTTAGATCACCAAAGCAACAGCAATCACAAGACCAGTGGTTTTCAATTCTCATTCAATCTATTTCTATACACCACCATAACTCCTGACCCTTAGGTTTAAGACTGGCGAACGTTTGCTCTATCCGATCTAGCTACCAAGATTAATTAGCCGCCCGGGTACGGTCGCCTCTCGCAACGACTTAACTAACTGGTGGAATTACTAACGATTTATGAGTTACTCTTGCAGTGGATTAATCCTAACTGGTTCCTACGAAAGGCACACTCCAATGATTAGGTTAACTGGTTGAATTGATGTTTTAAAGAGAGGCGAGCGTTCGCTTCTATCCTCAGCTTAACAAGAATCTAAACTAGGTGATCAAGGAAGACAAGTTTAAGCGCCAAAGCAGGGAACTGTGTAACGACTACGTCTAGTGACTACGTCTAGCGACTAACCCTAGCTTGCAAAAACCTAATCTAGGCGATCAACCAGAAAAGAAACATAAACAATCAAGAACAAAACAACCATGCAAAGAGAAACTGATTGAACTTTGAATCTAATTACCGCCGATCCGTGACCGCTTTAAAGCCCTGGGTCACTTAGGGTTCATCTAATCTAAGCTCAACGAGTTCAGCTACTCATGTTTATAAAAAAAGAATCAAAGATAAAGAAAGAGTTCATCGTCCAGAGGAAGAACAGAAAAGAATTTGAAAAACCTAATTAATAAGACGACTCTAGCAGAACTTCGATCTTCGGTAATCTGCAATCCTAGCTCTGAGTCTTCGAGATGGAAGGGATGGCGTCACGATCTCTTCCTGGCTCTTCGAACTCTAACTCTGCTCCAAAACTTGAGAGAATTCTGAAGTATTTGGTATTATTTGAAATTCTTAGGTATATCCTGATTTAGGGCCGCCAGTTAAGTATATATACTTAACCCTAATACTACCGATTTTGCCTGACATTTTCGCCGAAAATATGAAGGGATTTTTGGTGAAAATCTCTTTGTAAATTGACTGATCGCCGGCTGAATTCTCCTGTGATTTTTGGACGTTGGGGTTCTCGACGAAAACTTGATGTTTTCGCCGAAAACTTCTTCTTGGATGCACTACCGATTTCTTCATGAATTTTCGCCGAAAATTCCTTTGTAAATGGGAGCATGATTTGGTTTGGTTTGATTGACTCCTTGGATCGATTCCGGTACGATTCCTCGAGGTTCCAATGCCTTAGACACGTCCTTGGCTACTTATTTGACGGCAAAAACCTGTGCTAACATAGAAACACTAGAAAACCATCAAATAAACTCGAAACGGGCTAAAGTGACACAAATGGCACGAGATAGAGCAAATTGATTGAATATTCGTTATTCTACCCTAAAAACCATGTCTTAAGCAAGGAAATGTCGCTTAAATGAGGCTGATAATCTCGTCAAATCGAGTGTCTTCAAAATACCCCACACTTAAGCTTTTGCTTGTCCTCAAGCAAACTGAATAGAAACGCTCTTGTTCACAAATGATAAGATCGATTAAATTGGAGTTCAATCAAACACAATGAATTATTAGACAGATAATTCCTAGAACAAGAAACCTAACATGCATACTGATCAGCCAAACAACCTGGTCTCACTAATAAACTGCACACGACAAGTAATCGCAACCAATTATGCACGAATTTGACTTGACCGACCAGACTCCTCACACAGGAAATATTTAGTAAATGGGGGACTCTCACTCTCTGTGTTTAAGGACGTGTTTCTGCTCTCGATCATTTTCTATTACTGAATTCTGTCATAAGTTTGCAATTCGACCACATCTCCACCACTGTGACAACACGAGTAACTAGTCAAGAAGGACTTCCCTGCTAGGACTGTAACGAATTCTACACTACAAGGGTTTATGATGCGATGGATGATGGGAATGTATGATGATGGCTTTGGTGCGGTGTAGCTTTCGACTAACTTCCCTCGAATCTAGCCTATGGCTTCCTACCGTCTAACTAGACACGGGTGGAATAGTGAACGCTCGTCCTATGATACCCTCAAGCAACCTAGCACTTTATTATTTTTCTTACACAATTTTTTCTTTGACTTTTCTTTTGACTTCGTTCTTCCATATGTAGGGAGAAGAACGTTTATTGCACTGACTATACACTTGAAGACTTTTCTGAACTCTTTTTCTAAACATTTTTTCGAATTTCTCTTCTTTTCTTCTTTTTTTTTCTATATTTTTTTCTTTTTGTGCCGATTCTTTCTTTTAGTTGCTAGAGGGGTTTAAACGTTTGGACATAATAGCTAAGACCACCTGTTAATGGCTTTAGACAGGTTACGACAAACCGACTTTCGGTAGGTCAATCTAGAACTACAGCCACAGGGGATCAACGGGGGATGAAAGAATGGGAAATGGCTGTATTGTATTATCGAACCGAAAGAACAGGCCAAGCTCAAGGGTCTACACCTAATGGATTTTATCGTTAGGTAGGCTATCTGGCTTAGTAGCTGAATCTAGGTGCCCCTATCATTCTAGACTCGTGTCATCGTGTGATCTCGAGTAGGTCTCATGCAAATTCTAACTCATTCAAGTAAACAGAAAATCACTAAAAAAAAATTAAAATTGCAAGTTACGTGCAATGGATCAAAAAGCTCACATTTGGTTTGCTAGTCGGATTCGGTCATTTTCATGCAGTCAAGGCTACAAACTACAAGTGTGATTTTAAAATTCTGTTCTGACCAGGCAATTTAGCATCAAAGTATACACGTTGGTTCTCAAGTTCTAGGTTATGCAGTCTAAGCATCATTATGAAAGTTTGAACAACAACTTAACATCAAAAATCAAGAACTGAGCCATTCTAATGTTAGAGAGACTGGAAAGGAATCACGAGGCACACAAAAAAAAACACAATCAAGGGCAATCAAGTTCATGCAAGGTTCTCTAGTATCCTACCCCACACTAAAATCGGTTTGTGTCCTCACAGGACTAAAACTAGAGTTCAGAGTGAAGTAGAAGAACCTGGACCGAGATGGTTAGTGTAAGGGATGAGCACGGATAGCCTGGAGCGGAGCGGAGTAGCTACTCGAGTTCCTACAAAACAAAAACAACAAAAAGATCAAAAGGATACCGGGACAAGTGTCCCGGATCCACACAGAATAAAAGTCGAACAAAGACGGTTAGGGGAATTTTGAAAATATTTTGACTCTTTTTTTTTATTATTGAGGCACGACACTCCTAGAGCAATCTAGATCATCTAAGCTCAAGCAGTTCAGAAAAAATCACACCGAAACAGCAGGCACGCAAAACGAGGTAGACCGAATTTAAACTTGTCAAAATTCAATAATCAGCATGTCAAAAGATTCGAAATTGAAAACCCAACAACTAACCTTTTAGACACGACTCAAGAAAATGGACGGAAAGCGACGAAGTTGGCCAAAAACGTGAAAAACTTGTTTCGGGGATAACCGGAGCTACAGAACTCCGATTTGGACGATCAAGTATGCGTTTGAATCGGACCAAAAAAAGGAAACTGATTTTCAAAACAACACAAGTTTTCGGCGAAAACTTTAGAAGTTTTCACCGAAAACATCTTAAAAAATTGGCAAAAATAAAGAAGAAGCGTACTGTTTTCAAAATGTGAGATGTTTTCGGCGAGAAACTTTAATTCTTGCCGAAAACCTATTTTAAAACGTTTATTCTTATTTTTTTTTCTTTTCAAAACCCAACCGAAAACAAATCAAAATGAAAGGAAATTAAACTGACACTTTGGCTCCCCCGAACCTGATTCGGACAACGAAAAAGACTGACTCAAAAATTCAAAAAAAAAAAACGGACTCCAGCATTGGGTTGCCTCCCACGAAGCGCTCTTGCTTAACGTCCTTGAGTCGGACGGTACCTGGTCGGTGATCAAGAACATCCCAACTCAGGATTTCTCTTAGGCCCGAGTCGGAGTTCATGAGATATCCTCCGGCAAGTGTGAACTTCTTCCCGTTTGCATGAATTAACTTGGTTCGTTCTTCGGGAAGATGACCAGAATTTTTACAAGGCCTGAGCAGTTCTTTCAAGGAAGCATCCTTCTCTTTATTCTCCTTCTTTATCTCGCCAGGATCCTTAACTTTTGGCGATTCAGTAGGGGATGTCTTTGGCTCTTCCTTCTTTCTCGGCTTCAGTGCCGGCAGCTCATTCTTCAGAGTAGGGACCTGTCCTACACCTGGCAAGAAGATTTCTGCAGAAACTCTAGATTTTTCATTAGTAACGGAGTTGACCGAACCAACTCCACAGCTTCAACAGATAAGCAATGCGCCTCTTCTCTGATAGGGACTTTCATAGCATCCTTGAGACGGAATGTCATGGTATCCTTGCCGACCCTTAATGTCAACGAGCCATTCGGGACATTAATGGTAATACCGGCTGTTGCCTTGAAAGGTCGGCCTAGGAGAAGAGTGACATTTTCCCCTCGGGTATCCATAACAATAAAATCAGCCAGAATAGTAAAAGGACCACAATTGACAACCACGTCTTCTATCAATCCCCTAGGTAATTTCACAGATCTATCGGCAAACACTAAACGCATGCTAATCGGTTTCAATTCTCCTAGGTTCAATTTCTCATACAAGCAGGTAGGCATGACATTAATGGAAGAACCTAGATCAATTAAACTACGATCAATTTTCACATTTTTAATAGTGCAAGGCAAAGTAAAAGCACCAGGATCGCGACACTTATCTGGGGGAGGTATGGCGGTTGTCTGGCTGTGGATCGCGGAGCATTCTTTCTCGAGGGAGACGGAAGACAACTCTCCCTTCTTCTTGTTCTTCGCAAGATCTTTCGCGACTTTTCCAGCCTCCGGTATCATCTGGATAGCATCAGTAACTGGTATATTGACATCTGTGTTCTTCAAGTATCCATGCCACTTTCTGTACCGGGTATCATGATCTTTCTCCTTTGATTGCGCAGCCTTAGGAAACGGAATCCAAGGCTGATATGGAGGGAGAGGTGGCGCGGGTGATGTCTTTGTTAGGGGAGGCGGGGCAGTCACCTCCTCCTCTTCTTCTTTATCCTCCTCCTCGATCTCTGGCTTGTCAATAGCTATAGCATTAGGAATTCTGGCCGGATCAGGAGTTGCAGGACCAGCTAATTGCTTGCCGCTTCTTGTGGAGATAGCCTTGACATGCTCATTCCTAATGGTAGAGTCGTCTTGAACCGATGATTGATTAAGGAGGGGGCTGTTAGTTAGCAGGCTAAACATGTTATTCAACATGCTCTCCACTCGTTGACCTCGAGCTTCATGATCCTAATTTAAGAGGGCTTGAAGCTTGAATCTCTCCTCGTGGTCATCGAGTCTTGCCAAGATCAGGTCGAGCTTCTTGTCTATCTCAATTTCCCAAGTATTCTCGAACGTATAACTCTGAGGTTGCTGTCCTCCGGTGCTTCCAGTGGGATCTTGATCAATAAAATTCACTTCCTCTATAGACCAGTTATTTGCTGTACCGAAAATCTTCTTCATTTCTTTCTGCACTTCGCTCTTGATCTGATCTTCACGGCTTGGTTGGCTCTTAGCTGCTCCAAACTGTCTGTCCCAGCTTCTAGATTTAGATGCACAGTTTGCAAAGTGAAGAAGAGCAGCTTCTGGTGTGAGTGCGGTGTAGTCTCCATCAGCTAAGGAGTTAACCCATTCAGATGATTCTTCGTTCATACCCCAAGCAAAGATCTCGGCTAGTTGCATCTGAGTGAAGCCATGATGAGGGCAATCGTAGAGGAGTCCCTGGAATTCGTTCCAAGCATCATGTAAAGTTACTCCTTCTCTCTGTCTGAACCTTGAGATGTTTTTCCTGTAAGCAGTTGTTCTGGAAGGGGGGAAGTATTCCTCTATGAATTCCTGAGCAAGATCATCCCAGTTGGTGTAGTGTCCGGGTGGCTTGCTAGTGAGCCATCTCTTTGCGGCGCCTCGGAGTGAGAATGGGAAGGCTCGAAGGCATAGAGCGTTCTTGTTGAGGTTCTTAGACTTGAAAGTTTCACAGACAGCCAAAAAGTCAGATAGATGTGTGCACGGATTATCAGCTAGGGTAGATCGTATTCCACAGGGTTTCTTCCAATCGTTTACTCAAATCACTACAACAGACGGACGATTTAGTGGCAGGCCGCGTCGTGCTTTGTGGCAGGCAGCCTGCCACTAAACACAGTGCTTACTCGCAGGCGGGGCCTGCCACTAAGCACGACGCGGCCTGCGAGTAAAGCAGCTGCGAGGAAGCCCAACACGTGGCAGGCCCCGCCTGCGAGTAAGCTACTCGCAGGCAGGTGGTTAGTGGCAGGCGCCTGCCACTAAGCTTAGTGGCAGGCAGGTGGTTAGTGGCAGGCGCCTGCCACTAAGCTTAGTGGCAGGCCATTGGTTAGTGGCAGGCGCCTGCCACTAAGCTTAGTGGCAGGCGCGTGCTTAGTGGCAGGCCGCCTGCCACTAGCTTAGTGCAGCAGGTTAGTGGCAGGCGCCTGCCACTAAGCACTAAACCCACATTCTCTGTTCCACCAGTCCAATTCCGGTCGGAATTACCAATTTTCGTCAGAATATGCATTCAAAGTTAATTCTATTGGGATGGTCGATTCCGTCTGAGTCAAAAGGGAATTAAGTGATCAAAATTTTTCTGGTGGAATTAAATGTGAGTTCGAAATTGCGTTAATGATCTATCTGTTGATGGGAATGAAATTGTGTTCAGAGTTGTGGATTCATTTGGGAAAAGAAACAAACATTGATCTTACCCAAAATGAAAAAACCCAACTATCATTTGCAGAGAACTGGGTTGCATTTGATAGAAATAGGAGAAAAGAAAAGAATTAGAGAAGAATATACATACACATTTATATGATATATATCAGATTTAGCGTTGTATGTACATAGAGAGAGATTACACCAGAACAAAACAAGAAGAAAGCTTGACGAATGAATAATGATATGGCGATATGGCGTCTTGGTGAGCGGAATCCTGAATTCTCCTGAGGACCTCGTTATAGACCTCGAGCTTCTGCCTGTGGTGGCGAGGATTGGCGCGTTGTGCATGGTGTGAGTTCCACGACTTCTACACTAAGATGCAGGAAAATTAAAATGAAATTAAAAGACAGAATGATTGGTTGGTTTAAACAGACGACAGACAAGCTTATAATTCGAATCCCCCTTAGATCACCAAAGCAACAGCAATCACAAGACCAGTGGTTTTCAATTCTCATTCAATCAATTTCTATACACCACCATAACTCCTGACCCTTAGGTTTAAGACTGGCGAACGTTCGCTCTATCCGATCTAGCTACCAAGATTAATTAGCCGCCCGGGTACAGTCGCCTCTCGCAACGACTTAACTAACTGGTGGAATTACTAATGATTTATGAGTTACTCTTGCAGTGGATTAACCCTAACTGGTTCCTACGAAAGGCACACTCCAATGATTAGGGTAACTGGTTGAATTGATGTTTTAAAGAGAGGCCAGCGTTCGCTTCTATCCTCAGCTTAACAAGAATCTAAACTAGGTGATCAAGGAAGACAAGTTTAAGCGCCAAAGCAGGGAACTGTCTAACGACTACGTCTGGCGACTAACCCTAGCTTGCAAAAACCTAATCTAGGGATCAACCAGAAAAGAAACATAAACAATCAAGAACAAAACAACCATGCAAAGAGAAACTGATTGAACTTTGAATCTAATTACCGCCGATCCGTGACCACTTTAAAGCCCTGGGTCACTTAGGGTTCATCTAATCTAAGCTCTACGAGTTCAGCTACTCATGTTCATAACAAAAGAATCAAAGATAAAGAAAGAGTTCATCATCCAGAGGAAGAACATAAAAGAATCTGAAAAACCTAATTAAGACGACTCTGGCAGAACTTCGATCTTCGCTAATCTGCAATCCTAGCTTCGAAGAGATGGAAGGGATGGCGTCACGATCTCTTCCTGGCTCTTCGAACTCTAACTCTACTCCAGAACTTGAGAGAATTCTGAAGTATTTGGTATTATTTGAAATTATGAGGTATATCCTGATTCAGGGCCGCCAGTTAAGTATTTATACTTAACCCTAATACTGCCGATTTTGCCTGACATTTTTGCCAAAAATATGAAGGGATTTTCGGCAAAAATCTCTTTGTAAATTGACTGATCGCCGACTGAATTCTCCTGTGATTTTTGGACGCCGGGGTTCTCGACGAAAACTTGATGTTTTTGCCGAAAACTTCTTCTTGGATGCACTGCCGATTTCTTCATGAATTTTCGCCAAAAATTCCAAGGGATTTCACCGAAAATTCCTTTGTAAATGGGAGCAGGATTTGGTTCGGTTTGATTGACTCCTTGGATCGATTCCGGTGCGATTCCTCGAGGTTCCAATGCCTTAGACACGTCCTTGGCTACTTATTTGACGACAAAAACCTGTGCTAACATAAAAACACTAGAAAACCATCAAATAGACCCGAAACGGGCTAAAGTAACACAAATGGCACGAGATAGAGCAATTGATTGAATATTCGTTATTCTACCCTAAAAACCATGTCTTAAGCAAGGAAATGTCGCTTAAATGAGGCTGATAATCACGTCAAATCGAGTGTCATGAATACCCTTCTTCACTCTTCTGTCCCTAAAAAATCTTTTTTTTCTTTCTCTAATGGCACACAACTTTCCTATCGGATCCTACGTTGGTCTAATACACTGAACTGGTGGCCATGAATTTTTTTTTCGTCAAGAATTCTATATTCGCGAGTTATTGTCCACCTTTCATAATGATACATATGGTTTTCCAAAATATTGTGTCAGCCTAGTTTCCTACATTCAGAACTTAGGCTGAATCGACATGCAGTGGATGAAACCTGAAGCATTATGTGAAGAAGCTGTGAAAACCATTTACTGCAATCTTCAACAAACATTGCATGTTCCTTACCCGCATGCACAAAAGTTGTGGTTGGAAAGCTCGTCACTCTTACTCCTAATATCTTATTTTTGTTACTTGGTGTTTAAATCCAAGGTCTAGATCAGGTAGACGTCTACAGCTTTCATGACCACAGGTTTGACTTTGAAAGTTAAGCCTTGTCCATCACTCGTCTTTCAGATGTTCTTTGACCTTCACTAGTACATCACTCGTCTTTACTTACCTCGTTCCTTTAACAAAGTTATACAACTTCCGATGGATATATGGGTCATGTCTAACTATCTTCATCGTCAGCATTTTAGTCTTCCACACCTTGTTTTCTCTCACATGATAAAAGCCAACTCTCTTCCCTTTCATGGGATCTTCTTTTTGCCTACTTAATAAATGTTCTTCTAGATCGTGTTGTGGTCAATATTTGCGACCATGTCTTACAATTCAAAAGTCGTGATCTTAAAACGCAACATATGCTTCAAAAATTCTTTGTTAATTCAAGCCCAATTACCAGTTTAGTGTTATAATAGGTAATGGCCTTAGTTAGTGTATATATATAGTAGTACTCGTCCCTGCAAATGTAAGCTGTACAACTCTCTCTTTGAAAATCCTAATATAAATCATCGTTGTCTCCTTCTCCGTGGAGTAGTCGACTCACCGTCGACGAACCACGTTATATCTCGTGTTTCTCTTGTTCTTTCTTGGTATCAGAGCCAATCTCGATCCTAGTTATCACTGATATCTCATAATTCGATTCTCATTTCCAATCTTGTTCTTCTTCTCCTTCTACTGATGTGGTTATTTCACCATTTATCAGCATGAGCTCTGATTCATCTTCCAATCAGCTAGTTGTCCTATTCAATGGAAAGAATTATGACATTTGGGTGTTTCTGTTTCGGTTACATATCAAAGGGAAAACTCTACTTCCATATCTTGATGGGACGATTGCGAAGCCTGCTGTTGTCGAGCCTACATCGACACCTGACAAAGAGATAAAATACTACATCGATTACTTTTGAAGCTTGGGAAACCAATGATGCCAAAGTTTTTGGATGGCTGGTCGGTTCAATGGATGCGAGCATTGCTATGACTCTTCAAAATTTTGAAACTGCGGCCGACGCTTGGAGTCATCTCAAGCGCAATTACTCTCAAGTTAATACTTCACGAATATTTGAGGTTGAATATGCTCTTGCTGTCTGGAACAAGGCAATATGGATGTGCGTTCTTTTCACTTGGCTGCTCAAACTCTATGGACCGAGCAAGATCATCTATCTTCGACTCTTCTTCCTTCCACTGTAACTGCTGAAATTCGTCAAGAAATGGATCGCAATCGGCTAGTAAGACACCGAAATCATGTCTTACAATTCTTAATGAAGCTTTGATCTGAATTTGAACCTGTGCGAGCTCAACTGATTAGTACCAATAATACTGATATGGATTCTGTTACGGGTGAGCTGGTTCGGGCAAAAACAAGACTCCAAACTCAAGCTGCAATAGATGGAGTGACATCTAAGAATACTAGATCTGTGTTCGTTGCTTCTTCTAGTGTAATTTTTAGTAATCGGGACATCGCCCTCTTACGGCCACTCATCCACAGTTTGGCCAGTTCAATAATACAAGTTCAGGTGATGGAGATGTCGATCATGTGGTTTATGTGTGTCGCAAGTGAAATTATTATAATTATTACAAGTGTCTGGGCCATAATATTACGGAGTGTCGCACTAAACAACGTCGCGCGTCCGGTTATTCTCATGATGGTCAGTCATCTAGGTCCTACAACTCTTTTAGTTCTGGTTCTTATTCTTCCAGCAAGGGCTCGGTCTATTCAGCTAAATCTGTGCCATCCATACTTTCACAAGATGATTCTGCTTCTCGGGTATCATCTTCGGCTACTCTCTCGTCTATCGATCTTCAACGCATGATGTAAGATACTATAAATCAAGCTCTTCCAAATGCTTTGAATGCTGCTTTTGCCATTTTCGGTATGACAGGTAAACCTTGATCTTGGCATATGGATTCAGCATGTTTGAATCATATGACAGGGAGTTCAAATGGATTTCTTAATTATCGTCCTATATGTAATGCGGAGGTTCAGGTTGCTAGTGGTCAAAACCTTGGTATTGCAGGAATTGGTGATATTCAGACACCGACGATTACTCTTCGTGACACGTTATATGTCCTGTCATTGGTGCCTAATTGATATGATCGAACAATGCTGCCCTGATGCCAATCGATACTCCTACACCCCACTAGGGTCACCTGGCCGAGATAAGACCCTAGGACCTCACAAAAGGCATATAGAGCCTAGGGAGGCCATCTTCAAGCCCTAAAGCCAAGGTACGCCCTGAAATATCGACTAAGTCCTTCCCTTACAGGTAGAAAGGCTCCACGAGATGCAATGCTATTCCAGGCCATGCTGCTGGCCAAGGGTATAAGCCCTAGCAAGGAAGAAAAACCTCAACCTGCTCCTAGCCTGACCTCCAGAAGCCCTGAAGAAGAAGTCGGCCCCTCGAGTGACCCTCTGGAAGCATTTCTGGAGTATAGGAGGAAAAGAGCCCATGAATACTTGGCCTGGAGAGGAGAGCTTCCAAGGAATGACCCTGAGCCGAGCCATGAGAAGAATTGGAGTCCTTGGCCCCAAGGCGTGACACTTAAACCGACCCAACCCCCGGAGAGCTTGGACGCCTACCTGAAGCTTAAAGAAGAAGGCCCTAGCGAAAATGGAGAAGGCCCAAGGAAAGGACAGCCCCGAGCCCTAGACCGACAGCCAGGTCGATCAGAGGAATTCCATGAAGCCGGCCATGAAGACCAGGCCTTTTGGACAAGGCCCTTGCCACTGAACCAACCCGGAGCACCAGGCCCGCGACTGCCACCCGAATCAAGCCCGGCGCCTAGCCAGTCAAGCCCACCGGGCCGCCACACGCGCCTAACCGGCCCAAGCAGCCGTGCGCGGCCGGATTAGGGTTTTTAACCTAATTTAGGTCTTTTATTCTGCTTTAAAGACTTCAAGTAATTATTTTATGTTTTATTTCCTTTTTAGTAGGATTATTTAGGGGTTTTAGGATTCTTTTTAGGAGTAGGACTCTTTATTTTAATTATTATTTAGGAAGTAGTGTTTAGGGAGGAGAGCTTGTTCCCTCACCTATATAAGGAGGCCGTCGGCCACCCTTGTACTCACAACTTTTATGAAATAAACAACCCCTTGATAGAACTTTGTTCTGAAACCTTTGTTGTATCTGCATGTTGCGATACTGAAGGCTCGACTTATCATCAAAAGCATCCATTTCTTGGCGTGGAGTCTACGACTTGATACTTCTGGTTCCTAGCTGTTATATAGCTAGTGAGTCAAAGTCCTTCCATCCCCGGTTCCCGACGGTTCTACCTCATTGCACGGTCTCAACTTGCGGTGTTCAAGGGTCGTCTGCCCACGGTTGCAGCGGTTCACATCACTAATTTAGGATCTGTTGGTCAGTTAACGGACAAGGGCTATGTTGTTTCTTTCCCTCCTTCTGGATGTTCTGTGCAGGATCCGAGGACAAGGATTCAGATCAGGGTGGGAAATAAAGTCGGTCGAAACTTCTATTTGCAGGCATTCCCAGTTGGAGCTAAGGAGGTTGCAATGCAGTTTGGGGGAACTAAGAACTCAGTTGGATCATGTTATCATTTAGGTTCTGCTTTGTTGAACAACTCTTGTTATTTGGTGAATTTGTTTTCGGATCATAAGTGGAGGTTATGGCATTCTCGTCTTGGCCATCCACACTGATGCAAACCGCCTCCTCTAGGAAGGGATCGACTCAACACCCAAAACTATATTATCAGCCCCACGAGAACCTAACCTTTGAAACGTGGAGAACCTTGAAATCCATTAAGTAACGACTTAGGAACCCCAAGTGTTCGGTCGAGTTGGTGCCACAAACAAAGGATGATAGCCTTTGATGATAAACCAAAACCTTAAGCTAAGCAACAACGAGCAAAGACTTGAAGGAAAAAGAACAGAGTTCTGAAATTTTCATTAATCAATAAGTTGTCTTACAATCGTGGTCGAGGCCTCTATTTATAGCTCAAAGGGTGGCCAAGGCCGGTTCCAATTCTAACAAGGAAAATTAAAATAATCCTAAAAGATAGGCTGAAGAAACTATTAAAATAAACTAAGTAGTCCGAAAATAAAACTCCTAAACCGGCTAAAATTCAGCAAAACCCTAATCCGGGCGGATTAGGGCAAACCGGCAATCCATGTCCGGGTAGGACTAGGAAAGGGCTCTGGGTGCGTTGGCGGCAATCCGGACGCGGGCGGGAATCCTTCCGCGGCTAGGAAAAGGGCCTTGAACGCGCGCGGTGGCATATCCGTAAATACCGCTGGCTCCGGGTGACCAGGTGGTGTCCTTCGGCTGTGGTGACCGGCTCGGCATCACTCGCTCCGGACCCGGTGCTAGGGTTTCAGTAATGGCGGGGCGTCCGGCCTCCCTGCTTGACATTTCCTCGGATAAGCGAGGTTCTCCCCAAGTCTTTTGGCGTCCTGAATCTTCTGGCATCAACTTGTCCGCCAGATTCTGAGTGCTGAGCAAGGTTGTCCGATACAAGTGCTGGTTGTCCGCATCCGCCTGGGCCGGGGCAATGTCCTTCGGGCATTTGTCTCCTGTGTGGGATTTCTGTCGGCCATCAAGGGTCAGCACTGTGCATCCTTCTCTGATGAACCTCTGGTCCAGCTCTTCATGCTTGGCTCGACTCCAATCGCCTATGTAGGCTGTGACTGGTGTCTTGAAGGCTTTGACTTGGCTCCGGGTCAAGGGTAGGTCTGGTCGGGTCCAGGGCACCGGGGGTTCATCATTCCCCTCTTCTTGAGGAGGATTCGTCCTCGAATCTGTTTCTGCAAAGTCTTCATCATAGAAAGGAGTTAAATCAACAACATTGAAAGTAGCACTTACACCATAGGTATTAGGAAAATCTAAAACATAAGCATTATTGTTTATCCTTTCAAGGACAGTGTAAGGTCCATCTCCTCTTGGCAGCAACTTAGATCTCCTTTGTTCAGGAAACCTATCCTTTCTGAAGTGAATCCACACTTGGTCACCAGGTTGGAAGATTTTCTCCTTTCTCCCACAGTTTGCATTCCTTAGGTATTGTGTTGTCTTTTTTTCGATGTTGGCTTTAGCCTTCTCATGAAGCTTTCGGACGTACTCAGCCTTGGTGTGTCCATCTGCATCTAGAAACTCATGTATAGGTAATGGTGATAAATCCAATGGGGTTAGGGGGTTAAAACCATAAACCAATTCAAAAGGGGAGTATTGAGTGGCTGAGTGGACAGATCGGTTGTAAGAAAACTCTACATGGGGTAGGCAGTCCTCCCAAGTCCTAAGGTTGGACTTAATGATGGCCCTAAGCATTTGGGATAGGGAACGATTGACAACCTCTGTTTGGCCATCCGTTTGAGGGTGGCAGGTTGTGGAAAACATAACCTTGGTTCCTAGTTTAGCCCACAAGGTCTTCCAAAAGTAGCTTAGGAACTTTGAGTCTCGGTCAAAAACTATAGTCTTAGGGATGCCATGAAGTCTAACTATTTCACCAAAGAATAAGTCAGCTATGTGGGATGCATCATCAACCTTATGACATGCAATGAACTGAGCCATTTTTGAAAACCTATCTACAACCACGAAAATTGAATCTTTGCCCCTCCTAGACTTAGGCAATTGATACGCGAGATTCAACTCACAACTATCAAGGTCGTATTCCACGAGGGCTCTCTCAAAAGCTAATACTCACACGGTTCATGGACGATCTATTCATTTGAAATTTGTTTTAGTTTGGAAAGGAAATAAAAACATAAAAGAAACTAAACAAGAAAGCAAATCAAAAGGGTGCAAAACAAAGGTAAAGGAGGTTCACTTGGAAAGATAGCTTCATCATGCTCAAGAGGAACAAATGCACAAACAAGCCAAACATGATCGAGGTTTCAATCAAATGACCACGCAAATCCCTTCTATAGACTCAATGCACTCTCGTCGCACTAAATCCCTATCCTAGAACCACTCAACCTAGGCTCTCGCTCTCAAGCTAAGTGACTAAGGATGCATTAAAGGTGTTTGATGAAATGCCAAGCTACAAAACCCTCTCCTATGACTCTATGACCACTACCACACTCTCATGTCAATGTTCTAACACTAAGAGAATCATCAAAAGACTAATCAAAGTTCAATTGAATGAAAAACCTAATGCACACCAAGTGTTCGATAAAATGCACAACAGAAAAATCATGCAACTATGGTTGAATTGAGATGATCTAATCTCTTAGAACACACTCTCTTCAATCCTAGACCTACAATCCATGTAATCTAAGCACTCTCATGCATTACATCACAAATAATAGACCAATCAAGCCATAGCCATCAATGGAATTAACAACAAGTCTAGAGATCATCTTCTTACAATCCAAGATCAATCATGGCAAATTTGTACAATCAACCTCTATCCTAGCACAATTAATCTATCAATCCAAGGAAACCTAAGAAAGCAGCCACACATGGCCAAGGAAATGAAGGAAAGAGAAAGAAAGATGATCACCAAGAACACCATGGCAATCCTCCTCTTGCAAGCTCCTCTTCCAAGGTTGTGGACTTCAATCCAAGCTCCTCTACTTTGATTTGCACCTTGCTCTAGGGTTGATGGATTGGATATGAGAAGAAAATAATTGGAAAGTTGAGAGGAGAGTGTTTTTGTCGAAGGCTGAAATCTAAATAATGAATTGTTGTCCAAAATTTCCACCCCTCTCTCTTTAAATAGCACCGCTGGAATTGCTTGAAATTTTCGGCGAAAATTCTTGAAGATTTTCGCCGAAAATGTCTTTGAAAAACACCGAGCGGTTTGGCTTTTCTTCACAGATTTTCAACAAAAATTCTACAATATTTTCGCCGAAAATTTCTTCATAAATCGAACGGCCGTCTCCTGTAATTCGGTTTTCGGTCGAGAACTTAGAGTTTTCGCCGAAAACTTCTTCAGTTGAAGGGTGCATTTTTCTCGAATTTTCAACGATCATATCTCCTCCGTCCTAGCTCCGATTGACCTCCCGTTTGATCCTACGTGATCCTTGTCACCAGTACTTCAATGCCAAGACCTGAAAATGCAAACAAAACAACTCCAATAGACATATAATTGGCCTCAAAGTGGCAACTGGGCAACAAGATAGCACTTTGCATAAACTTCAATAAAAGCATATAAATCATAGCAAAATGAGATCAAACATGGGAAATCCTTAGGCTAATCAACGGCTTAAAATGCACTAAATAACGTCACATCAGCAATCCTAGAACAAAATCCATAGATATATCGACCCAAGGGTGTTCAGGGATAGGCAAAGGCGTATATAAACCAAAGGGTTGAAGGTGTGACTTAGCTCGTTGGCATTTGGCACATTGGTTGATGATCTTCTCAACTTCTTTCCTCATCCTAGGCCAGTAGAAGTGTTCCTTAAGGAAAGCTACTATCTTGGCAACTCCAAAGTGACCCATGAGACCTCCTCCATGAGCTTCTCTTATGACTAGGGTTCGGCTTGAATGGCTAGGGTAGCATAGCTTAGATCCTTTGAACAAGTATCCATTTTGCCTATAGTAATCCTCAAACCCTACATGTGTGCAAGACTCAAAGATGTCTTTAAAGTCGGGGTCAGTCACATATAAATCTTTGATATGCTCAAAACCAATGAATTTAGAACTCAAGGCAGTGATTAGGGCATACCTTCGAGAAAGGGCATCGGCTACCACATTCTCCTTACCTTGTTTGTAGTGGATGATGTAAGGGAATGACTCAATGAACTCCACCCACCTTGCATGCCTTTTATTCAGTTTATGTTGAGCCTTCAAATACTTGAGGGACTCATGATCGGTGTGGATTATGAACTCCTTGGGCCACAAGTAATGTTGCCAAGTCTTCAAGGCTCGGACTAGGGCATACAATTCCTTGTCGTAGGTGGGGTAATTGAGGGTTGCACCACTCAATTTCTCACTAAAATAGGCAATAGGTCTCCCTTCTTGCATCAACACAACTCCAATTCCTACTCCCGAAGCATCACACTCGATCTCAAAAGGTTTTGAGAAATCGGGTAGTTTGAGCAATGGAGCTTCGGTGAGCTTCTTCTTGAGTGCTTCAAAGGCTGCCTCTTGAGGTGCTCCTCAATGGAAGGGAACATTCTTCTTAATGACAGCCGTGAGAGGGGCAGCTATTGTGCTAAAGTCCCTCACAAATCTTCTATAGAAGCTTGCAAGTCCATGGAAGCTTCGGACATCAGTGATGTTCTTTGGGGTTGGCCATGACTTGATTGCTTCGATCTTGGCCTCATCAACCCTAATTCCTGTAGAGCTAACAACAAAACCAAAAAACACAAGATGATCGGTGCAAAAAGTGCACTTTTCCATGTTTGCATACAGTTGTTCTTGTCTTAGGGTTTCTAGGACAGATTTCAAGTGACCTAGGTTATCCTCTAGGGTTTTTGAGTAGATCAGAATGTCATCGAAATAAAATACTACAAATTTCCCTATAAAAGGCCTAAGGACTTGATTCATTAACCTCATGAAGGTACTAGGTGCATTAGTCAAACCGAAGGGCATGACCATCCATTCATACAAACCTAGTTTAGTTTTAAAGGCAATTTTCCATTCATCACCTTCCTTCATTCGGATTTGGTGATAGCCTGATCTTAAATCTATATTAGAAAAGATTGTTGAACCATGCAATTCATCAAGCATATCATCTAACCTAGGGATGGGGTGTCGGTACTTAATTGTGATGTTATTGATTGCTCGGCAGTCGCACATATCCTCCAAGTTCCTTCCTTCTTTGGCACAAGGATGACTGGAACAGCACACAGACTTATGCTCTCCCTCACATAACCCTTGCCCATCAACTCTTTGACTTGTTGCTGGATTTCCTTAGTTTCATCCGGGTTTGTCCGGTAGGCAGCCTTGTTGGGTAGTGATGCTCCCGGCACAAGGTCAATTTGATGCTCTATGCCTCGGATCGGGGGTAGTCCACTAGGGATTTCCTTGGGAAATACATCTTCAAAATCCTGCAAAAGTGAAGATACAGCACTAGGAAGAGAAGTGTTAGGGTTAGAGATCAAACATTCTTTGTAAAGAATCCAAAATGCTTTTCAAAACTTATTCAAAAAGCTAAAACAACACAAAAACCTCAAACAACAATTAAAAGCGAAAAATTAAAGATTACATGGGGTGCCTCCCAAGAAGCGCTTGCTTACCGTCTTAAGCTCGACGATACCTGTGTTATGGTGTCCAACTTAGTACATCTTTGATGTCAAGTAGCTTCTTCCATGATGAAGATTGAGCTCCAAGTAGCGATAGAAGCAAATGGTAGAATGACCAATGAGCTAAGCTTAAGTTCCAATTGTTACCTTGCCATGGCCTTCTACCATTGAGTTTAGGAGTTTGAGGAAGAATGTATGGTAGGGGGGCACCATTGAGCTCCATCGTCTCCAACTTGGTGATGCCACTCGAAGAGTCTTCCGGTTCAAACATGGGTGACTCCTCTTCCATTATCACCTTAAGGGGGGTTATGAAGCTTGTGTCCGTCTCTTGACACAAGTACTTCATGATCAAGCAAGAAGATTGAAGAGTACTCACAATCCTTGGTGGGACCACAATAGAGTGATGTTGTTCACTTTCGTGCTCCACTCTCGGTGTCACCTCTTCTTGAAGCGTCTCCAAATCATCTCTCACCTCCTCGAAAGGGTCATCATCCTCAAGTCTCCTTGATTCTTTTATCCTCACATCATTGTTACTTGGTGTATCCTCGGGTAGAACATGTTCCTCAATCTCCTCCACTACCAACTCTTCTTCCGTGTCAAGCTCCTCGGATTCACAAGTGTCATCTTCATGATCATAAACTTGCTCCAAATGATTGGGATGTCGTTCATTCTCAAGAATCTTCGTGACGAGCTCTATGCTTTGGGATAAGCGGTTAACTCGGTTTGCATTATCCTCCGCAATTCGTAACATCCCTAGCATGAAAGGAGGTGGAAGAGGTTTCTCATGGCTCATGAACTACTCTTGGGGAGACTCACTTTCTTCTTCTTCCATGACTAGCACTTCCGGTTCAAAGGTGTCGGTGATGAGCTTCACACTTTGAGTTAAACGATCCAACCGAGCCGCATTATCTTCCGCAATTTGCAACATCTCCTCAATTGTGGGGGGAGGTGGAGAGTGTTGTTCATCCTCTAGAGCTTCCTTGATGAGTGTCACGCCTAGAGCTAAGCGATTAAGTTGGTTCGCATTGTCTTCCGCAATCTTCAAAGCTTCCTCAAGCGTGGGAAAAGATGGAGGAGGCTCCTCATAGCTTAAGAACTCCTCTCGAGGACGCTCACTTTCCTTCACCATTTTCAAGAGCTCCTCTAGCAAAGAAGAAGGTTGAGAATGTTGTTCATGACTTGTGAAATCCTCTTGATAATACTCCGGCAAGACTTGATGGTAGGGTGGAGATGGATAGGGACATTGCTCATTCCACATGGGTGTTGAAGCTTGTTGTTCTTGACCTCACCATTGGCTATCTCCCTCAGAAGTTCCTTGGTAGTAGTTGGATGAAGTAGGATGACCATAGTATGGGTTAGGAGATGGATTCCACCCTTGATAGGTACCATAACCATTACCTCCATTCCACGAGTTCATCTTACTTGCAACCTTGCTCCCATGAATTAGATAGGTGGAGAAGGGATAGGTGGATAAGGGGCCTACAAACACGCACAACAAACACAACCAAGTAGTACAACAATGCGGGATAACAACACCACGAAAAGAAATAACAAACAAGCAAAACTAAAACGGAAGGAAGTGAATAGAACGGTCCACTACTAAATGCTTTCAAAGGATTGAGAAAGTTCCCCGGCAACGGCGCCAAAAACTTGATGTGTGAGATTTAACTCACAACTATCAAGGTCGTATTCCACGAGGGCTCTCTCAATAGCTAATAATCACATGGTTCATGGACGGTCTATTCATTTAAAATGAGTTTTGGGTTGAAATAAGAACAAAAGAAAACATAAAGAAAACTAAACAAACAAACAAAATGGTGCAAAACAAAGATAAAGGAGGTTAACTTGGAAAGATAGCTTCATCATGCTCAAGAGGAGTAAATGCACAAACAAGCCAAACATGATCGAGGATGCAATCGAATGACCACGCAAATCCCTTCTATAGACTTAATTCACTCTCGTCGCACTAAATCCCTATCCTAGAACCACTCAACCTAGGCTCTCGCTCTCAAGCTAAGTGACTAAGGATGCATTAAAGGTGCTTGATGAAATGCCAAGCTACAAAACCCTCTCCTATGACTCTATGACCACTAGGCTAGACACCACACTGTCATGTCAATGTCCTAACACTAAGAGAATCATCAAAAGACTAATCAAAGTTCAATTGAATGAAAAACCTAATGCACACCAAGTGTTCGATAAAATGCACAAGTGAGAAATCATGCAACCATGGTTGAATTGAGATGATCTAATCTCATAGAACACACTCCCTTCAATCCCTAGACCTACAAACCATGTAATCTAAGAACTCTCATGCATTACATCACAAATGATAGACCAAATCAAGCCATAACACAATTTGGAATTAACAACAAGTCTAGAGACCATCTTCTTACAATCCAAGATCAATCATGGCAAATTTGTACAATCAACCTCTATCCTAGCACAACTAATCTATCAATCCAAGGAAACCTAAGAAATCAGCCACACATGGCCAAGGAAATGAAGGAAAGAGAAAGAAAGATGATCACCAAGAACACCATGGCAATCCTCCTCTTGCAAGCTCCTCTTCCAAGGTTGTGGACTTCAATCCAAGCTCCTCTACTTTGATTTGCACCTTGCTCTAGGGTTGTGGATTGGATGAAGTATTTGAGAAGTTGAGAGAAAAGGGTTTTGATGAAGTATGAAATCTGAATTTAATGAATTGTTTTTCTTTATTTTCGCCTCCATCTTCTTTATATATTGTGCTGGAATTGCCTGGTATTTTTGGCGAAAACTGTGTAACATTTTCGCCAAAAATGTCTTTGAAAACCCTGAGCGGCTGTGCAATCCTTCATATATTTTCGGCAAAAACTTCCCTGAGTTTTCGCCGAAAATTTCTTCACAAATCGGAAGTCCGCCTTCTGTGATTCGGTTTTCGGTCGAGAACTTAGAGTTCTCGCCGAAAACTTCTTCAGTTGAAGGGTGCATTTTTCTCGATTTTTCAACGATCATATCTCCTCCGTCCTAGCTCCGATTGACCTCCCGTTTGATCCTACGTGCTCCTTGTCACCAGTACTTCAATGCCAAATCCTAAAAATGCAAAGAAAACAATTCTAATAGACATAGAATTGGCCTCAAAGTGGCAACCGGGCAACAAAAGGACACTTTGCATAAAACATCCATGAAAGCATATAAATCATAGCAAAATGAGATCAAACATGGGAAATCCTTAGGCTAATCAAAGGCTTAAAATGCACCAAATAACATCACATCAGTCCTCTTCTTCTCTCCAGATTTGATTCCTGAGTTGAGCCCACCACAAAGCAGCATAGTCAGTAAACTCAATCGTGGCTAGGGTTACCTTTTTCCTTTCGGAATAATTATGGCACTCAAAGAAATCCTCCATGTTCCTCTCCCAATCAATGTACTCATCAGGATTTGCTTTGCCAGCAAATTTGGGTACATTGAGCTTCAAATTGCTCACATCATCATCTATCTCCTGCTCATTCCTCCTTGGCCGGTTGTGGCCATCTCCATTCGGGGCTCCAAGCTGCTCGGTGATCCAGGTGATGTTCTGAGCTACGGCAGCCAATTGTGCCTCCATAGCAGCAAGTCTCTCCTCTGCCATAATTAGTATTCGAACAAAGACCTCCCAAAATCACTCTAATAAAACCTCACACACTTTTTTTCTTACCACTCGTGTTTAAGTTTTCAAGATCACTCAAATTAGGGTTTTCTTTTGAAAATTTCAAAAACAAAGGCAATTTCAATTCAAGTAGTTGCAAGTTTCTTCGAAGCTATGAAGTCTAAGTCTACCAATGACACAAAACAAGACTTTTTACCTAGGGTTTCGGATTTCTAGGGCAAGAACTTGTGATGCTAGGTTGTGGGATGACAAGACAACAACTTTGGGTGTTCTAACTAAGAAAGCTACTAGCTAATCTTATGAAAAACCCCTCTTCTTGAACTTAACCTACTACCTTGATGGTGAACGTGGCCTTGCTTTTTGCCTAGGTCAATTTTCTTTTTTTTAAGACCTTGATTTTTCTTTTCTTTTCTTTGATTCTTCTTTTTGTATTTTTCTGTCGATGGCCACAGCTTTTTCTCACAACAAAACTTAAAGAAAGGTAGAAGATTAGAACAAACACAATACACGATTTAGGGTTTTTCTAAAATTGAAAGCAACGAAAAACTTAAAGATATGAATCCAAGTAAGAACCTGGAAACTGGGATAGATGGTCCAAGAGTTGAACCGTGCTCTGATACCAGCTGATGCGAACCGCCTCCTCTAGGAAGGGATCGACTCAACACCCAAAACTATATTATCAGCCCCACGAGAACCTAACCTTTGAAACCGGCGGAGAACCTTGAAATCCACTAAGTAACGACTTAGGAACCCCAAGTGTTCGGTCGAGTTGGTGCCACAAACAAAGGATGATAGCCTTTGATGATAAATCAAAACCTTAAGCTAAGCAACAACGAGCAAAGACTTGAAGGAAAAAGAACAGAGTTCTGAAATTTTCATTAATCAATAAGTTGTCTTACAATCGTGGCCGAGGCCTCTATTTATAGCTCAAAGGGTGGCCAAGGCCGGTTCCAATTCTAACAAGGAAAATTAAAATAATCCTAAAAGATAGGTCGAAGAAACTATTAAAATAAACTAAGTAGTCTGAAAATAAAACTCCTAAACCGGCTAAAATTCAGCAAAACCCTAATCCGGGCGGATTAGGGCAAACTGGCAATCCGTGTCCGGGTAGGACTAGGAAAGGGCTCCGGGCGCGTTGGCGGGCAATCCGGAAGCGGGCGGGAATCCTTCTGCGGCTAGGAAAAGGGCCTTGAACGCGCGCAGTGGCATATCCGGCCTCCCTGCTTGACATTTCCTCGGACAAGCGAGGTTCTCCCCAAGTCTTTTGGCCTCCTGAATCTTCTGGCATCAACTTGTTCGCCAGAATCTGAGTGCTGAGCAAGGTTGTCCAATACAGGTGCTGGTTGTCCACATTCGCCGGGGCCGGGGCAGTGTCCTTCGGGCATTTGTCTCCTGTGTGGGATTTCTGTCGGCCATCAAGGGTCAGCACTGTGCATCCTTCTATGATGAACCTCTGGTCCAGCTCTTCATGCTTGGCTCAACTCCAATCGCCTATGTAGGCTGTGACTCGTGTCTTGAAGGCTTTGACTTGGCTCCGGGTCAAGGGCAGGTCTGGTCGGGTCCAGGGCACCAGGGGTTCATCACACACTCAGCTAGATTGAGTTTTATGATTAATAATCATGTATTACCAGTACGGTTGAATTTAAAGTCTTTTGATGATGCTTCTATTGCTTGCAGTCACTACATTGAAGCCAAAGCTAGTAAAATTCCTTTTCATTCCAGTGATACTGTTATATATGATGCGTTTGATTTGATACATACTGATTTGTGGGATCCATCGCCTGTGCTTTCTCATCTTGGTTACCGCTACTTTGCTCTCTTTGTTGATCACTCTACTCATTTTACTTGGGTATTCATGCTTCGCTCTAAATCTGATCTTCTCTATGCTTTGAAAGGGTTTATAGATATGGTTCATACTCAGTTCCATAAAATGGTTAAGATTATACGTTCAGATTCAGGGGGAGAATACAGTTATACTGCTCTTAAGGATTTATATACGAGTCATGGTATCCACTATCAGATGTCATGCCTGGGAGTGTCAGAACAAAATGGGTTAGTTGAGCGAAAAAATAGACATGTTTTGGAACTCGCACGTGCTATTTTGCTATAGTCACGAGTTCCTTTGAGTTTCTGGCCAGAAGTGGTTAATACATTGGTATATTGGTGACAAGTCTTCTTACTTGGCGTTATATGGGCGTATGCCATCTTATTCTATGCTTAGGGTTTTTGGTTCTATCTGCTTCATTCTGGTTCCTCGTACAGAAAGGACGAAACTCACATCCAAGACTGCTAATGTGTTTTCATGGGATATTCTCCGCACCATAAAGGTTATTTGTCTTACGATCCTACTCTTCGTCGTATGCGTATTACGTATCATGTGGTTTTCCTAGAAAATCAATTTTATCATCCTACTAATTCTTATGTACCATCTATAATTTGGCCGCCAAGTGTGTTCGATGTTGTGTCCTTAGATACCACCCTATCTGCCTCTTGACCCAACTATCCCTCTACACATATACCACATCCACCTATGCCTAGTGCCACTGACCACTCCACAACTTCAAATTCTACTTCATCCAGTTTTTCCCACGAAACTAGTAATGGTATTCACTCCTCTCCACCTCACCATACCACCCAATCATCAACTCCTACTCCACCTCACAACACCATCCAATCATCATCTCCCACTCCATAATCAATTGCTCACGTTGGGACTCATACTCCATTCACGCAACCTTCACATGCTACCACACCCATTCCCATGCAACCAATGCAACCTACTCCTCCTCCTTCTCGGCCTCTACGTAGCACCCGAGGCCAGCTTCCGGCGTGGTTCTCTGACTACATAGCCTTCCCCGTCAAAGCTAACCCACCTCTTCCCATCCCAACATCCTATAAGGACGCAGCTTGATGACACGCTTTTGGCGTGCTTCAAATAACTAATCTACCAAGGTAGACTAGATCGTATTCTACTCGAGGTCTCTTCTTCTTGTCTACTCAAATATGTTGGCAAATTTCTTCACACTTCAAGTAGTAGTTTTAACAAAGCTCATTTATTGGCAAAACAATTTATCATAGTTAACCGACTACGATAACACCAATTCTAATCAAAAAGACTTTAAGCTCTATCCATGATGTGGATGCGGAGGTAGGAAAAGTGACGTGGCTATCGACTCGACTTCATCCATTTCTAGATCTGTACGTCACATGTTCTAGCTAGGACCGCTTTAAACAACAATTTATTTCAAGTTTCAACTTCTTCCTTCAATTTATTTACTGCATACTAGTGCTCGATACCAAACACTTCACTTAGGTGTTGGACCTGCCTAGCTCACAGTATTTGTGCCTATGCTAGTGCTCAACCCGAACACTTCACTTAGGTGTCGGGCTTGCCTAGCTTTATTTTCAGCACTTTAAAGAACTTAGCATTGATTTGCACAACTTTATTACTTGATTTAACCATTTAGCAATTTAATCCTAGCTAGTTATAACTTCTACATAACATTTCGAATTGGATTTCCGCCTAATCTCAAGCCACAATCACAGGTGATCAAATATGGAGTGAAAAACATGAGAGAAACTAGCATTTATCATCTTATAACGGTGTTATCGAGCTTTGTTATTAACAAGTCAATTGATTCAAGTTTCAACTACAAGAGTGATTTATGATCTATTCTGACCTAGACTCATTTGATTTCAGTGCCAACACGTTGGTTACAAGTTCTAAGTGGAACAGTCTAGATGTCATTGTTCAAAATTGAATTCAATTTAACATCACAAGTCAAGAATTGAGCAATTCTATGCTAGAGAGATTCAACATTGAACCACAGAATCACAGAAAATCATGCATAATCCTAGACTCCTTACCCCACACTTAAACGATTTTGTGTCATCACAGAACTAAACTAGAGTAGAGAGATATGAAGAACCTGGAATGAGATGGTCGGTGTAGTGGATGAACATGGAGCGTCCGGAGCTGAGCGGGGTAGCTACTCAAGATCCTACAAAACAAAAACAACAAAAAGATCAAAAGGATACCGGGACAAGTGTCCCGGATCCACACAGAATAAAAGTCGAACGAAGAAGGTTTAGGGGAATTTTTGAAACTATTTTGACTTTTTTTTTTCAAATTCACGGCACGACACTCCTAGAGCAATCTAGATCATCTAAATTCAATCACTTCAGGAAAAATCACACCGAAACAGCAGCCACGCAAAAACGAGGTAGACCGGAATTAAACTCATCGAAATTCAACAATCAACATGTCAAAAGATTCGAAATTGAAAACCCAACAACTAACCTTTGAGACACGACTCAAGAAAATGGACGGAAAGCGACGAAGTTGGCCAAAAACGTGAAAAGCTTGTTTCGGGGATAACCGGAGCTACAGAGCTCCGATTTGGACGATCAAGTATGCGTTAGAATCGGACCGAGAAAAAGAAACTGATGTTTTGAACTTACACAAGTTTTCGGCGAAAACTTTAGAAGTTTTCGCCAAAAAATTCTTCGAAAACAGGCCAAAATAAAAAAGGATGTCACTGTTTGAAAAAAGAGATAGGTTTTCGGCGAGAATTTTCAATTCTCGCCGAAAAAATTATTTTAAAACCCTTTTTTTTCAAAACCCAACCGAAAACAAATCAAAACAGAAGGAAATTAAACTGACACTTTGGCTCCCCGAAATCGACTTGAACGACGAAAAAGACTGACTCAAAAATTCAAAAACGGACTCCAGCCGTTGGTTGCCTCCACGAAGCGCTCTCTTTTAACGTCCTTGAGCCGGACGGTACCTGTTAGGGACCCCAACTTAGGAGTTCCTTGAAGTCAATCGTCTTCTTCAAGGCCAGCAATTGAGTGCCATGTAGCACTCCAGAAGGGTATTGCAGCTGGTAGTGCTCTAGTAGATCGCGGTTCTGTTTGGATGACCAATTCTTCTCGAATTCTCCAACCGGAGGAGGAAAGAGGTAGTACGGCGCGGCATGGTCAATGAGCTCCATCTTCTCTACCTGATGATCATCCAGAGGTCTCTCGGGATCGAGTATGTAAACTTCTAAATCCATGACTTATTGCTTTCCACGTGCTCGTCTCTGGCTTGATCTACAGGTTGACTCGACGGAAGTGTAGGTGAGGGTATCTCCTCAATCTCTATGTGCTCCTCTTTGGCTTCAACTTCAGGATAGATCGGCTCTATGTCTTTATTAACCACCACCGCCAAGGATTCTTCATCAGATGCATCTAGCTCATAATAGTCATGGACGGCTCATCTTCTTCTTCGAACATCCCTTGAGCGTCTTCTGTCATTAACTGCTTTGGTTGCTCGAGCTTTATGTCTGTCGTGATATGAGCTTGTAATATTGTAGAGATATTATCCAAGGCGGATAGGGTTCTCGACGAGCATTGTTGATGTTCATGAGCTTGTACAATGATCTCTTCGTTATCTCTAGCGCCACTTTGACGTGCTTGTTGATGTATCTCTTGGTAACCTTGTAGCATTGCAGAGATATTATTAAAGAGGGAGTCAAATCTCGCCATTTGTTGTTGTTGTTAATGTAGCATCTCTTGGATTTTCTTCAATATACCGCGCTTCATTGATATACTGCTCTCGGTACCGGTCATCCCACCTGTAATCCTGCATAATCAAAACTCAAAAGCACTACTCAGGTAACACTACAAAAAATTAGCTGTTTAGAGTCGGTCAGAGACGCAGCATAGCGTCGGTCACTGACCGACGCTAAAGGTTTAGCGACGCCAATTCTTTCGACGCTAAAATTTAGCGTCGCTCATACACCAAGCGACCCTAAATCCGGTTACTGAACGACGCTAAATCCTTGACCGAATCGGTCGCTGACGAACCCAATTTTTTGTTTTCTGTTTTCATTTTTTATATTCCTTTTTAATATTCATTTTTTATTTTCTTTTTATCACAAATTAGTAACTGCATTTTTTAATGTCCAATTAGGTCATTTAGATTTGTTAGGTCACCATTTTGGTCACTTAGATTTATTAGGTCACCATTTTGGTCATGTCACCTAGATCTAGATCGCGAACTGTTCATCGGAGTGACGGTGGCAGCCGCTGGTGGCAGATGATTGGAGATGCCGGATGACTGGAGGAGGCTAGCTGGGGAGAAGAAAAGGAAGAGAAGAGGAAGAGGGAAGAGGAAAAAGAGGTGGATCGGGATATTTGGAGAAGATGTGGATCTGGATATTTGGAGAAGGAGCAGAGGAAGAGAAGAAGAAGCTCTGGCTGGTTGGAAGAGAAGGGGGCTCCGGCGGCTTGCTGAAGAGTGAGGAGAAGAAAAGAAGAAAAGAGGAGAAGAAGAGGAAGAGGGAAGAAGAAGAAGTTGGGAGAGTTTCATGAGAGAGGAGAGGGTTGAGAGAAGTTAGGGTTAGGGTGGTGGTGGCTGAGAGAGGAACTGAAGGTCCAGCGGGGTTTAAATAGGTCCGGACTTTAGCGTTGGTCGATGACCGACGCTAAATCATGTCGGCAAGCGACGCTAAATCTGGTTTTGGGCAAGGGCTCCGTTTTTGACCCAAAACCTGATTTAGCGTCGGTTTTGGTCAGAATTTAGCGTCGGTCTCTTGTCGACTGACGCTAAACCCTTGGTCAAACGCGAGTCAAGGGTTTAGCGTCAGTTTTTGGTTGACCGACGCTAAGCACTTCCCCTTCAAGCGACGCTAAACCCCTTTTTTGTAGTGTAAATCATGGAAATATGGAGGAAAAATAAATGGTAAGGCAGAAAGGTAGAAGAATAATTTGCCAACTCTTCTTTCAAACAATTAGAAGAATCCTCGACAACGGCGCCAATTTGATGACACGCTTTTGGCGTGCTTCAAATAACTAATCTACCAAGGTAGACTAGATCGTATTCTACTCGAGGTCTCTTCTTCTTGTCTACTCAAATATGTTGGCAAATTACTCAGGTTTAAACAGGTTGTGCGTGGTGTGGTTCCACGACTTCTAATCTAATAAAGCAGGAAAATAAAAGACAGAAAGATTAAAAGGTTGACTAACAAGAAGATAGACGAGCTTAGATTTTGAATCCCCCTTAGATCACCAAGGCAACGACAATCACAAGACCAGCGTTTTCAATTCTAATTCAATCGGTTTCTATACACCACCATAACTCTTGACCCTTAGGTTTAAGACTGGCGAACGTTCGCTCTATCCGATCTAGCTACCAAGATTAATTAGTCGCCCGGGTACGGTCGCCTCTCGCGACGACTAAACTAACTGGTGGAATTACTAATGATTTGTGAGTTACTCTTGCAATGGATTAACCCTAACTGGTTCCTACGAAAGGCACACTCCAATGAATAGGTTAATTGGCTGAATTGATGTTTTAAAGAGAGGCGAGCGTTCGCTTCTATCCTTATCTTAACAAGAATCTAAACTAGGTGATCAAGGAAGACAAGTTTATGCGCCAAAGCAGGGAAGCTGTCTGGCGACTAACCCTAGCTTGCATAAACCTAATCTAGGCGACCAACTAGAAGAGAAACATAAACAACGAAGAACAAAACAACCATGCAAAGAGAAACTGATTGAACTTTGAATCTACTTACCGCCAATCCGTGACCGCTTTAAAGCCCTGGGTCACTTAGGGTTCATCTAATCTAAGCTCTACGAGTTTAGCTACTCATATTAGATACAAGAGAATTAAAGACAACATAGGAGATCATCATACAAAGGAATAACAGAAAGGAACTGAAAAACCTAATTATGGCGATTCCTGTGAAGCTTCAATCTCTGCGATCTTCAACTCTTAGCTCCGAGCCTCCCGAGGATGCTCTCAACTCTATCTATCCTCTCTAAGTTGTGGCTAATCAGCCAAAATTCGTGTATATTCAATCTGGCTTCAAAAAGTCTATATATAACCCCAGAAACCCTTTACAAGTTGGAAAAGGCTAAAAATTAGGGTTTCTGCCGCGATTTTCAAAGAAGCTTTCGCCGAAAACTTCAGTTAAAAACCCCTGGGTAGAGCTCCAACTTGTTTCGATGATTCCCGCTCCGTTTGAACTCCCATTTGGTCCCCGTTTGAAGCGCTAGACTCGTGAGAGAGTCCTCTATAATGTGGTAACCTGGAGGCTCAACATAAAAGCTCAAAAAAGGGTAAAAATAGCCAAGAAATGGACAATTTACGCACTAGGACCCTAAAATTACATAATAAACACATTTTCACCAAATACTCATCAAAATGGCATCAAAGGGGCATGAAATGTCGCTTAAATGGGGCTGAAAATCACATCAAATCGAGTGTCATCACAGCTCTTCATCCTGAGTAGCAACATGAAATGACTGAGGAGCTCGATGCTCTCCTGGGTAATCATACTTGGTCTCTTATTCTGCGTCCTCCTCATTCATCAGTCATTGGTAGTCGGTGGGTTTATACTATTAAATGTCGTTCAAATGGTTTGGTTGATTGTTACAAGGCACGCCTTGTAGCTCAGGGTTTTTGCTAGGAACTGGCATTGACTATGATGAGACTTTTGCTATGGTTGCTAAGATGTCTAGTATTCACACTCTTCTTGTCGTTGCTTCTCAACGTGGTTGGCCTCTTATGCAGCTTGACGTTAAGAATGCTTTTGTACATGGAGATCTTAAGGAAACTATTTATATGAAGTGTCCTCCTGGGCTTGACAAGTCCCAAGTGGATGTGGTGTGTCACCTACATTGTTCATTGTATGGCCTCAAACAGGCCCTACGTGCTTGGTCAAAAAGTTTCAAATAGCTATTGTACGAGGTGGATTTCAGTAGAGAAATACAGATTCGTCTCTCTTCACTAACTGCTCAGGTACAAAAATAGTGGTCCTTCTGATGTGAACCGCCACAACAGTGGGCAGACGACCCTTAAACACCACAAGCTGATGATCGTGCAACAGGAAGAAACCGTCGGAACCGGGGATGGAAGAGGACTTTGACCCACTAGCTATAAACGAGCTAGGAACCAGAAGTATCAAGTCGAGGGCGCCACTTCAAGAGGAGGATACTCTTAATGATAAGCCAATCCTTCAGTATCGACACATGCAGATACAATAAGGTTTTCAAGAACAAAGTTCTATCAAAGGGGTTGTTTATTTCAAAGGGTTCATTATACAAAAGGGTGACCGGCGGCCTCCTTATATAGGTTAGGGAACAAGCTCTCCTCCCTAAGGACTTCTTCCTAAATAAGAATAAAATAACGAGTCCTATTCCTAAAAAGAATCCTAAAACCCCTAAATAATCCGACTAAAATAAAATAAAAATTGAAGTCTTTAAAGTAGAATAAAAGACCTAAAATAGGTCAAAACCCTAATTCTGTCGAATTTGGTTATTCGGGCCGGTTGGCTTATGGTGGCAGCCCGGTGAGCTTGTCCGGTCGGGCGGCGGGCCTGATACAGGTGGCGGTCACGGGGCCTGGTGCGCCGGGCTGGTCCAGGGCAAGGGTCTTGCCCGAGAGGCCCGTTTTCTTGGCCGGCTTCATGGGATCCCTCGGATCGGCCCGGCTGCCTGTCTAGGGCCCGGGACTGGCCTTTCCTCGGGTCCTCTCCACTTCTGCTCGGGCCTTCCTCTTTAAGCTTTGAGTAGGCCTCCAAGTAGCTCCTGATGTAGCTCTCCGGGGGTGGAGTCGGTCCAAGTGTCATGCTTCGAGGCCAAGGACTCCAATTCTTCTCATGGCTCGGCTCAGGGTCAATCCTTGGAAGCTCTCCTTTCCAGGCAAAGTATTCTTGGGCTCTTCTCCTTTTGTACTCCAGAAATGCTTCCATAGGGTCACTCAAGGGGCTGACTTCTTCTTCAGGGCTCCTGGAGGTCAGGCTAGGAGCAGGCTGAGGCTTTTCTTCAGTGCTAGGGCTTATATCCTCGGCCAGCAGCATTGCCTGGAATAGCATTCCGTCTCTTGGAGTATTTCTACCTGCAAGGGAAGGCCTTAGTCGATATTTCATGTCGTACCTTGGCTTTAGGGCTTGAAGATGGCCTGCCCTAGGCTCTATATGCTTCTTGTGAGGTCCTAGGGTCCTGCCTTGGCCAGGGGATCCTAGTGGGGTAGGAGTACCGGTTGGCATCAGGGCAGCACTGTTGGATCATATCACCTTCTGATTTATGTGGATGACATGATATTATCAGGAACGATGATGAGGGTCTTAGTTTCATCTCAAAGATCTTGGCACTCTCTCTTACTTCCTAGGTCTTGAGATCAAGCGTTCAGACAAGGGTATTTTTATCAGCCAACACAAGTAAACTGACGATCTCCTTACATCGGCTCATCACTCCGATTGCACACCTTGTAGCACTCCGATGGACACTAATGTCAAACTTGGCAGGGAGGCTGGCGATGAGGAGGCTGATCCTTCTTTATATCGACGGTTGGTGGGACGTTTGATCTATCTCACTACATCTACTAGACCTTATCTGGCTTATGTTGTTCAGGTTGTCAGCCAATTCATGAAGCGGCCATGAACACCCCCACTTAATTGCTATTTATCGGATTCTACATTATCTTCAAGAAACTCGACATGTTGGCATTTTCTTACCTTGATCTGGAGATACAACAGTTTCAACATTTGCTGACATAGATTATGCAGGTTGCGTGGATACGAGGAGATCCACTTCTGGATGGTGTTTGAAATTTGGTCAAGCTTGTGTTAGTTGGAGGTGCAAGAAACAAGACTAGGTGGCCATGTCGTCAATAGAGGAAGAATATAGATTGATGCATAAGTTTCTTCTGAGATTGTTTGGGTTATGCGGTTACTCATGGAGCTTGGAATACGTGTTTCTATGCCAGCTACTCTATATGTAGATAACACTAGTGAAATTCAAATTTCTTCAAACCTTGTTCTTCATGATAGGACGAAACACATCGAGACTCATGTTCACTACATTCGGGAGCTTATACGTGATAGTGATATCCAGGTTCAATATTTGAATACCAAAGATCATATAACTTACCTTCTTACAAAGGTAGTCTGAATCAGCCGCCATTGGTACTTAGCTAGCAAATTGATGTGTCGAGACGTGCATCAATTTGAGGGAGGCTGTTAATTCAGGCCCAATTACCAGTTTAGTGTTGTAATAGGTTATGGGCCTTAGTTAGTATATATATATAGTAGTAGTCGTCCCTACAAATGTAAGTTGTATAACTCTCTCTCTGTAACCCTAATAGAAATCATCGATGCCGCCTTCTCCGTGGAGTAGTCAGCGAACCATGTTATATCTTGTGTTTCTCTTGTTCTTTTCATTCTTCAGCAGCAAGACACCAGTTCAACCTGCACAAGGGGGAGGAACCGTTTCACACGGCATATGTGCTGAGATTTCTTTAAGGGCATTGTCCCTAAATGACTATTGTTGTGAAGCACATGTTGACTATCACAAACTTGATTGGTTCCAGTGTGATGTGAAGTACAAGATGCTAGAAGAAGAAATCTCATTAGTTGCTAAGGTTCACACACCAGTAGTTAGAGCAAGTGCCAAGTACAAGCGACTCAAGACGCAAACTCTTGAAGACCATGATGGGTTAGAGCATGAAGGAACTGCATGAAGTATCTTTCAGAACCTCTCGACTTGCAGAGAAAATCAAGATGAAACTGCGTCTCCTTCTGGATACTAAACCCTTGAAATGTGATGTTAGATTATGAAGAAGATCATGCATGTGACTTTTAATTTCTCTTTATGTATCTGATGAAACTCGATTTGACGTGATTAACAGCCTCATTAATGCAACATTTCTTGGCTTAAGACATGGTTTTTAGGGCAGAATAACGAATAATCACTCAACTGCTCTATCTCGTGCCATTTTGGTTACTTTGGCCCGTTTCGGGTCTATTTGATGGTTTTCTAGTGTTTTTGTGATAGCACAGGTTTTTGCCGTCAAATAATGTAACCAAGGACGTGTCTAAGGCATTGGAACCTCGAGGAATCGCACCAGAATTGATCCAAAGAGTCAATCAAGTCAACACAAAGCCTGCCCAGCTTTACAAAGAAGATTTCGGCTAAAAGACCTGAAGTTTTTCGCCGAAAATCCAAGAAGAAATCATCAGAGCTTAGAAGAAGAAGTTTTCGGCGAGAAGTCAAAGTCTTCGCCAAAAACTCTGAACGAAATCAAAACAGGAGGAACAGCCGACCAGGTCAGCCTTTTTCAAAGAAGTTTTCGATGAAAACTCCTTAAGTTTTCACCGAAAATCTTAAACCTAATCCGGCTGGGAAAGGGTTAAGTATAAATATAAACCGGCGGCTCAAAATAAACATACATTTTTCCATATACAACTTATCACAAGTTCCAGACCTAAGAAGTTCGAGAGAACAGAGTTGAAGAGTTCGAAGAGCAAGGAAGAGATCGTGATGCCATCTTTTCACCTCGGAGACTCGGAGCTAGGAGTGAAGATTACCAGAGAGCGGAGCTTTGCCAGAGTCGTCTTAATTAGGTTTTATAGTTTCCATCTGTTCTTCCTTTTCATGATGAACTTTGTTTCTATCTTTGTTTCTGCTATTATTAACATGAGTAGCTAAACTCGTAGATCTTAGACTAGATGAACCCTAAGTGACCCAGGCATAAAAGCGGTCACGGATCGGCGGTGATTAGATTCAAAGTCCAATTAGTTTATCTTGCATGTTTGATTTGTTCTTCGTTGTTTATGTTTCTTCTCTGGCTTGATCACCTAAATTAGAATCTTGTTAAGCTGAGGATAGTAGCGAATGTTCGCCTCACTTTAAAACACCAAATCAACAATTAACCTATTCATTGGAGTGTGACTCTCGTAGGAATCAGTTAGGGTTAATCGCTTCAAGAGTAACTCATAGATCATTAGTAATTCTACCAGTTAGTTTAGTCGTTGCAAGAAGCGAACCGTACTCAGGTGGCTAATTAATCTTGGTAGCTAGATCGGATAGAGCGACGTTGCTAGTCCTAACTAAGGTGGAGTTATGGTGGTGTCTTAGAATTAATTGAACGAGAATTGAAAACCGCTGGTCTGTTGATTGCCAATGCTCTGGTGATCTAAGGGGGATTCGAAGTCTAAGCTTGTCGGTCATCTTTGTTAAGTGATGATGCTGTAAAACAGGGTATCAAATCACTACTAAGCTAGAAGCTAAGCAGATCGTATTCCACGGGTCTCTTCTAATCATCTACTCAAATATGAAGGCAATCTATTCAGGTTTAAACACGTTGTGTGTGGTGTGAGTTCCACGACTTCTAGACTAAGATGCAGGAAAATTAAAATGAAATTAAATAACAGAATGATTGGTTGATTTAGACAGACGACAGACAAGCTTAGATTTCGAATCCCCCTAAGATCATCATAACATTGGCAATCACAGGACCAGCGGTTTTCAATTCTCATTCAATCAATTCCCAAACACCACCATAACTCCTTACCCTTAGGTTTAAGACTGGCGAACGTTCGCTCTATCTGATCTAACTACTAAGATTAATTAGCAGCCCAGTACGGTCGCTTCTTGCGACGACAAAACTAACTGGTGCAATTACTAGTGATTAATGAGTTACTCTTGAAGTGGATTAACCCTAACTAGTTCTACGAAAGGCACACTCAAATGAATAGGTTAATTGGTTGAATTGATGTTTTAATAATAGGCGAACGTTTGCTACTATCCTCAGCTTAACAAGAATCTAAACTAGGTGATCAAGGAAGCCAAGTTTATGCGCCAAAGTAGGGAAGCTGTCTAGCGACTAACCCTAACTTACATAAACCTAATCTAGGCGACCAACCAGAAGAGAAACATAAACAATGAAGAACAAAACAACCGTGCAAAGAGAAACTGATTTAACTTCGAATCTAATCACCGCTGATCCGTGACCGCTTTAAAGCCCTGGGTCACTTAGGGTTCATCTAATCTAAGCTCTACGAGTTTAACTACCATATTAGATACAAGAGAATTAAAGACAAACAAGGAATACATCTCAGGTAGGAAGAACATAGAAGAACTGTAAAACCTAATTTGACGAATTCGTGAAGCTTGATCTTCTGGATCCTCAACTTTAAGCTCCGAGCTCTTCGAGGTGGAAAGATGGTGTCACGATATCTTCCTGGCTCTTCGAACTCTCAAAACTCTCTCTCGAACTTCTTAGGTCTGGAAATTATGATTGATATGATATATATCTCCAATGAATGAGCCGACGGTTTATATTTATACTTAACCCTTTCCCAGCCGGATTAGGTTAAAGTTTTTGGCGAAAACTTCTTTGAAAAGTGAGGTGCCGGTCGACTGTTTCTCCTGTGTTGATTTCTCTGGAGTTTTCAACAAAGACTTGGACTTCTCGCCGAAAACTTCTTCTTCTAAGCTCTGACGGTTTCTTCTTGAATTTTCACCGAAAACTCTTTGTCTTTTCGCCAAAAACTTCTTTGTAAAACTGGGCAGGATTTGTGTTGACTTGATTGACTCCTTGGATCGATTCCGGTGCGATCCTCGAGGTTCCAATGCATTAGACACGTCCTTGGTTACATTATTTGACGGCAAAAACCTGTGCTATCACGAAAACACTAGAAAACCATCAAATAGACCCGAAATGGGCCAAAGTAACACAAATGGTACAAGATATAGCAGTTGAGTGAATATTCGCTATTCTGCCCTAAAAACCATGTCTTAAGACAAGAAATGTTGCTTAAATGAGGCTGATAATCATGTCAAATCGAGTGTCATCAAATACCCCACACTTAAGCTTTTGCTTGTCCTCAAGAAAACTGAAATGATAAGATCGATTAAATTGAAGTTCAAGCATACACAATGAATTATTAGACAGCTACTTCTAGAACAAGAAACCCTACATGCATACCGATCAGCCAAACAACCTGGTCTCACTAAAAACCACACACGACAAGAAGCAGTAACCAATCATGCACGAATTTGACCTGACCGACCAGACTCCTCACACAGATAATATTTAGTGCAAGGGGGGACTCTAGCTCTCTGTGTTTAGGGACACGTTTCTGCTCTCAATCATTTTCTGTCACTGACTTTTGTCATAGGTTTGCAATTCGACCCCATCTCCACCACTGTGACAACACGAAGAACTGGTCAAGAAGGGCTTCCCTGCTTAGGCCCTTAACGAATTCTACACTACAAGGTTTATGATGAGATGGATGATGGGAATGTATGATGATGGCTTTGGTGCGGTGTAGCTTTTGACTAACTTCCCTTGAATCTAGCCTATGTCTTCCTACTGTCTAACCAAACACGGGCGGAATAGTGTACGCTCGTGCTATGATAAACTCAAGCAACCTAGCACTTTATTTTTTTTACACATTTTTTCTGAATTTTTTTTACATTTTCTTTTGACTTCGTTCTTCCATATGTAGGGAGAAGAACGTTATTGAACTAAACTATAAACTTACAACTTTGAAATTTTTCTATTTCTTCGAATTTGCTTCTTTTTCTTCTCTTTTTTTTTTCTTTGTGTTGATTTTCTTTTATTTGCTAGAGGGGTTTACACGTCTGGACATAATAGCTAAGACGACCTGTTTAATGGCTATAGGCAAGTTACCACAGACGACTTCCGGTAGGCTAATCTAGAACTACAACCACAGGGGATCAACGGGGAATGAAAGAATGGGGATTGGATGTAATGTATATCAACTGAAAGAAAGGCCAAACTCAAGGGTCTAAACCTAGAGGATTTAACGTTAGGTAGGCTATCTAGCTTAGTAGCTGAATCTAGGTGCCCCTATCATTCTAGAACTCGTGTCATCGTGTGTCGAATAGGTCTCATGCAAATTTGATGACACTCGATTTGACGTGATTATCAGCCTCATTTAAGCGACATTTCCTTGCTTAAGACATGGTTTTTAGGGTAGAATAACGAATATTCACTCATCACTCTATCTCGTGCCATTTGAGTTACTTTGGCCCGTTTCGGGTCTATTTGATGGTTTTCTAGTGTTTTTATGTTAGCATAGGTTTTTACCGTCAAATAAAGTAGCCAAGGACGTGTCTAAGGCGTTGGAACCTCGAGGAATCACACCGAAATTGATCCAAAGAGTCAATCAAGTTGAACCAAATCCTGCTCCCATTTACAAAGAAGTTTTCGGCGAAATCCCTTGGAGTTTTCGGCGAAAACTCAAGAAGAAATCGGCTGAAGTTCAACAACTAAAATTTTCGGCGAAAACCCCAAGTTTTCGCTGAGAACCAGCGGTCCAAAAATCATAGGAGAATTCAGGCGAGCGGTCATCCCATTTACAAAGGAATTTTCGGCGAAAAATCCTTTAGGTTTTCGGCGAAAATTCCAGGCAAAATCCGGCGGTATTAGGGTTAAGTATAAATACTTAACCGTCAGCCCAAACACAGATATATCTAATAATACCAACTAATACCAAATACTTCAAGGATTCTCAAGAGTTATGGAGCAGAGTTTAGAGTTCGAAGAGCCAGGAAGAGATCGTGACGCCATCCCTTTCATCTCGAAGACTCGGAGCTAGGATTGCAGATTACCGGAGATCGTAGTTCTGCCAGAGTCGTCTTAATTAGGTTTTTCAGATCCTTTTCTGTTCTTCCTCTGTTCAAGATGAACTCTGTCTTTGCCTTTGATTCTTTTGTTATGAACATGAGTAGCTAAACTCGTAGAGCTTAGACTAGATGAACCCTAAGTGACCCAGGGCTTTAAAGCGGTCACGGATCGGTGGTGATTAGATTCAAAGTTCAATCAGTTTCTCTTTCATGTTTGTTTTGTTCTTCGTTGTTCATGTTTCTTGTCTGGATTGATCACTTAGATTAGATTCTTGTTAAGCTAAGGATAGAAGCGAACGCTCGCCTTACTTTAACACATCAAATCGAACAATTAACCTAATCATTGGAGTGTGCCTTTCGTAGGAACCAAGTAGGGTTAATCCACTGCAAGAGTAACTCATAAATAGTTAGTAATTGCACCAGTTAGTTAAGTCGTTGCGAGTGGCGACCGTACCCGGGCGGCTAATTAATCTTGGTAGCTAGATCGGATAGAGCGAACGTTCGCCAGTCTTAAACCTAAGGGTAAGGAGTTATGGTGGTGTCTTAGAATTGATTGAACGAGAATCGAAATCCGCTGATCTGTTGATTGCCAATGCTCTGGGGAACGAAGGGGGATTCAAAGTCTAAGCTTGTCTGTCATCTTTGCTTAATCAACCAATCTTTCAATCTGTTTTTAGTTTTAAGTTTTAATTTCCGTGCATTTCTTAGAATTAGAAGTCGTGGAACTCACACCACGCACGAAGTGTTTAAACCTGAGTACTTTGCCTTTATATTTGAGTAGTCAATCATTAGAAGACCCATGGAATACGATCTACCCTAGCTTCCAGCTTGGTAGTTATTTCATAAACCGCTTCTGCATCGTTCATCAAATTGGCGTCGTTGCCAGGGACTTCTTTTGATTGTTTGAAAGAAGAACTGGCATCTTACTCTTCTGCTTTCCATCTTTCACCTTTCCATCCACTTCGATTTTACACTGGTTGCGTTTGTTTTTGTTATTTGTAGGTTGTTCACAGGTGTATGCACCGCCGCCCGCTCACGCGCTCTCAAACTGCCAAGGACGACAAGGCTAAAAGTGTAGAGAGACCAGGCAGTTCTGCTCCGCCAAGACAATCACAGATTCCAAGGAGAGGCAGAACCAATCCACCTCCATCCGTCACTCCGATCAAGATCGAGGAACTGAAGGAGAGTTCCTCATCTCCATCTTCACCGTCATCTTCATCCGCTTCATACACCGAGTCACTTTCACCTCCTCCATCTCCTACCATGGATGATCGATTACCACCACCACCACCACCAGGCAATCAACCACCACCAGTTGCACCGAAGAGTCTAGCTGACTACAACAAGCCGAGCGCGACTAGCGTTCGATCCTCTATCGTCGTGCCACGCATTGAAGGAGATCCTGACTATGAGATCAAGATTCCATTCTTGACTAAGATCTCTAGGGATCTACAGTTTGAAGGCAGGCCACTAGACAATCCGTGCACGCATCTGGCGGATTTCCTTAATCTCTGCAGCACTTTCAAGAATGGAAATCTCGACAAGAACACTCTTTGCTTGAGAGCTTTCCCGTTCTCTCTGAAAGGCGCCGCTAAGAGGTGGCTTACTGGCAAACCACCTGGCTACTACACCAACTGGGAGACTCTTACTCAGGACTTCGTCGAAGAGTACTTCCCTCCTGCCAGGACAACAGCCTTCAAGGACAGCATCGCCTGATTCTCTCAGAAGGAAGGAGCGAGCTTATATGATACTTGGAATGAATTCCAAGAACTTCTTTACAACTGTCCTCATCACGGTTTCGAGCAGAGGCAGTTAGCTGAAATCTTTGCTCGAGGTCTTCGAGAAGAATCTGACAAATGGGTCAATTCCCTAGCTGAAGGGGATTGCACTTCACTTACACCTGAAGCTGCTCTTCTACATTTCGCGAACTGTGCTTCCAAGTCGAGGAACTAGGAGCGACAATCTGAAGGATCAAGAAGCAAGCTCGATCTCGAAGCAACTATCAAGGCAGAAGTAGAGAAGCATCTGAAGAAGTCTACTACACCCATCAAGCCACCGTCAGCCACTGTCTACGTTGTCGATTGCGAGTGGTGTGGAGCTTGTGCGCAGAATGGAGGCCGATGCCAGAATTTTGGTAGAACAGAAGTCTGGTCTGCGAAGAAGTCAATTTCGTTCAACAAAATCAGAACGGTTATGTTGGCTACCTCAATTTCAGGCAACAGGGGAATTACCAAGATAGACCTCCCTACAATGTCGGTGCCAACCAGAACTAGAACAGCCGACCAGCTGGTCCATCTCAGGATCAGAAGCTGAATCATCCGTCAGCAGGTGTCTACCAGCCACCGCACCGCAATCCAGGTAACTATGGAACTGCTCCTGGCAATCACCAGAATCAATACCTGAACAATACCTATACAGGGCAGCAACATCAGAGGGAAAACAACGTCAGTGAACTAGACAATAAGCTCAGTCAGATCATCACCAGACTTGACGATCATGACAGTCAGTTCAAAGCCCAAGCTCTTCTCAACCAAGAACAGATCGCATCCGGTCAAAGAACTGAGCAGGCTGTGAACCAGATTTCTATCATGCTAGCATCTGTCGACCATTTGGCTAGCTTCCAAGCCAAACTGAGCCAAATCCGAGAAAGGAGCAAGCTAAGATGGTATCCGTTCAAGAACCGACAAACTCATCTACTAATGCTTCTTCTAATTTATGCAGGATCGATGAAACTCCAGAGAAGAAGGAAGCACCGAAGGAGGCGCCTAAGGAGTATGATCCTCCTCTTGCTCCGTACTACGTGAAGCCTCCTTTTCCAAGAGCATTGCTGTCGAACGCAAGATCAAGACTGGCATGTGGGGAGGTAAAGAAGGATATCTTGCCGCTCGTAGCAAGAAGCCTTCATCGCCATATCCAGCTAAGTGTTCTGATCCTGGTTCTTTCACACTTCCTCTAGTTATTAATGATGTTGAGATAGAACGTAGTTTGGTTGACCTAGGTGCGTTGGTCAATGTTATGCCTATGAGTTTATTTGAAAAATTGAACCTAGGACAACTTGAACCAACTAGCATACAACTTGTCTTTGCTGATAGATCACTGAAAACTCTGAGAGGAGAGATAAAAGACGTTGTTACTAAATGTGGTCCTTTTACGTTCTTAGCTAACTATGTGATCATAGATACTAGTAAGGATGATTCTATCATTCTCATAGGATGACCCTTCATGGCAACAACTGGAATGCAAATTAACGTTCCAAATGGTTCCTTAACTTTGAGGGTTGGTAAGGATACGATAACGTTCCACCTTAAAGACGGAATGAAATATACTCCTTTGAAAGAAGAATCTCATTGTCTAGCTGTTGAAACCGTGGAGTTGACTCCGGTCAACTCTGTTACTGACGTCTCTTCTAGTGTTCCTAGATCAATTGTTGTTGCAGGTGTTGAACAGATTACCAAGCAGAAACCAAAATCTCCTGCTCAGAAGCCGCCAAAGGAGAAGGAATTGAAAGCCTCTTCTTCACCGCCGAGCAAGGAACCTGGCAAGTCACGGAGAAGGAATCAGAAGAAGACAAAAACTCAAATGGTCTGGAGACCAGTTGTTCCACCACCTTCTGCCGAGCCAGCTGCATCACCAATTCGTTCCGAGCTACCGGCGCCGGAACAAGTATTGAAGGAGAAGCCAAAAGCATCTCCTAAGGAAATACCGACGATCACCGATCCTAGTGATACGAAGCCGGAGGTTAAAGAGAAGACAAAGCCAATCGTTCTCATCCCGTCCATCGTCTTCCTTGTAGAGGATGATCCCTCAAAAGAACTTTTTGGCCCGTTCAAGATTACTGATCACCTTCCCGATGGACGTACCAAGCTCTTACATGCTAACGGGAAGAAATTTATGCTTGACAGAGATGCCCCGAAGCTCTACTTCATGAACTCCGATGCTAGCATTAAGGAGATCCTGAGTTGGGATGTCTCCTAATACCGTTCAGGTATCGTCCATCTGAAGGACGTTAATAAAAGAGCGCTTCGCGGGAGGCAACCCACGGCTGGAGTCAGTTTTTCATTTGTGTCGAACTTAGTGTTTTAGAGTCGGTTCGGGGGAGCCAAAAGTGTTAGTTTGCATGATTTCTTATTTTTCATGTGTAGTCTGTGTATCATCGTTTCAATCGCAAGTTGTTTGAGGTTGTTCCAATTTTTGTGGATTTAATTGTGATTTTCTGAAGTTTGCCGGGATTGCGAAAATATTTTCAATCGTACAGGTCAAATTTTTCGGTGAAAACTAACCCATTTTTTGGCAAAAACTTCCTTAATAATCCCACTGTGTTTTCTATTCGATTTTAACTAAACTTTTCGGCGAAAACTCTATGAGTTTTCGGCGAAAACTCCTTTGAAAATCGGCAGACGTTTTTCACTTGTGTTTTCGGCAAAAAATTGCACACATTTTCGCCGAAAACTTGAGACAAAATCAAACAATTTTTCCCCTATTTCCCGAACTCTTTTCTCTCTCTCCCCTCACTTCTTCATTTTCGAAAATAACCAAAACTCATCCCCCTGTTTAAAACCCAGCCGCCGCCGCCACATTTTCACCATCGCCGTCCGTTTGCCGCCGCCGCCACCACTGCCGCACCTCTCCCCTCCATTTTCCGAACAGTTTGAGCCATAGATCAGTCGAATCGGAGCTCTAGAGCTTCCGTTCAGCCAAACCCTAATTTTCTCAATTTTTCACCGATTTCTCTTTCTCCGTTCATTTTCAGCATCCATGGCTTCAAGGTAAGTTGTAGAACTTTTCATTCCAAATCTTTTGACATGCTGAATGCTGAATTTTGTCGGGGTTGACTTTCAGTTGACTTTTCGGTTTGCCTCAATTTGCGTGCCGACTGATTTTGTGTGAACTAGGTTAGTTGAATGCTTTGGACTGATCTAACATGCTTAGGGAGTATTGTGCTGAATTGTAATACCATTTGATCGTGTGTTGATATACTTAAAGATCGATTCTCTGTGGTGTTGACTTTCTTGAAATGTCGGTTTGACCTTGAATTGTCTATGTTCATTTGGTTGCCATGTGTGTTCATTCACGTTCATATATCTGAGCTTGCCATCTGAGTTTATAATTGTGCTGTCATTTCCCGCTTTGAGCTAGTAATTGCCATGATTAGGGTTCAATGTGCTATGATGTTGACTTTTTGAATGTCGGTTTGACTTCTGATCTCTAATTATGATTTGAACATTCCGGCTAGACATATGCATGCTCTATGATTTATTGTTATTACCGGTTACTTACTTTGCTTACCCCCACTCGGTTTTCCTCATTTCATTGTGAAATTGAGTTTTTCTACTAAGTGGGGTGGGTTTTTAGTTAATTAATCTGGTTTCGTTTCTGGCTATAGGAATGTCACTCATGAGCGCAGGACTAAGGCACGACTTGACATCGGTTCTAGCTCCCGAGCTTCCACTCCCGTCACACCCGCCGCCCAGGGTCCTCCACCAGCCTTCCCTAACCGTGTCGGGTACCACGTCACTATTGCCCGCCTACCCCAGTACTACTTCGAGCGCTACCAAAGGCTCGAGCATGTTCCTGGAGCTGATGTTCGCCCATTATCTATGGAGTCACTCTTCGAGCACGATGAGGACTGGCACCGGAATGTGCTCGATGCATTAATACCTACAGGACTGATGGAGCTGACCACCATAGCTGCTGACTTCCCAGACGTCGCTCTCCAGGAGTTTTGGGTGACATTCGATCTGGACGAGCACAAGAAGGTCGTCTCTTTCTATCTTGGCGGGGTGTACAAGGACTTCACCTACAATGAGTTTGCAGCTCATCTCGGGATCCCCCGCGAGCACTACGAGGACATCACCTCGGCTGGGAGAACAACTCTGGCAGCGGAGACGAGTACGACGCGCTCTGGAGCCACATGACCGGAGTGCCTGATGCTCGGACCACGAAGCACAACTCAGTTAAGTCTCTCTCTCACCCTCTTTATCGATTCATTCATATGGTTTGGCGTAGATCACTACTGTTTGCTCCAGAGAAGGACCGCCACCATATCAGCAAAGAGGAGCTCATTCTTCATCGCGCCATCTGGGAGAGTTACCCTCTTCATCCCGGATGGGTGCTTGCACGCTTATTTCGCCAGAAGACTCATAAGACGAAGCCACCTCGCTCACTCCTGGGAGGCAACTTTGTCGGCCGACTCATCATCTCCCTCGGTCTCAGCCATGAATATGGCCCGAACGTCCCACGACGCAGAGTGTACACCGTCGGTGGAGATTTAGCGGTCGAGTACGCCCTTGAGCTGGACCTCAGTCCACAGGTGGCGGCGCCTCCTCCTCTCCATCACGAGGCCGAGTCGAAGGAAGAAGATGATTCTGGGGAGCCGCAGCCCCAGTCAGAGCCGGTGTTTCATGATCATACACCCTTGCCACATCATCAAGCAGGGTATGAGTACTAGTCGCCACCGCCCACTCCAGAGCCATACCGGGCACCTCATCCTCAGCACCGACCGCATCCAGCTCACGTCAGAGAGCTGTATGAGCGACTCCAGGAGTGGCGCATCCAAGATACCGCCACTCAGGATGCCATATGGATTATTATGGAGCAGCACATGCTCCGCACTGACGAGAGGTATGAGGCACAGCTGGCATGGCAGTGACAGATAGGCGACGCCCTCCACATTCCCCCTCTCGATGCACCTGACCAGCAGTGATCGGGTTGTATTCCTTTTCTGGTACTTTCTTTTTATTTCTTCTTTTCGGATTTCGATCCAACTTTTTTCTGTGTGGATCCGGGACACTTGTCCCGGTTTCCTTTTTATCTTTCATTTGTTTTTGTTTTGTAGGCAGTTGGGAGATTCCCTTTGCTTCACTTTGGTAGATTCCCTCTGCTCCGAGGATCCGTGCTCATCCCCTACGCCAACCATCTCGGTCCAGGTTCTTCTACTTCACTCTGAACTCTAGATTTAGTCCTGTGAGGACACAGTACGATTTAAGTGTGGGGTAGGATGCTAGAGAACCTTGCATGACCTTGATTGCCCTTGATTGTGATTTTGTGTGCCTCGTGATTCCTTTTCAGTCTCTCTAGCAATAGAATGGCTCAGTTCTTGATTTTTGATGTTAAGTTGTTGTTCAATCTTTCATAATGATGCTTAGACTACTTAACCTAGAACTTGAGAACCAACGTGTTTACCTTGATGCTAAATTGCCTGGTCAGAACAGATTTTTAAAAATCACACTTGTAGTTTGTAGCCTTGATTGCATGAAAATTACCGAATCCGACTAGCAAACCAACTGTGAGCTTTTGATCCATTGCACGTAACTTGCAATTTCAATTCTTTTTTGAGTGATTTTCTGTTTGCTTGAATGAGTTAGAATTTTCATGAGACCTACTCGAGACCACACGATGATATGAGTTCTAGAATGATAGGGGCACCTAGATTCAGCTACTAAGCCAGATAGCCTACCAAACGATAAATCCATTAGGTTTAAACCCTTGAGCTTGGCCTGTTCTTTCGGTTCGATAATACATTACAGCCATTTCCCATTCTTTCATTCCCCGTTGATCCCCTGTGGTTGTAGTTCTAGCTACCGGAAGTTGGTTTGTGGTAACCTGCTTATAGCCATTAAACAGGTGGTCTTAGCTATTATGCCCAAACGTGTAAACCCCTCTAGCAACTAAAAGAAAGAATCGACACAAAGAAAAAAAAAGAAAAACAAAAGAAATGTCGAAAGAGAAATCAGAAAAAAATTTAGAAAATTTTCAAGTTTTTAGTCAATAAACGTTCTTCTCCCTACAAATGGAAGAACGAAGTAAAAGAAAAGTCAAAAGAAAGAAAAGTATAAAGAAAATAAAGTGCTAGGTTGCTTGAGGGTATCATAGGATGAGCGTTCACTATTCCACCCGTGTCTGGTTAGACGGTAGGAAACCATAGGCTAGACTCGAGGGAAGTTAGTCGAAAGCTACACCGCACCAAAGCCATCATCATACATCCCCATCATCCATCTCATCATAAACCCTTGTAGTGTAGAATTCGTTACACTCCTAGCAAGGAAGTCCTTCTTGACTAGTTACTCGTGTTGTCACAGTGGTGGAGATGTGGTCGAATTGCAAACTTATGACATAATTCAGTAACAGAAAATGATTGAGAGCAGAAACACGTCCTTAAACACAGAGAGTGAGAGTTCCCTGTTTACTAAATATTTCCTGTGTGAGGAGTCTGGTCGGTCAGGTCAAATTCGTGCATAATTGGTTGCGATTATTCGTCGTGTGCAGTTTTTAGTAGACCAGGTTGTTTGGCTGATCAGTATGCATGTTAGGTTTCTTGTTCTAGGAATTATCTGTCTATTAATTCATTGTGTTTGATTGAACTCCAATTTAATAAATCTGATCACTTGTGAACATGAGCGTTTCTATTCAGTTTGCTTGAGGACAAGCAAAAGCTTAACTGTGGGTATTTTGATGACACTCGATTTGATGTGATTATCAGCCTCATTTAAGCGACATTTCCTTGCTTAAGACATGGTTTTTAGGGTAGAATAACGAATATTCACTCATCTACTCTATCTCGTGCCATTTGTGTTACTTTGGCCCGTTTCGGGTCTATTTGATGGTTTTCTAGTGTTTTCATGTTAGCACAGGTTTTTGCCGTCAAATAAAGTAGCCAAGGACGTGTCTAAGGCGTTGGAACTTCAAGGAATCACACCGGAATCGATCCAAGGAGTCAATCAAGTCAAACCAAATCCTTCTCCCATTTACAAAGAAGTTTTCGGCGAAATCCCTTGGAGTTTTCGGCGAAAACTCAAGAAGAAATCGGCTGAAGTTCAACAACTAAACTTGTCGACGAAAACCCCAAGTTTTCGCCGAGAACCAGCGGTCCGAAAATCACAGGAGAATTCAGCCGAGCGGTCATCCCATTTACAAAGGAATTTTCGGCGAAAAATCCTTTAGGTTTTCAGTGAAAATTCCAGGCAAAATCCGGCGGTATTATGGTTAAGTATAAATACTTAACCGGCGGCCCAAACACAGATATATCTGATAATACCAACTAATACCAAATACTTCAAGGATTCTCAAGAGTTCTGGAGCAGAGTTTAGAGTTCGAAGAGCCAGGAAGAGATCGTGACGCCATCCCTTTCATCTCGAAGACTCGGAGCTAGGATTGCAGATTACCGGAGATCAAAATTCTGTCGGAGTCGTCTTAATTAGGTTTTTCAGATCCTATTCTGTTCTTCCTCTGTTCAAGATGAACTCTGTCTTTGCCTTTGATTCTTTTGTTATGAACATGAGTAGCTAAACTCGTAGAGCTTAGACTAGATGAACCCTAAGTGACCCAGGGCTTTAAAGCGGTCACGGATCGGCGGTGATTAGATTCAAAGTTCTATCAGTTTCTCTTTCATGTTTGTTTTGTTCTTCGTTGTTCATGTTTCTTGCCTGGATTGATCACCTAGATTAGATTCTTGTTAAGCTAAGGATAGAAGCGAACGCTCGCCTTACTTTAAAACATCAAATCGAACAATTAACTTAATCATTGGAGTGTGCCTTTCGTAGGAACCAGTTAGGGTTAATCCACTGCAAGAGTAACTCATAAATAGTTAGTAATTGCACCAGTTAGTTAAGTCGTTGCGAGAGGCGACCGTACCCGGGCGGCTAATTAATCTTGGTAGCTAGATCGGATAGAGCGAACGTTCGCCAGTCTTAAACCTAAGGGTAAGGAGTTATGGTGGTGTCTTAGAATTGATTGAACGAGAATCGAAATCCACTGATCTGTTGATTGCCAATGCTCTGGTGAACGAAGGGGGATTCAAAGTCTAAGCTTGTCTGACATCTTTGCTTAATCAACCAATCTTTCAATCTGTTTTCAATTTTAAGTTTTAATTTCCGTGCATTTCTTAGAATTAGAAGTCGTGGAACTCACACCACGCACGAAGTGTTTAAACCTGAGTACTTTGCCTTTATATTTGAGTAGTCAATCATTAGAAGACCTATGGAATACGATCTACCCTAGCTTCCAGCTTGGTAGTTATTTGATAAACCGCTTCTGCATCGTTCATCAAAATTCTAACTCATTCAAGAGAACAGAAAACCACTCAAAAAGAATTGAAATTGCAAGTTAGGTGCAATGGATCAAAAGCTCACATTTGGTTTGCTTGTCGGATTTGGTCATTTTCATGCAATCAAAGCGACAAACTACAAGTGTGATTTTAAAAATTCTGTTCTGACCAGGCAATTTAGCAACAAAGTAGACAAGTTGGTTTTCAGGTTCTAGGTTAAGCAGTCTAAGCATCGTTAGGACAATTTGAACAACAACTTAACATTATGAATCAAGAACCGAGCAATTCTAACGCTAGAGAAATTGGAAAGGCACCACGAAACACATAAAACACAAATAAGGGCAATCAAGTTCATGCAAGGTTTCTCTAGCATCCTACCCCACACTTAAACCGTTCTGTGTCCTCACAGGACTAAACTAGAGTAGAGGGATACGAAGATCCTGGAAGGAGATGGTCGGTGTAGTGGATGAGAACGGATAGCCCGGAGCGGAGCAGAGTAGCTACTCAAGATCCTACAAAACAAAAACAATGAAAAGATAAAATGGAAACCGGGACAAGTGTCCCGGATCCACACAGAATAAAGGTCGAAACAAAGAAGGTATAGGGGAATTTTGATTTTTTTTAAAAGGCACAAATTCATGGCACAACACTCATAGAGTAATCTAGAACGTCTAAGTTCAATCAGATCAGCAAAAATCACACTGAAACATCATACACGCAAAACGAGGTAGAACGAACTTAAACTTGTCCAAATTCAACAATCAACATTTCAAAAGATTCGAAATGGAAAAACCTACAACTAACCTTGAAGACATGACTCAAGAAAATGGACGGAAAGTGACGAAGTTGGCCAAAAATGCGAAAAGCTTGTTTCGAGGATAACCGGAGCTACAGAGCTCCGATTTGGGTGATCAAGTATGCGTTGGAATCAGACCAAAAAAAAGGAAACTGATTTTAAGAACAGACACAAGTTTTTGACGAAAACTTCTTCGAAAACACACAAAAATAAAGGAGATGCTCACTATTTGAAAAAGGGAGAGAGTTTTCGGCGAGAACTAAGTTCTCGCCGAATACTTATTTTAAAACCTCTTTTTTTTCAAAAACCTAACAAAAAAATCACAAAAAGGAAATTAAACTGACACTTTGGCTCCCCCGAACCTGATTCGAATGACGAAAAGACTAACTCAAAAATTCGAAACGGACTCCAGCCGTGGGTTGCCTCCCACGAAGCGCTCTTGCTTAACGTCCTTGAGCAGGACGATACCTGGATGGCGATCAAGAGACATCCCAACTCAGGATTTCTCTTAGGCTTGGGTCGGAGTTCATGAAATACAGCTTTGGGGATCCTCCGGCAAGTGTGAACTTCTTCCCGTTCGTCCTTCGGGAAGATGACCATAAATTTCGAATGGCCCGAACAGTTCTTTCGACGGAGCATCCTTCTCTGGTGGAGTGGTAGATGGGGGCTGAGCAAACAGCTTACAACCCGCCTTCGTCTTCTATTTATTCTCCTTCTTTATCTCGCCAGGATCTTTGATGACACTCAATTTGACATGATTTTCAGCCTCATTTAAGCAACATTTCCTTGCTTGAAACGTGGTTTTAGGGGTAGAATAGCGAATATTCACTCAACTACTTTATTTCCTACCGATTTGGTTACTTTGGCCCTTTTTTGGGTCTATTTGATGGTTTTCTAGTGTTTTTGTGATATCACAGGTTTTTTCCATCATTTACATAGCCACAGACGTAGTCAAGACCTCAAGGAGTGAATCGGATTATGCATGGTGTTGCTTGATTTTCTGTGATTCTATGGTTCAATTTTGAAATTTCTCTAGCATAGAATTGCTCAATTCTTGACTTTTGATGTTAAATTTACTTCAATTTTGAACAATGATGTCTAGACTGTTCCACTTAGAACCTGTAACCAATGTGTTGGCACTAAAATCAAATGAGTCTAGGTCAGAACAGATCATAAATCACTTCTGTAGTTGAAACTTGAATCAATTGACTTGTTAATAACAAAGCTCGATAACACCATTCTAAGATGATAAATGATAGCTTCTTCCATGTTTTTCACTCCATATTTGTTCACCTGTGATTGTGGCTTGAGATTAGACGGAAATCCAATTCGAAATCGTGTGTAAAAAGTTATAACTAGCTAGGATTAAGTGACTAAATGGTTAAATCAAGTAATTAAGTTGTGCAAATCAATGTAAAGTTCTTTAAAGTGCTGAAAATAAATCTAGGCAAGCCCGACACCTAAGTGAAGTGTTCGGGTTGAGCACTAGCATAGGCACAAATACTGTGAGCTAGGCAGGTCCAACACCTAAGTGAAGTGTTTGGTATCGAGCACTAGTATGCAGTAAATTAATGGAGAAAGTTTGAATCTTGAAAGAAATTGTTGTTTAAATCAGTCCTAGCTAGAACATGTAACGTACAGATCTAGAGGCGGATGAAGTCGAGTCGATAGCCACGTCATTTTTCCTACCTCCACATCCACATCATGGTTAGAGCTTAAAGTCTTTTTTATTAGAATTGGTGTTATCGTAGTCAGTTAATTATAATTAATTGTTTTGCCAAGAAACGAGCTTTGTTAAAACTACTACTTGAAGTGTGCAGAAATTAGTAAGATCAAAAACTTGTTTGGTTGATGTTCTTGCATGTGTAGGTCACTCTTTCTACGTGGAACAGTCTTAACCAAATCGTTAGAATTGAATCTCAGTTTAATCTCGTGTAATTTGTGAATTTGAGTGTGTTCTAGTTCAGTTTGCTTGAGGACAAGCAAAAGCTTAAGTGTGGGATATTTTGATGACACTCGATTTGACGTGATTTTCAGCCTCATTTAAGCAACATTTCCTTGCTTGAAACGTGATTTTAGGGGTAGAATAGCGAATATTCACTCAACTACTCTATTTCCTACCGATTTGGTTAATTTGGCCCCTTTTTGGGTCTGTTTGATGGTTTTCTAGAGTTTTTGTGATAGCACAGGTTTTTGCCATCATTTATGTAGCCACGAACGTATTCAAGACCTCAAGTAGTGAACCAGAATCGAACCAGAAATCATACCGGAGTCAGAATTGAGGATCCAACTGCCCAGCACAATGTTTTCGCCGAAAAAACCTACATATTTTTCGGCGAAAATACCTTAAGAAACTCACAGGCGAAGTCAGCAGCTTTACACTGAATATTTCAGCGAAAACTTTCATAGTTTTTGGCGAAAATCCAAGAAGAAACCAAACACAGATTTAGCTTATGTTTTCGGCGAAAACTTAAAGTCTTCGCTGAAAACTATTGAAGAAAAACACACAGGAGATTTTAACTGAAGTTTTCGGCGAAAACTCCTTATGTTTTTGCCGAAAACTCCTTCCTTTTCCGCGTTGGGTTGGAAAACCCTAATCTTAACTATTTAAAGAAGCAGTCGGCAGCCAGCCAGAGGGGGGGATTATTCCAACAACTATTCACAAATCAGACTTTTGAGAGTCAACCGACTCTAGGGTCGATAGATAGAGTTTAGAGAGTTCGAAGAACCGTGGAGAGATCGTGCCGCCTTCCTTCCACCTCGGAGAGCTCGGAGCTTAAAGTTGAAGATCCAGGAGATCGAAGCTTCGCCAGAGTCGTCAGAATTAGGTTTTTCAGTTCTTATCTGTTCTTCCTCTGTATGATGATTTCCTTTGTTGCCTTTGATTATTCTGTTATCGTTATGAGTAGCTGAACTTGTAGAGCTTAGATTAGATGAACCCTAAGTGACCCAGGGCTTTAAAGCGGTCACGGATTGGCTGTAATTAGATTCGAAGTTCAATCAGTTTCTCTTTGCATGGCTGTTTTGTTCTTCATTGTTTATGTTTCTCTTCTGGTTGGTCGCCTAGATTAGGTTTATGCAAGCTAGGGTTAGTCGCCAGACAGCTTCCCTGCTTTGGCGCATAAACTTGTCTTCCTTGATCACCTAGTTTAGATTCTTGTTAAGCTGAGGATAGAAGCGAACGCTCGCCTCTTTTTAAAACATCAATTCAACCAATTAACCTATTCGTTGGAGTGTGTCTTTCATAGGAACCAGTTAGGGTTAATCCATTGCAAGAGTAACTCATAAATTGTTAGTAATTCCACCAGTTAGTTTAGTTGTCGTGAGAGGTGACCGTACCCGAGCAACTAATTAATCTTGGTAGCTAGATCGGATAGAGGGAACGTTCGCCAGTCTTAAACCTAAGGGTCAGGAGTTATGGTGGTGTATAGAAACCGATTGAATTAGAATTGAAAACCGTTGGTCTTGTGATTGTCGTTGCCTTGGTGATCTAAGGGGGATTCGAAATCTAAGCTCGTCTATTTTCTCGTTAGTCAACCTTTTAATCTTTCTGTCTTTTATTTTCCTGCTTTATTAGATTAGAAGTCGTGGAACTCACACCATGCATAACCTGTTTAAACTTGAGTAATCTGCCAACATATTTGAGTAGACAAGAAGAAGAGACCTTGAGTAGAATACGATCTAGTCTACCTTGGTAGATTAGTTATTTGATACGTCCTACAACGTTCATCAATCTTTAACTTTTGGTGATTCATGAGGGGATGCCGTCGGATCCTCCTTCTTTCTCGGCTTTTGTGCCGGCAGCTCATTCTTCAGACTAGGGAGTTGACCGAAGCAACCTGGCAAGCAAATTTCTAAAGAAACTCTAGATTTTTCATTAGTACTGGAGTTGACCGAAGCAAACTCCACAACTTCAACAGATAAGCAATGCACCTCTTCTTTGACAGGGACTTGCATACCGTCCTTGAGGCAAAATGTCATGGTGTCCTTGCCGACCCTTAATGTCAACGAGCCATTCGGGGCATTAATGTTAATGCCGGTTGTTGCCATGAACGGTCGGCCTAGGAGAAGAGTGACATCTTCCTCTCAAGTATCCATAACAATAAAATCAGCCAAAATAGTAAAAGGACCACAATGGACAACCACGTCTTCTATTAATCCCCTAGGTAGTTTAAGAGATCTGTCGGCAAACACTAAATGCATGCTAATTGGTTTCAACTCTCCTAGGTTCAATTTCTCATACAGGCAAGTAGGCATAACATTGATAGAAGCACCTAGATCAATTAGACTACGATCAATTTTCACATCATTAATTGTGCAAGGCAAAGTAAAAGCACCGGATTGCGACACTTAGCTGGGGGAGGTATGGGTGTTGTCTGGCTGTAGATGGCGGAGCATTCTTCCTCGAGGGAGACGGAAGACAACTCTCCCTTCTTCTTGTTCTTCGCAAGATCTTTCTGATGACACTCGATTTGACGTGATTATCAGCCTCATTTAAGCGACATTTCCTTGCTTAAGACATGGTTTTTAGGGTAGAATAACGAATATTCACTCATCTACTCTATCTCGTGCCATTTGTGTTACTTTGGCCCGTTTCGGGTCTATTTGATGGTTTTCCAGTGTTTTCATGTTAGCACAGGTTTTTGCCATCGAATATAGTAGCCGAGGACGTGTCTAAGGCGTTGGAACCTCGAGGAATTGCACTTGAATCGATCCAAGGAGTCAATCAAGTCGAACCAAATCTTGCTCCCATTTCCAAAGAAGTTTTCGGCGAAATCCCTTGGAGTTTACGGTGAAAACTCATGAGGAAATCGGCAGAGCGTACAAGAAGAAGTTTTTGGCGAAAACACCAAGTTTTAGTTGAGAACCCTAAGGTCCAAAAATCACAGGAGAATGAAGCCGAGCAGTCAACCCATTTACAAAGGAATTTTCAGCAAAAAATCCCTTAGGTTTTCGGCGAAAATTCCAGGCAAAATCCGCGGTATTAGGGTTAAGTATAAATACTTAATCGGCGGCCCAAAAGAAGATATATCTGATAATACCACATAATACCAATTAATTTGGGAATTCTCACGAGTTCTGGAGCAGAGTTGAGAGTTCGAAGAGCCATGAAGAGATCGTGACGCCATCCCTTCACCTTAGAGACTCGGAGCTAGGATTGAAGATTACCGGAGAGCGAAGCTTTGCTAGAGTCATCTTAATTAGGTTTTTCAGATCCTTTTCTATTCTTCCTCTGTTTAAGATAAACTCTGTTTTTGCCTTTGATTCTTGTTTGTCAGATATGAGTAGCTAAACTCGTAGAGCTTAGATTAGATGAACCCTAAGTGACCCAGGGCTTTAAAGCGATCATGGATCGGCGGTAATTAGATTCAAAATTCAATCAGTTTCTCTTTGCATGGTTGTTTTGTTCTTGATTGTTTATGTTTCTTTTCTGGTTGGTCGCCTAGATTAGGTTTTTGCAGCTAGGGTTAGTCGCCAGACAGCTTCCCTGCTTTGGCGCATAAACTTGTCTTCCTTGATCACCTAGTTTAGATTCTTGTTAAGCTGAGCATAGAAGCGAACGCTCGCCTCTCTTTAAAACATCAATTCAACCAATTAACCTATTCATTGGAGTGTTCCTTTCGTAAGAACCAGTTAGGGTTAATCCATTGCAAGAGTAACTCATAAATCATTAGTAATTGCACCAGTTAGTTTAGTAGTTGCGAGAGGCTACCGTACCCGGACGGCTAATTAATCTTGGTAGTTAGAACGAATAGAGCGAACGTTCGCCGGTCTTAAACCTAAGGGTCAGGAGTTATGGTGGTGTATAGAAATTGATTGAATGAGAATTGAAAACCGCTGGTCTTGTGATTGTTGTTGCCTTGGTGATCTAAGGGGGATTCAAAATCTAAGCTTGTGTATCGTCTGTCTAAACCAGCCAATCATTCTGTCTTTTAATTTCATTTTAATTTTTGTGCATCTTAGTTTAGAAGTCGTGGAACTCACACCACACACAAAGTGTTTAAACCTGAATAAATTGCCTTTATATTTGAGTAGACGATTAGAAGAAACCCTGTGGAATACGATCTGCTTAGCTTTTAGCTTGGTAGTATTTGATCACTGTTTTACAGCTCATCACTTTCACAACTTTTCCAGCCTCCGGTATCATCTGGATAACATCAGTAACTGGTATCTTGATATCTGTGTTCTGCAAGTATCCATACCACTTTCTGTATCGGGTATCATGATCTTTCTCCTTTGATTGCGCAGCCTTAGGAAACGGAATCTGAAGCTGATACGGAGGAAGAGGTGGCGCAGGTGATGTCTTTGTCAGGGGAGGTGGGGCAATCACCTCCTCCTCTTCTTCTTTATCCTCCTCCTCGATCTCTGGCAGGTCAATGGCTATAGCATCAGGAATCATGGCCGGATCAGGAACTGTAGGATCGGCTAATTGCTTGCCACTTCTTGTGGAGATGGCCTTGACGTGCTCCTTCCCAATGGCAGAGTCGTCTTGAACCGATGATTGATTAAAGAGGGGGCTACTAGCTAGCATGCTAACCATGCCATTCACCATGCTCTCCACTCGCTGACCTCGAGCTTCATGATCTTGATTTAAGACGGCTTGAGACTTGAATTTCTCCTCGTAGTCATCGAGCCTTGCCATGATCAGGTTGAGCTTCTTGTCTATCTCGATTTCCCTTGGTTCCCTGATGTAGATCTCTGAGGTTGATGTCCTCTGGTTAATCCAGGAGGATCTTGATAACTATTGCTCAAGTACTGATTCTGACTCTGGTTGAATTCGAAGTTGTAAGGAGGATGCTCGTGGAAGCTTCCTTGTTGTTGAGGAGGTTGTCTGAACTAACGGTAGTCGGGGTAGCCCTGTTGACTATTGGTGAAGCCTTGAGAAATGACGTTCACCTCTTCTACAGAACAAACATTTGCTTTCCCGAAATTCTAACAACTCCCTCCATTGTGAGCACAAACGCCACACCATTCACAGTCAGCTACAAAAACAGAAGCTGACGGAGGGTTGATAGGCGCACCGATTTTCTTCAATCTCTTCTGGACTTCTGCTTCAATATGATCTTCTATTCTCCAATGTCTCTTAGCTCCTCTGGTTTTCCTCTCCCAATTCCTTGACTTGGAAGCGCAGTTTGCAAAGTGGAGAAGAGCAGCTTTCGATGTGAGCACGGTATAGTCTCCTTCTACCAAAGAGTTGACCCATTTAGATGACTCTTCGTTCATACCCCAAGCAAAGATCTCGGCTAGTTGCCTCTGAGTGAAGCCATGATGAGGGCAGCTGTAGAGGAGTTCCTGGAATTCATTCCAGGCATCGTATAAGCTCACTCCTTCTTTCTGTCTGAACCTTGAGATGCTGTCCCTGTAAGCAGTTGTTCTGGAAGGAGGGAAGTATTCCTCTACGAATTCTTGAGCAAGATCCTCCCAGTTGGTGTAGTGACCGGGTGGCTTGCTAGTGAGCCATCTCTTTGTGGCACCTCGGAGTGAGAATGGAAAGGCTTGCAACCACAAGGTATCCTTATCGAGGCTCCCACTCTTAAAGGTCCCGCAAAAAGAAAGGAAATCCGCCAAGTGTGTGCATGGATTATCATGCGGCTTTCCTTCAAACTGTAGATCCCTAGAGATCATTTCCAGGAAGGGGATCTTGATCTCATAGTCAGGACCATCTTCATTGCGCGGCACGAAGATGGAAGACCGAACACTAGTAGCACTTGGCTTATTGTAATCCGCAAGACTCTTTTGAGCAGCCATTGCGGTAGGGGAAGGTGGATCGAAAGTGATTTGCTTCTGAATTTTCTTAACTTGCAAAAGACAAACACAAACACAACCGGTGTAAAATCAAAGTGTTATGGAAAATGAAAGATGAAAAGTAGAAGAATAAAATGCTAACTCTTCTTTTAAACAATATAGAAGAGTCCCCGGCAACGGCGCCAATTTGATGATGCTATAAAACAGGGTATCAAATAACTACTAAGCTAGAAGCTAAGCAGATCGTATTCCATGGGTCTCTTCTAATCGTCTACTCAAATATGAAGGCAATTTATTTAGGTTTAAACACGTTGTGTGTGGTGTGAGTTCCACGACTTCTAGACTAAGATGCAGGAAAATTAAAATGAAATTAAAAGACAGAATGATTGGTTGGTTTAGACAGACGACAGACAAGCTTAGATTTCGAATCCCCTAAGATCATCAGAACATTGGCAATCACAGGACCAACGGTTTTCAATTCTCATTCAATCAATTCCCAAACACCACCATAACTCCTTACCCTTAGGTTTAAGACTGGCGAACGTTCGCTCTATCCGATCTAACTTCCAAGATTAATTAGCCGCCCGAGTACGGTCGCTTCTTGCGACGACAAAACTAACTGGTGCAATTACTAGTGATTAATGAGTTACTCTTGAAGTGGATTAACCCTAACTGGTTCCTACGAAAGGCACACTCCAATGAATAGGTTAATTGGTTGAATTGATGTTTTAAAGAGAGGCGAACGTTCGCTACTATCCTCAGCTTAACAAGAATCTAAACTAGGTGATCAAGGAAGCCAAGTTTATGCGCCAAGGCAGGGAAGCTGTCTGGCGACTAACCCTAACTTGCATAAACCTAATCTAGGCGACCAACCAGAAGAGAAACATAAACAATGAAGAACAAAACAATCATGCAAAGAGAAACTGATTGAACTTCGAATCTAATCACCGCCGATTCGTGACCGCTTTAAAGCCCTGGGTAACTTAGGGTTCATCTAATCTAAGCTCTACGAGTTTAGCTACTCATATTAGATACAAGAGAATTAAATACAAACAAGGAATACATCTCAGGTAGGAAGAACAGAGAAGAACTGTAAAACCTAATTTGACGAATCTGTGAAGCTTTGATCTCCTGGATCTTCAACTTTAAGCTCCGAGCTCTTCGAGGTGGAAAGATGGCATCACGATCTCTTCCTGGCTCTTCGAACTCTCAAAACTCTCTTAGGTCTGGAAATTATGATTGATATGATATATATCTCCAATGAATGAGCCACCGATTTATATTTATACTTAACCCTTTCCCAGCCGGATTAGGTTAAAGTTGTCGACGAAAACTTTAAGTTTTCGCCAAAAACTTCTTTGAAAAGTGAGGTGCCGGTCGACTGTTTCTTCTGTGTTGATTTCGTCTGGAGTTTTCGGCGAAGACTTGGACTTCTCGCCAAAAAATTCTTCTTCTAAGCTCTGACGGTTTCTTCTTGAATTTTCACCGAAAACTCTTTTCGCCGAAAACTTCATTGTAAAACTGGGCAGGATTTGTGTTGACTTGATTGACTCCTTGGATCAATTTCGGTGTGATTCCTCAAGGTTCCAATGCCTTAGACACGTCCTTGGTTACATTATTTGATGGCAAAAACCTGTGCTATCATGAAAAAAATAGAAAACCATCAAATAGACCCGAAACGGGCCAAAGTAACACAAATGGCACGCCACACCATTCACAGTCTTCGTGAAGAATTTGCTAAATGGGTCAATTCCCTAGTTGAAGGGGATTGTTCTACCCTCACACCTGAAGCTGCTCTTCTCCATTTCGCAAACTGTGCTTCCAAGTCAAGGAACTGGGAACGACAATCAGAAGGATCAAGAAGCAAGCTCGATCTTGAAGCAACCATCAAAGCAGAAGTTGAAAAGCATCTGAAGAAGTCTACCACACCTATCAAGCCTCCAGCAGCTTCCGTTCTTGTAGCTGATTGCGAGTGGTGTGGAGCTTGTGCTCATAACGGAGGCCGATGCCAGAACTTTGGCAAGGCAGAAGTTTGGTCTACCGAAGAAGTCAACTTCATCTCTCAAGGCTTCAATAACAATCAACAAGGTTATGTTGGCTACTGCAACTACAGACAACTGGGACATTTCCAAAATCGACCTCCCTACAATGTCAGCGCCAACCAGAACCAAGGTCAGAATCAGAATAACTGACCAACTCGTTCAATCCAGGATCAAAAGCCAAGAAATTTGACAGGAGGTATCTACCAGCCGCCTCAACGAAATCAAGGAAACTATGGAACAGCTCTTGGCAATCGCCAAAATCAATACTTGAACAACACTTATATAGGATAGCAACATCAGAAAGATAACAAGGATAATGATCTTGACAAGAAGCTCCATCAGATTATCACCAGACTTGACGATCATGATAGTCAGTTCAAGGCTCAAGCTCTCCTCAACCAAGAACAAATCACTTTCGGACAAAGAATAGAGCATGCGGTGAACCAGATCTCCAGCATGTTGGCAAATGGCCGCCCCTCTGGCCATCTCCCAAGCCAAACCGAGCCGAATCCAAGAAAGGATCAAGCTAAGATGGTCTCTATTCAAAGTCCGACGAGCTCACCTGCTGATACTTCTTCTAATTCATTCAGGGCCATTGAAGTTCCGGAGAAGAAGATAGCAACGAAGGAGGCGCCAAAGGAGTGCGATCCTCCTCTTGCTCCATACTACGAGAAGCCTCCCTTTCCAAATGTTATGCTACCAAATGCTAGGATCGAGACCGGCATGTGGGGAAACAAAGAAGAACGCTCTACCATCCGTAGTAAGAAGCCTTCCTCGCCATATCCAGCTAAGTGCCCCGATCCTGGTTCTTTCACTTTACCTCTTATAATTAATGATATTGAAATAGAATGTAGCTTGGTTGATCTAGGTGCTTCTATAAATGTCATGCCTGTGAGTTTGTTCGAAAAGTTGAATCTAGGAGAACTTAAGCCGACTAGCATGCAACTTGTCTTTGCTGATAGATCATTAAAACCGCCTAGGGGAGAAATTAAAGATGTTGTCACTAGATGTGGTCCTTTTACTTTCCTAGCTGATTTTGTGGTTATAGATACTCAAGAGGAGGATTCTACTATCCTTATAGGTCGACCCTTCATGGAAACAACCGGGATGCAAATCAATGTCCCTAGTGGTTCTTTGACCTTGAGGGTTGGTAAGGATACTATAACGTTCCGCCTTAAGGACGGTATAAAATATACTCTTATGGAGGAAGAACCTCACTGTCTTTCTGTTGAAACTGTGGAGTTGACCTCGGTCAACTCCGTTGCTAATGTCTCTTCCAGTGTTCCTCCAAAGTCTGTTGTCGCAGGTGCTGAACAGGTCATCAAGCAGAAGACCGGACCCATGACACAGAAGCCGCAGAAGAAGAAGGAACTGAAAGCCTCCTCTTCTCAATCATCACCAAGCAAGGAGCCTGGCAGGCTACGGAGGAAGAATCAAAAGAAGACTAAAATGGTATGGATGCCAATTACTCCGCCATCCTCTTCCGAGCCAATTGCACCACCGATTCCTGTCAAGCCGCCGCCGCAGAAGCCAGTCAAGAAGGAGAAGCCGAGAGCGTCTCCCAAAGAAGTATCAATGATCACAGATCCCGGTGAAAAGAAGCCGGAGGCTAAAGAAAAGACGAAGCCGACTGTTCTCATTCCTTCTACTGTCACACTTGCAAAGGATGATCCCTCAAGAAAACTATTCGGGCCATTCAAGATTGCCGGCTATCTTCCCGATGGGCGCACCAAGCTCATTCATGCTAACGGAAAGAAATTCACGCTCGTCGGAGATACCCCGAAGCTCTATTTCATGAATTCCGACGCAAGCGTTAAGGAGATCATGAGTTGGGATGTCTCCTAACACCATCCAGGTATCGTCCAGCTCAAGGACGTTAATCAAGAGCGCTTCGTGGGAGGCAACCCACAGCTGGAGTCAGTTTTTAGTTTGTTGATGCGCAAGATTTAACTCACAACACTCAAGGTCGTATTCCACGAGGGCTCTCTCAAAAGCTAATACTCACACGGTTCATGGACGGTCTATTCATTTAAAATTGGTTTTAGTTTGGAAAGGAAATAAAAACATAAAGGAAACAAAACAAGAAAACAAAACAAAACGGTGCAAATCAAAGATAAAGGAGGTTCACTTGGAAAGATAGGTTTATCATGCTCAAGAGGAACAAAAGCACAAACAAGCCAAACATGATCGAGGTTGCAATCGAATGACCACGCAAATCCCTTCTATAGACTCAATGCACTCTCGTTGCACTAAGTCCCTATCCTAGAACCACTCAACCTAGGCTCTCACTCTCAAGCTAAGTGACTAAGGATGCATTAAAGGTGTTTGATGAAATGCCAAGTTACAAAACCCTCTCCTATGACTCTATGACCACTAGCCTAGACACCACACTCTCATGTCAATGTCATAACACTAAGAGAATCATCCAAAGACTAATCAAAGTTCAATTGAATGAAAAACCTAATGCACACCAAGTGTTCGATAAAATGCACAAGTGAGAAATCATGCAACTATGGTTGAATTGAGATGATCTAATCTCTTAGAACACACTCTCTTCAATCCCTAGACCTACAATCCATGTAATCTAAGCACTCTCATGCATTACATCACAAATAATAGACCAATCAAGCCATAGCCATCAATGGAATTAACAACAAGTCTAGAGATCATCTTCTTACAATCCAAGATCAATCATGGCAAATTTGTACAATCAACCTCTATTCTAGCACAACTAATCTATCAATCCAAGGAAACCTAAGAAATCAGCCACACATGGCCAAGGAAATGAAGGAAAGAGAAAGAAAGATGATCACCAAGAACACCATGGCAATCCTCCTCTTGCAAGCTCCTCTTCCAAGGTCGTGGACTTCAATCCAACCTCCTCTACTTTGATTTACACCTTGCTCTAGGGTTGTGGATTGGAGATGAGGAGAAAAGTAATTGGAAAGTTGAGAGAAAGGGTTTTTGTTCGAAGGTGTGAATTGTGAATAATGAATTGTTGTCCAAAATTTCCACCCATCTCTCTTTAAATAGCACCGCTGGAAATAGCCTGGATTTTTGGCGAAAATTCTACAAGATTTTCGCCAAAAATATCTTTGAAAAACACCGAGCGGTTTGGCTTTTCTTCACAGATTTTCGGTGAAAATTATACAATATTTTCGCCGAAAATGTCTTCATAAATCGAACGTCCGCCTCCTGTTTGCAAGTAACTGAGGGTTTTCGGCGAGAACTATAAGGTTCTCGCCGAAAACTTGAGTACAAAACCCTGCACTTTTCTCAATTTTGCAACGGCCATATCTCCTCCGTCCTAGCTCCGATTGACCTCCCGTTTGATCCTACGTGCTCCTTGTGACTAGTACTTTAATGCCAAGACCTGAAAATGCAAAGAAAACAATTCTAATAGACATAGAATTGGCCTCAAATTGGCAACCGGACAACAAAATAGCACTTTGCATAAAACTTCAATAAAAGCATATTAATCATAGCAAAATGAGATCAAACATGGGAGATCCTTAGGCTAATCAAAGGCTTAAAATGCACTAAATAAGGTCACATCAAATTCTCCTATGACTAAGCTTTGATTGTCCTCAAGCAAATGAATTAGAAAACATCCAAGCTCACAAATGACAAGATCGGCCCCATTGAGATTCAAGCAATAACAATTTGGCTTAAACTGTTCCACGAACAAACTTAACCTACACATGCAAGAACATCAACCAAATAAGTCTAGACCTCACTAATTTCTGCACACTTCAAGTAGTGGTTAATTGGGATACAGAAAAACCGACCACGACAACACCAACTCTAATCAAAAGGACTTGAACTCGGGAAATGGAACGAATAAGGCGGGGGTAGGAGAGTGATGAGTGATCATGATGCGGCCATCGACTCGACTTCATCCGCTTCTAGATCCGCACTTTACAAACTCTGGCTAGGATCAAGGGCTACATTTGAGAACTCTTTTTTTTCTCTTTTCTTTCCATTTTAATTTTTTTTCTTTCTTTTTTTTTCCTTCTTTTTTTTCCTACTGCATACTAGTGCTCGATCCAACACTTCACTTAGGTGTTGAACCTGCCTAGCTCACAGCTTTTACCTTTGCTAGTGCTCAACCCGACACTTCACTTAGGTGCCGAGCTTGCCTAGCTTTTCTTTTCTTTTGAGCATTTTCTTTTGCCACTTGATCCTTAGCCCCTTACAACTTCAACACAAGATTTCGAATTGAATTCCGTCTAATCTCAAGCCACAATCACGAGGGATCAAAAAGAGAATGAAAAACATGGAAAAGGAAGGAGAATTTTGATTGCCTTCATCGTCTTAGACGGGTGTTATCGAGCTGTACAAAAACACGTATCAAACCAATCAACCAACATACAAGAGTGATAAAATCTCTGTTCTGGCCTAGACTCATTTGATATTAGCTCTAACATGTTGGTTATAGGTTCTAGTAGGACAGTCTAAACGTCATTGTGAAAGATTGAAGCCAATTAAACACCAAAAGTCAAGAACCGAATGATTCTACAATAGAGGAAATTGACATTCAATTAAGATCATGCAACTCAAGCATAGCCTTAGACTTCTACCGACAAATAATCACACCAAACCTCAAACTCCCCTACGACTAACATGAGCATTGTCCTCAATGATCAAGAGAGAGAGGGTAAGGTGGAACGAAGTTACCGCGTTGGTAGAGAGGAGCATAGGGCGTAATAGAGGTGAAAGAGTTCCATGATGATCCTTGGTGAAGAGTGATCCCAATTGCTTGCCAAATCTTATTCAAAAAGCTAAAACAACACAAAAACTACAAAGAGCAAACAAGAGCAATAAAAGTAAAGATAACATGGGGTGCCTCCCAAGAAGCGCTTGGTTACCGTCTTAAGCTCGACGATACCTGCGTTATGGTGTCCAACTTAGTACCTCCTTGATGTCAAGTAGCTTCTTCCATGATGAAGATTGAGCTCCAAGTAGCGATAGAAGCAAATGGTAGAATGACCAATGAGCGAAGCTTGAGTTCCAATTGTTACCTTGCCAAGGCCTTCTACCATTGAGTGTAGGAGTTTGAGGAAGAATGTATGGAAGGGGCGCCCATTGAGCTCCGTCGTCTCCACGTTGGTGATACCACTCAAGGAGTCTTCCGGTTCAAATAGAGGTGGCTCCACTTCCACGATTACCTTAGGAGGGGTAGAGATGCATGTCTCCTTGGGTTCTTGGCACAAATACTTCATGATCAAGCAGGAAGATTGAAGAGCACTAACAATCTTTGGTGGGACCACAATAGAGTGGTGTTGTTCACTTTCGTGCTCCACTCTCGGTGTCACCTCTTCTTGAAGCGTCTCCAAATCATCTCTCACCTCCTCCAAAGGGTCATCATCCTCAAGTCTCCTTGATTCTTTTATCCTCACATCATCGTTACTTGGTGTGTCCTCGAGTAGAACATGTTCATCAATCTCCTCCACTACCAAATCTTCCTCCGTGTCAAGCTCTTCGGATTCACAAATGTCATCTTCATCATCATAAACTTGCTCCACATGATTGAGATGGCGTTCATTCTCAAGAATCTTCGTGATGAGCTCTATGCTTTGGGATAAGCGGTTAACTCGGTTTGCATTATCCTCCATAATTCGTAACATCTCTAGCATGAAAGGAGGTGGAAGAGGTTTCTCATGGCTCATGAACTCTTCTTGGGGAGACTCACTTTCTTCCTCTTCCATGACAAGCACTTCCGGTTCAAAGGTGTCGGTGATGAGCTTCACACTTTGAGTTAAACGATCCAACCGGGCCGCATTATCTTCCGCAATTTGCAACATCTCCTCAATTGTGGGGGAAGGTGGAGAGTGTTGTTTATCCTCTAGAGCTTCCTTGATAAGCGTCACGCCTTGAGCTAAACGATTAAGTTGGTTCGCATTATCTTCCACAATCTTCAAAGCTTCCTCAAGCGTGGGAAGAGATGGAGGAGGTTCCTCATAACTTACGAACTCCTCTCGAGGACGCTCACTTTCCTTCACCATTTTCAAGAGGTCCTCTAGCATAGAATGAGGTTGAGAGGGTTGCTCATAGTTTGTGAAATCCTATTGAGGACGCTCGCTTTCTTTAACCATCTTAAAGAGCTCCTCTAGCATGGAAGGCGGTGGAGAATGTTGTTCATGACTTGTGAAATCATCTTGATAATACTCCGGCAAGACTTGATGGTAGGGTGGAGATGGATAGGGACATTGCTCATTCCACATGGGTGTTGAAGCTTGTTGTTCTTGACCCCACCATTGGTTATCTTCCTCACAAGTTTCTTGGTAGTAGTTGGGTGGAGTAGGATGACCATAGTATGGTTAGGAGGTGGATTCCACCCTTGATAGGTACCATAACCTTGATTTCCATGCCACGAGTTCATCTTACTGGCAACCTTGCTCCCATGAACTAGATAGGTGGATAAGGGGCCTACAAACACGCACAACAAACACAACCAAGTAGTACAACAATGCGGGATAACAAAGCCACAAAAACAAATAACAAAGAAGCAAAACTAAAACGGAAGGAAGTGAATAGAACGGTCCACTACTAAATGCTTTCAAAGGATTGAGAAAGTCCCCGGCAACGGCGCCAAAAACTTGATAAGAATTTTACCAAGGTCGTATTCCACGAGGTCCTCTCATAAGCTAGTACTCACAAAATTCATGAACGGTCTAAACATTTGAAATTGAGTTTTGGTTTTGAAAGAGAACAAATCAAAAGCATAAACAATAAGGTAAAACTAACAAGTGAAATTGAGGATCAAACAAGAGAGAAGGGAGTTTAGCTTAGCAAGGGGTTTCTTCAAGCTCAAGGTTCATGAAAGCTGAATTGAATCTCAAGCAACGATGTGTAAACTAATGACCATGCAATTCACTCAAGTAGAATCAACGAACTCTCGCACAATTGACTCTCTACTACTAGACCAAATGCACCATGCTTTCGCTATGTGAACAAAGGAAATGAAGTGCTTTAACTAGCTCAATGAAATGCTTGAAACTTGAATTCTATGCCAACAATTATCAATCACAAGATAAATGATGCAAGACACTCTCATGTCAATCATATAACACTAGTCTACCAATCAAAAGGGTCTCTCAACCTTCAAATGAAAGAAAAATCAATGCACACCAAGTGTTTGATAAAATGACAACAAGGAAAACAAGCTTAAAATGGTTGCAATTGTATAATCCAATCTCTCAAATCATCCAATTACAATCCTACAACCTTAGATCAACATCAATCAATCATTCTCATGTATTGAAAGACATAAACAATACCAAAAGAACAATCAAGCTCTAATGGCTACAAAACACAAGGTCTAGGATCATCATCTTACACAAATGGCTAAGAGAAACTCAATCCTTACACTCAATCACCTATCCTAGCTTGATCCATCCCCCACTAAACTAAACCTAAGTTTAGCCTAGCACAACCATGGAAGAAACCTGAAATTGAGTAGAGGAGACCATCCTTGCTTCCATGGAGGATCTTCCTACTTAGCTCTTCAAGCTCCAATCCAAGCTATGGAAGACTTTACTTAGATCCTTGATCTTCAAGTTGATCAACAAATGAGGAGGGTTGGTGTTGGTTGAGAGAGAATGGTGATTGGCGATGATGAAGAGTTGAGAGAGAGTGAGGCGGACGAGTTGTGTAAAAATTAGAATGTAATATCCCCTTTAATTTTCGTCCGCCGCCGCTTTAAATAGCACGCTGGAATTGCTTGGTATTTTCGGTGAAAATACCACAACATTTTCGCCGAAAATAACTTTGAAAAACACCGAGCGGCTTGGCTTTTCTTCACAGATTTTCGGCGAAAACTTTGAAGAGTTTTCGCCGAAAATTTCTTCATAAATCGAACGGCCGTCTCCTGTAACCTCCTGTTCGAAAATGCTTAAGGTTTTCGGCGAGAACTTAGAGTTCTCGCCGAAAACTTAAGTATGAATGCTGGAATTTTTCTCAATCTTGCATCGGCCATAACTTCTCCGTCCTAGCTCCGATTGACCTCCCATTTGATCCTACGTGCTCCTTGTCACCAGTACTACGACTCCAATACCTATAAATACCAAGAAAACAACTCCAATAGACACAGAATTGGCCTCAAAGTGGCACTTGGACAACAAAAGAGCAGTTTGCATAAAACTTCCATAAAAACAAATAAATCATGGCAAAATGAGATCAAACATGGGAGATCCCTAGGCTTCAAGGACTAAAAGTGCACCAAATATAGTCACATCAAATTCCCCTACGACTAAGCTTTGCTTGCCCTCAAGCAAATGAACTAGAAAACATCCAAGCTCACAAATGACAAGATCGGCCCCATTGAGATTCAAGTAATAACAATTCGGCTTAAACTGTTCCACGAACAAACTTAACCTACACGTACGAGAACATCAACCAAACAAGTCTAACTCACAACACTCAAGGTCGTATTCCACGAGGGCTCTCTCAAAAGCTAATACTCACACGGTTCATGGACGGTCTATTCATTTAAAATTGGTTTTAGTTTGGAAAGGAAATAAAAACATAAAGGAAACTAAACAAGAAAACAAAACAAAACGGTGCAAATCAAAGATAAAGGAGGTTCACTTGGAAAGATAGGTTTATCATGCTCAAGAGGAACAAAAGCACAAACAAGCCAAACATGATCGAGGTTGCAATCGAATGACCACGCAAATCCCTTCTATAGACTCAATGCACTTCGTCGCACTAAGTCCCTATCCTAGAACCACTCAACCTAGGCTCTCGCTCTCAAGCTAAGTGACTAAGGATGCATTAAAGGTGTTTGATGAAATACCAAGTTACAAAACCCTCTCCTATGACTCTATGACCACTAGGCTAGACACCACACTCTCATGTCAATGTCCTAACACTAAGAGAATCATCCAAAGACTAATCAAAGTTCAATTGAATGAAAAACCTAATGCACACCAAGTGTTCGATAAAATGCACAAGTGAGAAATCATGCAACTATGGTTGAATTGAGATGATCTAATCTCTTAGAACACACTCTCTTCAATCCCTAGACCTACAATCCATGTAAACAGGTGGTCTTAGCTATTATGTAAACAGGTGGTCTTAGCTATTTAGTCCTGTGAGGACACAGTACGATTTAAGTGTGGGGTAGGATGCTAGAGAACCTTGCATGACCTTGATTGCCCTTGATTGTGATTTTGTGTGCCTCGTGATTCCTTTTCAGTCTCTCTAGCAATAGAATGGCTCAGTTCTTGATTTTTGATGTTAAGTTGTTGTTCAATCTTTCATAATGATGCTTAGACTACTTAACCTAGAACTTGAGAACCAACGTGTTTACCTTGATGCTAAATTGCCTGGTCAGAACAGATTTTTAAAAATCACACTTGTAGTTTGTAGCCTTGATTGCATGAAAATTACCGAATCCGACTAGCAAACCAACTGTGAGCTTTTGATCCATTGCACGTAACTTGCAATTTCAATTCTTTTTTGAGTGATTTTCTGTTTGCTTGAATGAGTTAGAATTTTCATGAGACCTACTCGAGACCACACGATGATACGAGTTCTAGAATGATAGGGGCACCTAGATTCAGCTACTAAGCCAGATAGCCTACCAAACGATAAATCCATTAGGTTTAAACCTTGAGCTTGGCCTGTTCTTTCGGTTCGATAATACATTACAGCCATTTCCCATTCTTTCATTCCCCGTTGATCCCCTGTGGTTGTAGTTCTAGCTACCGGAAGTTGGTTTGTGGTAACCTGCTTATAGCCATTAAACAGGTGGTCTTAGCTATTATGCCCAAACGTGTAAACCCCTCTAGCAACTAAAAGAAAGAATCGACACAAAGAAAAAAAAAGAAAAACAAAAGAAATGTCGAAAGAGAAATCAGAAAAAATTCAGAAAATTTTCAAGTTTTTAGTCAATAAACGTTCTTCTCCCTACAAATGGAAGAACGAAGTAAAAGAAAAGTCAAAAGAAAGAAAAGTATAAAGAAAATAAAGTGCTAGGTTGCTTGAGGGTATCATAGGATGAGCGTTCACTATTCCACCCGTGTCTGGTTAGACGGTAGGAAACCATAGGCTAGACTCGAGGGAAGTTAGTCGAAAGCTACACCGCACCAAAGCCATCATCATACATCCCCATCATCCATCTCATCATAAACCCTTGTAGTGTAGAATTCGTTACACTCCTAGCAAGGAAGTCCTTCTTGACTAGTTACTCGTGTTGTCACAGTGGTGGAGATGTGGTCGAATTGCAAACTTATGACATAATTCAGTAACAGAAAATGATTGAGAGCAGAAACACGTCCTTAAACACAGAGAGTGAGAGTTCCCTGTTTACTAAATATTTCCTGTGTGAGGAGTCTGGTCGGTCAGGTCAAATTCGTGCATAATTGGTTGCGATTATTCGTCGTGTGCAGTTTTTTAGTAGAGCAGGTTGTTTGGCTGATCAGTATGCATGTTAGGTTTCTTGTTCTAGGAATTATCTGTCTATTAATTCATTGTGTTTGATTAAACTCCAATTTAATAAATCTGATCACTTGTGAACATGAGCGTTTCTATTCAGTTTGCTTGAGGACAAGCAAAAGCTTAACTGTGGGTATTTTGATGACACTCGATTTGACGTGATTATCAGCCTCATTTAAGCGACATTTCCTTGCTTAAGACATGGTTTTTAGGGTAGAATAACGAATATTCACTCATCTACTCTATCTCGTGCCATTTGTGTTACTTTGGCCCGTTTCGGGTCTATTTGATGGTTTTCTAGTGTTTTCATGTTAGCACAGGTTTTTGCCGTCAAATAAAGTAGCCAAGGACGTGTCTAAGGCGTTGGAACTTCGAGGAATCACACCGGAATCGATCCAAGGAGTCAATCAAGTCAAACCAAATCCTGCTCCCATTTACAAAGAAGTTTTCGGCGAAATCCCTTGGAGTTTTGGTGGTGTCTTAGAATTGATTGAACGAGAATCGAAATCCACTGATCTGTTGATTGCCAATGCTCTGGTGAACGAAGGGGGATTCAAAGTCTAAGCTTGTCTGACATCTTTGCTTAATCAACCAATCTTTCAATCTGTTTTCAATTTTAAGTTTTAATTTCCGTGCATTTCTTAGAATTAGAAGTCGTGGAACTCACACCACGCACGAAGTGTTTAAACCTGAGTACTTTGCCTTTATATTTGAGTAGTCAATCATTAGAAGACCCATGGAATATGATCTACCCTAGCTTCCAGCTTGGTAGTTATTTGATAAACCGCTTCTGCATCGTTCATCAAAATTCTAACTCATTCAAGAGAACAGAAAACCACTCAAAAAGAATTGAAATTGCAAGTTAGGTGCAATGGATCAAAAGCTCACATTTGGTTTGCTTGTCGGATTTGGTCATTTTCATGCAATCAAAGCGACAAACTACAAGTGTGATTTTAAAAATTCTGTTCTGACCAGGCAATTTAGCAACAAAGTAGACAAGTTGGTTTTCAGGTTCTAGGTTAAGCAGTCTAAGCATCATTATGACAATTTGAACAACAACTTAACATTATGAATCAAGAACCGAGCAATTCTAACGCTAGAGAAATTGGAAAGGCACCACGAAACACATAAAACACAAATAAGGGCAATCAAGTTCATGCAAGGTTCTCTAGCATCCTACCCCACACTTAAACCGTTCTGTGTCCTCACAGGACTAAACTAGAGTAGAGGGATACGAAGATCCTGGAAGGAGATGGTCGGTTGTAGTGGATGAGAACGGATAGCCCGGAGCGGAGCAGAGTAGCTACTCAAGATCCTACAAAACAAAAACAATGAAAAGATAAAATGGAAACCGGGACAAGTGTCCCGGATCCACACAGAATAAAGGTCGAAACGAAGAAGGTTTAGGGGAATTTTGATTTTTTTAAAAGGCACAAATTCATGGCACAACACTCATAGAGTAATCTAGAACGTCTAAGTTCAATCAGATCAGCAAAAATCACACTGAAACATCATACACGCAAAACGAGGTAGAACGAACTTAAACTTGTCCAAATTCAACAATCAACATTTCAAAAGATTCGAAATGGAAAAACCTACAACTAACCTTGAAGACATGACTCAAGAAAATGGACGGAAAGTGACGAAGTTGGCCAAAAATGCGAAAAGCTTGTTTCGAGGATAACCGGAGCTACAGAGCTCCGATTTGGGTGATCAAGTATGCGTTGGAATCAGACCAAAAAAAAGGAAACTGATTTTAAGAACAGACACAAGTTTTTGACGAAAACTTCTTCGAAAACACACAAAAATAAAGGAGATGCTCACTATTTGAAAAAGGGAGAGAGTTTTCGGCGAGAACTAAGTTCTCGCCGAATACTTATTTTAAAACTCTTTTTTTTCAAAAACCTAACAAAAAAATCACAAAAAGGAAATTAAACTGACACTTTGGCTCCCCCGAACCTGATTCGAATGACGAAAAGACTAACTCAAAAATTCGAAACGGACTCCAGCCGTGGGTTGCCTCCCACGAAGCGCTCTTGCTTAACGTCCTTGAGCAGGACGATACCTGGATGGCGATCAAGAGACATCCCAACTCAGGATTTCTCTTAGGCTTGGGTCGGAGTTCATGAAATACAGCTTTGGGGATCCTCCGGCAAGTGTGAACTTCTTCCCGTTCGTCCTTCGGGAAGATGACCATAAATTTCGAATGGCCGAACAGTTCTTTCGACGGAGCATCCTTCTCTGGTGGAGTGGCAGATGGGGGCTGAGCAAACAGCTTACAACCCGCCTTCGTCTTCTATTTATTCTCCTTCTTTATCTCGCCAGGATCTTTGATGACACTCAATTTGACATGATTTTCAGCCTCATTTAAGCAACATTTCCTTGCTTGAAACGTGGTTTTAGGGGTAGAATAGCGAATATTCACTCAACTACTTTATTTCCTACCGATTTGGTTACTTTGGCCCTTTTTGGGTCTATTTGATGGTTTTCTAGTGTTTTTGTGATATCACAGGTTTTTTCCATCATTTACATAGCCACAGACGTAGTCAAGACCTCAAGGAGTGAATCGGATTATGCATGGTGTTGCTTGATTTTCTGTGATTCTATGGTTCAATTTTGAAATTTCTCTAGCATAGAATTGCTCAATTCTTGACTTTTGATGTTAAATTTACTTCAATTTTGAACAATGACGTCTAGACTGTTCCACTTAGAACCTGTAACCAATGTGTTGGCACTGAAATCAAATGAGTCTAGGTCAGAACAGATCATAAATCACTTCTGTAGTTGAAACTTGAATCAATTGACTTGTTAATAACAAAGCTCGATAACACCATTCTAAGATGATAAATGATAGCTTCTTCCATGTTTTTCACTCCATATTTGTTCACCTGTGATTGTGGCTTGAGATTAGACGGAAATCCAATTCGAAATCGTGTGTAAAAAGTTATAACTAGCTAGGATTAAGTGACTAAATGGTTAAATCAAGTAATTAAGTTGTGCAAATCAATGTAAAGTTCTTTAAAGTGCTGAAAATAAAGCTAGGCAAGCCCGACACCTAAGTGAAGTGTTCGGGTTGAGCACTAGCATAGGCACAAATACTGTGAGCTAGGCAGGTCCAACACCTAAGTGAAGTGTTTGGTATCGAGCACTAGTATGCAGTAAATTAATGGAGAAAGTTTGAATCTTGAAAGAAATTGTTGTTTAAATCAGTCCTAGCTAGAACATGTAACGTACAGATCTAGAGGCGGATGAAGTCGAGTCGATAGCCACGTCATTTTTCCTACCTCCACATCCACATCATGGTTAGAGCTTAAAGTCTTTTTTATTAGAATTGGTGTTATCGTAGTCAGTTAATTATAATTAATTGTTTTGCCAAGAAACGAGCTTTGTTAAAACTACTACTTGAAGTGTGCAGAAATTAGTAAGATCAAAAACTTGTTTGGTTGATGTTCTTGCATGTGTAGGTCACTCTTTCTACGTGGAACAGTCTTAACCAAATCGTTAGAATTGAATCTCAGTTTAATCTCGTGTAATTTGTGAATTTGAGTGTGTTCTAGTTCAGTTTGCTTGAGGACAAGCAAAAGCTTAAGTGTGGGATATTTTGATGACACTCGATTTGACGTGATTTTCAGCCTCATTTAAGCAACATTTCCTTGCTTGAAACGTGATTTTAGGGGTAGAATAGCGAATATTCACTCAACTACTCTATTTCCTACCGATTTGGTTAATTTGGCCCCTTTTTGGGTCTGTTTGATGGTTTTCTAGAGTTTTTGTGATAGCACAGGTTTTTGCCATCATTTACGTAGCCACGAACGTATTCAAGACCTCAAGTAGTGAACCAGAATCGAACCAGAAATCATACCGGGGTCAGAATTGAGGATCCAACTGCCCAGCACAATGTTTTCGCCGAAAAACCTACATATTTTTCGGCGAAAATACCTTAAGAAACTCACAGGCGAAGTCAGCAGCTTTACACTGAATATTTCAGCGAAAACTTTCATAGTTTTTGGCGAAAATCCAAGAAGAAACCAAACACAGATTTAGCTTATGTTTTCGGCGAAAACTTAAAGTCTTCGCCGAAAACTATTGAAGAAAAACACACAGGAGATTTTAAATGAAGTTTTCGGCGAAAACTCCTTATGTTTTTGCCGAAAACTCCTTCCTTTTCCGCGCTTGGGTTGGAAAACCCTAATCTTAACTATTTAAAGAAGCAGTCGGCAGCCAGCCAGAGGGGGGGATTATTCCAACAACTATTCACAAATCAGACTTTTGAGAGTCAACCGACTCTAGGGTCGATAGATAGAGTTTAGAGAGTTCGAAGAACCGTGGAGAGATCGTGCCGCCTTCCTTCCACCTCGGAGAGCTCGGAGCTTAAAGTTGAAGATCCAGGAGATCGAAGCTTCGCCAGAGTCGTCAGAATTAGGTTTTTCAGTTCTTATCTGTTCTTCCTCTGTATGATGATTTCCTTTGTTGCCTTTGATTATTCTGTTATCGTTATGAGTAGCTGAACTTGTAGAGCTTAGATTAGATGAACCCTAAGTGACCCAGGGCTTTAAAGCGGTCACGGATTGGCTGTAATTAGATTCGAAGTTCAATCAGTTTCTCTTTGCATGGCTGTTTTGTTCTTCATTGTTTATGTTTCTCTTCTGGTTGGTCGCCTAGATTAGGTTTATGCAAGCTAGGGTTAGTCGCCAGACAGCTTCCCTGCTTTGGCGCATAAACTTGTCTTCCTTGATCACCTAGTTTAGATTCTTGTTAAGCTGAGGATAGAAGCGAACGCTCGCCTCTTTTTAAAACATCAATTCAACCAATTAACCTATTCGTTGGAGTGTGTCTTTCATAGGAACCAGTTAGGGTTAATCCATTGCAAGAGTAACTCATAAATTGTTAGTAATTCCACCAGTTAGTTTAGTTGTCATGAGAGGTGACCGTACCCGAGCAACTAATTAATCTTGGTAGCTAGATCGGATAGAGGGAACGTTCGCCAGTCTTAAACCTAAGGGTCAGGAGTTATGGTGGTGTATAGAAACCGATTGAATTAGAATTGAAAACCGTTGGTCTTGTGATTGTCGTTGCCTTGGTGATCTAAGGGGGATTCGAAATCTAAGCTCGTCTATTTTCTCGTTAGTCAACCTTTTAATCTTTCTGTCTTTTATTTTCCTGCTTTATTAGATTAGAAGTCGTGGAACTCACACCATGCATAACCTGTTTAAACTTGAGTAATCTGCCAACATATTTGAGTAGACAAGAAGAAGAGACCTTGAGTAGAATACGATCTAGTCTACCTTGGTAGATTAGTTATTTGATACGTCCTACAACGTTCATCAATCTTTAACTTTTGGTGATTCATGAGGGGATGCCGTCGGATCCTCCTTCTTTCTCGGCTTTTGTGCCGGCAGCTCATTCTTTCAGACTAGGGAGTTGACCGAAGCAACCTGGCAAGCAAATTTCTAAAGAAACTCTAGATTTTTCATTAGTACTGGAGTTGACCGAAGCAAACTCCACAACTTCAACAGATAAGCAATGCACCTCTTCTTTGACAGGGACTTGCATACCGTCCTTGAGGCAAAATGTCATGGTGTCCTTGCCGACCCTTAATGTCAACGAGCCATTCGGGGCATTAATGTTAATGCCGGTTGTTGCCATGAACGGTCGGCCTAGGAGAAGAGTGACATCTTCCTCTCAAGTATCCATAACAATAAAATCAGCCAAAATAGTAAAAGGACCACAATGGACAACCACGTCTTCTATTAATCCCCTAGGTAGTTTAAGAGATCTGTCGGCAAACACTAAATGCATGCTAATTGGTTTCAACTCTCCTAGGTTCAATTTCTCATACAGGCAAGTAGGCATAACATTGATAGAAGCACCTAGATCAATTAGACTACGATCAATTTTCACATCATTAATTGTGCAAGGCAAAGTAAAAGCACCGGGATTGCGACACTTAGCTGGGGGAGGTATGGGTGTTGTCTGGCTGTAGATGGCGGAGCATTCTTCCTCGAGGGAGACGGAAGACAACTCTCCCTTCTTCTTGTTCTTCGCAAGATCTTTCTGATGACACTCGATTTGACGTGATTATCAGCCTCATTTAAGCGACATTTCCTTGCTTAAGACATGGTTTTTAGGGTAGAATAACGAATATTCACTCATCTACTCTATCTCGTGCCATTTGTGTTACTTTGGCCCGTTTCGGGTCTATTTGATGGTTTTCCAGTGTTTTCATGTTAGCACAGGTTTTTGCCATCGAATATAGTAGCCGAGGACGTGTCTAAGGCGTTGGAACCTCGAGGAATTGCACTTGAATCGATCCAAGGAGTCAATCAAGTCGAACCAAATCTTGCTCCCATTTCCAAAGAAGTTTTCGGCGAAATCCCTTGGAGTTTACGGCGAAAACTCATGAGGAAATCGGCAGAGCGTACAAGAAGAAGTTTTTGGCGAAAACACCAAGTTTTAGTCGAGAACCCTAAGGTCCAAAAATCACAGGAGAATGAAGCCGAGCAGTCAAACCATTTACAAAGGAATTTTCAGCAAAAAATCCCTTAGGTTTTCGGCGAAAATTCCAGGCAAAATCCGGCGGTATTAGGGTTAAGTATAAATACTTAATCGGCGGCCCAAAAGAAGATATATCTGATAATACCACATAATACCAATTAATTTGGGAATTCTCACGAGTTCTGGAGCAGAGTTGAGAGTTCGAAGAGCCATGAAGAGATCGTGACGCCATCCCTTCACCTTAGAGACTCGGAGCTAGGATTGAAGATTACCGGAGAGCGAAGCTTTGCTAGAGTCATCTTAATTAGGTTTTTCAGATCCTTTTCTATTCTTCCTCTGTTTAAGATAAACTCTGTTTTTGCCTTTGATTCTTGTTTGTCAGATATGAGTAGCTAAACTCGTAGAGCTTAGATTAGATGAACCCTAAGTGACCCAGGGCTTTAAAGCGATCATGGATCGGCGGTAATTAGATTCAAAATTCAATCAGTTTCTCTTTGCATGGTTGTTTTGTTCTTGATTGTTTATGTTTCTTTTCTGGTTGGTCGCCTAGATTAGGTTTTTGCAAGCTAGGGTTAGTCGCCAGACAGCTTCCCTGCTTTGGCGCATAAACTTGTCTTCCTTGATCACCTAGTTTAGATTCTTGTTAAGCTGAGGATAGAAGCGAACGCTCGCCTCTCTTTAAAACATCAATTCAACCAATTAACCTATTCATTGGAGTGTTCCTTTCGTAAGAACCAGTTAGGGTTAATCCATTGCAAGAGTAACTCATAAATCATTAGTAATTGCACCAGTTAGTTTAGTAGTTGCGAGAGGCTACCGTACCCGGACGGCTAATTAATCTTGGTAGTTAGAACGGATAGAGCGAACGTTCGCCGGTCTTAAACCTAAGGGTCAGGAGTTATGGTGGTGTATAGAAATTGATTGAATGAGAATTGAAAACCGCTGGTCTTGTGATTGTTGTTGCCTTGGTGATCTAAGGGGGATTCAAAATCTAAGCTTGTGTATCGTCTGTCTAAACCAGCCAATCATTCTGTCTTTTAATTTCATTTTAATTTTTGTGCATCTTAGTTTAGAAGTCGTGGAACTCACACCACGCACAAAGTGTTTAAACCTGAATAAATTGCCTTTATATTTGAGTAGACGATTAGAAGAAACCCTGTGGAATACGATCTGCTTAGCTTTTAGCTTGGTAGTATTTGATCACTGTTTTACAGCTCATCACTTTCACAACTTTTCCAGCCTCCGGTATCATCTGGATAACATCAGTAACTGGTATCTTGATATCTGTGTTCTGCAAGTATCCATACCACTTTCTGTATCGGGTATCATGATCTTTCTCCTTTGATTGCGCAGCCTTAGGAAACGGAATCTGAAGCTGATACGGAGGAAGAGGTGGCGCAGGTGATGTCTTTGTCAGGGGAGGTGGGGCAATCACCTCCTCCTCTTCTTCTTTATCCTCCTCCTCGATCTCTGGCAGGTCAATGGCTATAGCATCAGGAATCATGGCCGGATCAGGAACTGTAGGATCGGCTAATTGCTTGCCACTTCTTGTGGAGATGGCCTTGACGTGCTCCTTCCCAATGGCAGAGTCGTCTTGAACCGATGATTGATTAAAGAGGGGGCTACTAGCTAGCATGCTAACCATGCCATTCACCATGCTCTCCACTCGCTGACCTCGAGCTTCATGATCTTGATTTAAGACGGCTTGAGACTTGAATTTCTCCTCGTAGTCATTGAGCCTTGCCATGATCAGGTTGAGCTTCTTGTCTATCTCGATTTCCCTTGCGTTCCCTGATGTAGATCTCTGAGGTTGATGTCCTCTGGTTAATCCAGGAGGATCTTGATAACTATTGCTCAAGTACTGATTCTGACTCTGGTTGAATTCGAAGTTGTAAGGAGGATGCTCGTGGAAGCTTCCTTGTTGTTGAGGAGGTTGTCTGAACTAACGGTAGTCGGGGTAGCCCTGTTGACTATTGGTGAAGCCTTGAGAAATGACGTTCACCTCTTCTACAAAACAAACATTTGCTTTCCCGAAATTCTAACAACTCCCTCCATTGTGAGCACAAACGCCACACCATTCACAGTCAGCTACAAAAACAGAAGCTGACGGAGGGTTGATAGGCGCACCGATTTTCTTCAATCTCTTCTGGACTTCTGCTTCAATATGATCTTCTATTCTCCAAT
>CM068301.1:30568159-30895375 GCA_034768395.1 Linum lewisii | reverse complement strand
AATAAAAAGAAGATAAAAGGAGGGGGGCCAAATTTACTCCCCATCCTTTCCCCGAGAAATTGCCCACCGACCCTTCCCGCCGCCGCAAACCATCAAAAAACCCAACGTCTCCCAAAGAAGTATCAAATCACAACCCCGGGGTGAAAAAAGGGGGCTAAAAAAAAAGCAACCGACTGTTCCTTCCCTCTATGTCCCTTAAAAAGTGATCCCTCAGAAAATATTCGGGCATTCAATTGCCGGCATTTTCCCCCGTCGCACCAACTTTTCCCCAACAAAAACACCCTCAATCCCCCCGAACCTATTTCATTTTTCCCGCAACTTAGAGATCATGATTATGTCTCCTAACCCGTCCATATCTCCACTCAGGCGTTAATCAAACGTTGGGGGAGGCAACCCCCGGGAGTCATTTTTAGTTTTTTGATCCAATTTTTAACTCCAACCCTCAATCGATCCAGAGGGCTCTCTCAAAACTAAACCCCTTCATGGACTCTATTCATTTAAAATTGTTTTATTTTGGGGAAAGAAATAAAAACAAAAGGGAAACAAAACAAGAAAACAAAACAAAACGGGGCAAATCAAGAAAGGAGGTTCCTTGGAAAATGGTTTATCACTCAAGGGAACAAAAGCCAAACAAAACCCAAACAGCTTGCAATCGAATACCACCAAACCCTCATGACTCAATGCCCTCTTCACAATCCCATCCTAAACCACTCAACCACTCCTCTCACTAATGACTAAGGATCATAAAGGTGTTTTTGATGAAATCCAATTTAAAAAACCCTTCCTATGACTCTAAGACCCTAGCCTAGACCAACTCCATTCAATGTCATAACACTAAGAGAATCATCCAAAGACTAATCAAAGTCAATTGAATGAAAAACCTAATGCCACCAATGTTCGATAAAATGCACAAGTGAGAAATCATGCAACTATGGTTGAATTGAGTTGATCTAATCTCTAGAACACCCTCTCTTCAATCCCTAGACCTACAATCCATGTAATCTATAGCACTCTCATGCATTACATCACAAATAATAGACCAATCAAGCCATAGCCATCAAGAATTAACAACATTCTAGAGTCATCTTTTACAATCCAAATCAATCATGGCAAATTTGTACAATCAACCTCTATTCTAGCACAACTAATCTATCAATCCAAGGAAACCTAAAAATCAGCCACACATGGCCAAGGAAATGAAGGATAAGAAAGAAAATGATCACCAAGAACACCAATGCAATCCTCCTCTTCCAAGGTCGTGGACTCAATCCAACCTCCTCTACTTTGATTGACCTTGCTCTAGGGTTGTGGATTGGAGATGAGGGAAAATAATTGGAAAGTTAGAGAAAGGGTTTTTGTTCGAAGGTGTGAATTGTGAATAATGAATTGTTGTCCAAAATTTCCACCCATCTCTCTTAAATAGCACCGATGGAAAAGCCGATTTTGGCGAAAATTTCTACAAGATTTTTGCCAAAAATATCTTTGAAAAACACCGAGCGGTTTGGCTTTTTTTCACAGATTTTCGTGAAATTTACAATATTTTCGCCGAAAATGTCTTCATAAATCGAACGTCCGCCTCTGTTTGCAAGTAACTGAGGGTTTTCGGCGAGAACTATAAGGTTCTCGCCGAAAACTTGAGTACAAAACCCTGCACTTTTCTCAATTTGCAACGGCCATATCTCCTCCGTCCTAGCTCCGATTGACCTCCCGTTTGATCCTACGTGCTCCTTGTGACTAGTACTTTAATGCCAAGACCTGAAAATGCAAAGAAAACAATTCTAATAGACATAGAATTGGCCTCAAATTGGCAACCGGACAACAAAATACACTTTGCATAAAACTTCAATAAAAGCATATTAATCATAGCAAAATGAGATCAAAACATGGGAGATCCTTAGGCTAATCAAAGGCTTAAAATGCACTAAATAAGGTCACATCAAATTCTCCTATGACAAGCTTTGATTGTCCTCAAGCAAATGAATTAGAAAACATCCAAGCTCACAAATGACAAGATCGGCCCATTGAGATTCAAGCAATAACAATTTGCTTAAACTGTTCCACGAACAAACTTAACCTACACATGCAAAACATCAACCAAATAAGTCTAGACCTCACTAATTTCTGCACACTTCAAGTAGTGGTTAATTGGGATACAGAAAAACCGACCACGACAACACCAACTCTAATCAAAAGGACTTGAACTCGGGAAATGGAACGAATAAGGCGGGGGTAGGAGAGTGATGAGTGATCATGATGCGGCCATCGACTCGACTTCATCCCTTCTAGATCCGCACTTTACAAACTCTGGCTAGGATCAAGGGCTACATTTGAGAACTCTTTTTTTTCTCTTTTCTTTCCATTTTAATTTTTTTTCTTTCTTTTTTTTTTTCCTTCTTTTTTTTCCTACTGCATACTAGTGCTCGATCCAACACTTCACTTAGGTGTTGAACCTGCCTAGCTCACAGCTTTTACCTTTGCTAGTGCTCAACCCGACACTTCACTTAGGTGCCGAGCTTGCCTAGCTTTTCTTTTCTTTTGAGCATTTTCTTTTGCCACTTGATCCTTAGCCCCTTACAACTTCAACACAAATTTTCGAATTGAATTCCTCTAATCTCAAGCCACAATCACGAGGGATCAAAAAGAGAATGAAAAACATGGAAAAGGAAGGGAAATTTTGATTGCTTCATCGTCTTAGACGGTGTGTATCGAGCTGTACAAAACACGTATCAAACCAATCAACCAACATACAAGAGTGATAAAATCTCTGTTCTGGCCTAGACCATTTGATATTAGCTCTAACATGTTGGTTATAGGTTCTAGTAGACAGTCTAAACGTCATTGTGAAAGATTGAAGCCAATTAAACACCAAAAGTCAAGAACCGAATGATTCTACAATAGAGGAAATTGACATTCAATTAAGATCATGCAACTCAAGCATAGCCTTAGACTTCTAACCGACAAATAATCACACCAAACCTGAAACTCCCCTACGACTAAACATGAGCATTGTCCTCAATGATCAAGAGAGAGAGGGTAAGGTGGAACGAAGTTACCGCGTTGGTAAGAGAGCATAGGGCGTAATAGAGGTGAAAGAGTTCCATGATGATCCTTGGTGAAGAGTGATCCCAATTGCTTGCCAAATCTTATTCAAAAAGCTAAAACAACACAAAAACTACAAAGAGCAAACAGAGCATAAAAGTAAAGATAACATGGGTGCCTCCCAAGAAGCGCTTGGTTACCGTCTTAAGCTCGACGATACCTGCGTTATGGTGTCCAACTTAGTACCTCCTTGATGTCAAGTAGCTTCTTCCAGATGAAGATTGACTCCAAGTAGCGATAGAAGCAAATGGTAGAATGACCAATGACGCGAAGCTGAGTTCCAATTGTTACCTTCCAAGGCCTTCTACATTGAGTGTAGGATTTGAGGAAGAATGTATGGAAGGGGGCGCCATTGAGCTCCGTCTCTCCACGTTGGTGATACCACTCAAGGAGTCTTCCGGTTCAAATAGAGGTGGCTCCCACTTCCACGATTACCTTAGGAGGGGTAGAGATGCATGTCTCCTTGTTCTTGGCACAAATCTTCATGATCAAGCAGGAAGATTGAAGAGCACTAACAATCTTTGGTGGGACCACATAGAGGTGGTGTTGTTCACTTTCGTGCTCCACTCTCGGTGTCACCTCTTCTTGAAGCGTCTCCAAATCATCTCTCACCTCCTCCAAAGGGTCATCATCCTCAAGTCTCCTTGATTCTTTTATCCTCACATCATCGTTACTTGGTGTGTCCTCGAGTAGAACATGTTCATCAATCTCCTCCACTACCAAATCTTCCTCCGTGTCAAGCTCTTCGGATTCACAAATGTCATCTTCATCATCATAAACTTGCTCCACATGATTGAGATGGCGTTCATTCTCAAGAATCTTCGTGACGAGCTCTATGCTTTGGGATAAGCGGTTAACTCGGTTTGCATTATCCTCCATAATTCGTAACATCTCTAGCATGAAAGGAGGTGGAAGAGGTTCTCATGGCTCATGAACTCTTCTTGGGGAGACTCACTTTCTTCCTCTTCCATGACAAGCACTTCCGGTTCAAAGGTGTCGGTGATGAGCTTCACACTTTGAGTTAAACGATCCAACCGGGCCGCATTATCTTCCGCAATTTGCAACATCTCCTCAATTGTGGGGGAAGGTGGAGAGTGTTGTTTATCCTCTAGAGCTTCCTTGATAAGCGTCACGCCTTGAGCTAAACGATTAAGTTGGTTCGCATTATCTTCCACAATCTTCAAAGCTTCCTCAAGCGTGGAAGAGATGGAGGAGGTTCCTCATAACTTACGAACTCCTCTCGAGGACGCTCACTTTCCTTCACCATTTTCAAGAGGTCCTCTAGCATAGAATGAGGTTGAGAGGGTTGCTCATAGTTTGTGAAATCCTATTGAGGACGCTCGCTTTCTTTAACCATCTTAAAGAGCTCCTCTAGCATGGAAGGCGGTGGAGAATGTTGTTCATGACTTGTGAAATCATCTTGATAATACTCCGGCAAGACTTGATGGTAGGGTGGAGATGGATAGGGACATTGCTCATTCCACATGGGTGTTGAAGCTTGTTGTTCTTGACCCCACCATTGGTTATCTTCCTCACAAGTTTCTTGGTAGTAGTTGGGTGGAGTAGGATGACCATAGTATGGGTTAGGAGGTGGATTCCACCCTTGATAGGTACCATAACCTTGATTTCCATGCCACGAGTTCATCTTACTGGCAACCTTGCTCCCATGAACTAGATAGGTGGATAAGGGGCCTACAAACACGCACAACAAACACAACCAAGTAGTACAACAATGCGGGATAACAAAGCCACAAAAACAAATAACAAAGAAGCAAAACTAAAATGGAAGGAAGTGAATAGAACGGTCCACTACTAAATGCTTTCAAAGGATTGAGAAAGTCCCCGGCAACGGCGCCAAAAACTTGATAAGAATTTTACCAAGGTCGTATTCCACGAGGTCCTCTCATAAGCTAGTACTCACAAAATTCATGAACGGTCTAAACATTTGAAATTGAGTTTTGGTTTTGAAAGAGAACAAATCAAAAGCATAAACAATAAGGTAAAACTAACAAGTGAAATTGAGGATCAAACAAGAGAGAAGGGAGTTTAGCTTAGCAAGGGGTTTCTTCAAGCTCAAGGTTCATGAAAGCTGAATTGAATCTCAAGCAACGATGTGTAAACTAATGACCATGCAATTCACTCAAGTAGAATCAACGAACTCTCGCACAATTGACTCTCTACTCCTAGACCAAATGAACCATGCTTTCGCTATGTGAACAAAGGAAATGAAGTGCTTTAACTAGCTCAATGAAATGCTTGAAACTTGAATTCTATGCCAACAATTATCAATCACAAGATAAATGATGCAAGACACTCTCATGTCAATCATATAACATTAGTCTACCAATCAAAAGGGTCTCTCAACCTTCAAATGAAAGAAAAATCAATGCACACCAAGTGTTTGATAAAATGACAACAAGGAAAACAAGCTTAAAATGGTTGCAATTGTATAATCCAATCTCTCAAATCATCCAATTACAATCCTACAACCTTAGATCAACATCAATCAATCATTCTCATGTATTGAAAGACATAAACAATACCAAAAGAACAATCAAGCTCTAATGGCTACAAAACACAAGGTCTAGGATCATCATCTTACACAAATGGCTAAGAGAAACTCAATCCTTACACTCAATCACCTATCCTAGCTTGATCCATCCCCCACTAAACTAAACCTAAGTTTAGCCTAGCACAACCATGGAAGAAACCTGAAATTGAGTAGAGGAGACCATCCTTGCTTCCATGGAGGATCTTCCTACTTGGCTCTTCAAGCTCCAATCCAAGCTATGGAAGACTTTACTTAGATCCTTGATCTTCAAGTTGATCAACAAATGAGGAGGGATGGTGTTGGTTGAGAGAGAATGGTGATTGGCGATGATGAAGAGTTGAGAGAGAGTGAGGCGGACGAGTTGTGTAAAAATTAGAATGTAATATCCCCTTTAATTTTCGTCCGCCGCCACTTTAAATAGCACGCTGCAATTGCTTGGTATTTTCGGTGAAAATACCACAATATTTTCGCCGAAAATAACTTTGAAAAACACCGAGCGGCTTGGCTTTTCTTCACAGATTTTCGGCGAAAACTTTGAAGAGTTTTCGCCGAAAATTTCTTCATAAATCGAACGGCCGTCTCCTGTAACCTCCTGTTCGAAAATGCTTAAGGTTTTCGGCGAGAACTTAGAGTTCTCGCCGAAAACTTAAGTATGAATGCTGGAATTTTTCTCAATCTTGCATCGGCCATAACTTCTCCGTCCTAGCTCCGATTGACCTCCCATTTGATCCTACGTGCTCCTTGTCACCAGTACTACGACTCCAATACCTATAAATACCAAGAAAACAACTCCAATAGACACAGAATTGGCCTCAAAGTGGCACTTAATTGGACAACAAAAGAGCAGTTTGCATAAAACTTCCATAAAAACAAATAAATCATGGCAAAATGAGATCAAACATGGGAGATCCCTAGGCTTCAAGGACTAAAAGTGCACCAAATATAGTCACATCAAATTCCCCTACGACTAAGCTTTGCTTGCCCTCAAGCAAATGAACTAGAAAACATCCAAGCTCACAAATGACAAGATCGGCCCCATTGAGATTCAAGTAATAACAATTCGGCTTAAACTGTTCCACGAACAAACTTAACCTACACGTACGAGAACATCAACCAAACAAGTCTAACTCACAACACTCAAGGTCGTATTCCACGAGGGCTCTCTCAAAAGCTAATACTCACACGGTTCATGGACGGTCTATTCATTTAAAATTGGTTTTAGTTTGGAAAGGAAATAAAAACATAAAGGAAACTAAACAAGAAAACAAAACAAAACGGTGCAAATCAAAGATAAAGGAGGTTCACTTGGAAAGATAGGTTTATCATGCTCAAGAGGAACAAAAGCACAAACAAGCCAAACATGATCGAGGTTGCAATCGAATGACCACGCAAATCCCTTCTATAGACTCAATGCACTCTCGTCGCACTAAGTCCCTATCCTAGAACCACTCAACCTAGGCTCTCGCTCTCAAGCTAAGTGACTAAGGATGCATTAAAGGTGTTTGATGAAATACCAAGTTACAAAACCCTCTCCTATGACTCTATGACCACTAGGCTAGACACCACACTCTCATGTCAATGTCCTAACACTAAGAGAATCATCCAAAGACTAATCAAAGTTCAATTGAATGAAAAACCTAATGCACACCAAGTGTTCGATAAAATGCACAAGTGAGAAATCATGCAACTATGGTTGAATTGAGATGATCTAATCTCTTAGAACACACTCTCTTCAATCCCTAGACCTACAATCCATGTAAACAGGTGGTCTTAGCTATTATGTCCAAACGTGTAAACCCCTCTAGCAACTAAAAGAAAATTGGCACAAAGAAAAAAAAAGAGAAGAAGAAAAAGAAAGAAAATTTGAAAAAATAGAAAAAAATTCAAAAGTTTCAAGTTTAAGGTTTAGTTCAATAACGTTCTTCTCCCTACATATGGAAGAACGAAGTCAAAATAAAATGTATAGAAAAAAATCAGAAAAGAAAATTATGCAAAATAAAGTGTTTGGTTGCTTGAGGGTATCATAGGACGACCGTACACTATTACACCCATGTTTGGTTAAACGGTAGGAAGCCATAGGCTAGATTCGAGGGAAGTTAGTCGAAAGATACACTGCACCAAAGCCATCATCATACATTCCCATCATCCATCTCATTATAAACCCTTGTAGTGTAGAATTCGTTACAGTCCTAAGAAGGGAAGTATTTCTTGACTAGTTCCTCGTGTTGTCACAGTGGTAGAGATGTGGTCGAATTGTAAACCTATGACAGAATTCAGTAACAGAAAATGATTGAGAGCAGAAACACATCCCTAAACACAGTGAATGAGAGTTTCCCTCGTACCAAATACAATCTGTGTGAGGAGTCTAGTCGGTCAGGTCAAATTCGTGCATGATTGGTAACTACTTCTTGTCGTGTGCAGTTTTTAATGAGACCAGGTTGTTTGGCTAATCGGTATGCATGTTAGGTTTCTTGTTCTAGAAGTAGTTGTCAAATAATTCATTGTGTATACTTGAACTTCAATTTACTCGATCTTATCATTTGTGAACCTGAGCATTTTCTATTCAGTTTGCTTGAGGACAAGCAAAAGCTTGTGTGGGGTATTTGATGACACTCGATTTGACGTGATTATCAGCCTCATTTAAGCAACATTTCTTGGCTTAAGACATGGTTTTTAGGGAAGAATAACGAATAATCACTCAAGTGCTCTATCTCGTGCCATTTTGGTTACTTTGGCCCGTTTCGGGTCTATTTGTTGATTTTCTAGGGGTCGTTTAGTTGGATGATATATAAATACATTGATATTAGGGATATATTGATATGTTATTACATTGATATTAGTAAACCAATTAGCAAGATAACACTGTTTGTGTTGTGATATTGTAACAATTGGTGATAAGTTACTTTAATGGAAAATTGACCAATTTGCCCTCAACTTTATGGGTTATAATACACTTGCTCTAAACATAATCGAATGAACTTTACCCTAGCTAATTCATAACTACTTTAATAGAAGGTTTGGAGGTTTGGCTAATTTGCTAAGAAAATAGGACACCCGTTAATTGTCCAAAACTACTTGGATAATGGAATCGGCGTACGTCAATCGATAAATGGTGAGGAGGTGACAGAGAATTAATCAGGGATGAGAAATGGGGAAAATAAATAATGGCACTGTAATTGAGAAGATAGAATAGGGGCAAAAAAGTCTGCAAAGAGTGATATCAATATCACTCCACAGATATTCTAGGGGGGAGTAGAATATCTAAAGAGTGATATTGATATCACTTTTGACCCCAGATATCATGATATTCAGGATAGAAAAAACGATGATATTCTGAATATCATGATATCTACAGTTATCAATATTAATATCACTGCAACCAAACGACCCCCTAGTGTTTTCGTGATAGCACAGGTTTTTGCAGTCAAATAATGTAACCAAGGACGTGTCTAAGGCATTGGAACCTCGAGGAATCGCACCGGAATCGATCCAAAGAGTCAATCAAGTCAACACAAATCCTGCCCAGCTTTACAAAGAAGATTTCGGCGAAAAGACCTGAAGTTTTCGCCAAAAATCCAAGAAGAAATCGTTAGAGCTTAGAAGAATAAGTTTTCGGCGAGAAGTCAAAGTCTTCGCCGAAAACTCTTAACGAAATCAACACAGGAGGAACAGCCGACCGGGTCAGCCTTTTTCAAAGAAATTTTCAACGAAAACTCCTTAAGTTTTCACCGAAAATCTTAAACCTAATCTGGCTGGGAAAGGGTTAAGTATAAATATAAACCAGCGGCTCAAAATAAACATATACTTTTCCATATACAACTTATCACAAGTTCCAGACCTAAGAAGTTCGAGACAACAGAGTTGAAGAGTTCGAAGAGCCAGGAAGAGATCGTGACGCCATCTTTTCACCTCGGAGACTCGGAGCTAGGAGTGAAGATTACTGGAGAGAGGAGCTTTGCCGGAGTCGTCTTAATTAGGTTTTACAGTTTCCATTTGTTCTTCCTTTTCATGATGAACTTTGTTTATGTCTTTGTTTCTGCTCTTATTAACATGAGTAGCTAAACTCGTAGAGCTTAGACTAGATGAACCCTAAGTGACCCAGGCTTTAAAGCGGTCACGGATCGGCAGTGATTAGATTCAAAGTTCAATCAGTTTCTCTTGCATGTTTGATTTGTTCTTCGTTGTTTATGTTTCTTCTCTGGCTTGATCACCTAGATTAGATTCTTGTAAGCTGAGGATAGTAGCGAATGTTCGCATCACTTTAAAACACCAAATTAACAATTAACCTATTCATTGGAGTGTGCATTTCGTAGGAACCAGTTAGGGTTAATCCGCTTCAAGAGTAACTCATAGATTGTTAGTAATTCCACCAGTTAGTTTAGTCGTCGCAAGAAGCGACCGTCCTCGGGCGGCTAATTAATCTTGGTAGCTAGATCGGATAGAGCGAACGTTCGCCATTCTTAAACCTAAGGGTAAGGAGTTATGGTGGTGTCTTAGAATTAATTGAACGAGAATTGAAAACCGCTGGTCTGTTGATTGTCAATGCTCTGGTGATCTAAGGGGGATTCGAAGTCTAAGCTTGTCTGTCGTCTTTGTTAAGTCAACCAATCTTTCAATCTGTCTTTCAAGTTAGTTTTTAATTTACCTGCATTTCTAGAATATAAGTCGTGGAACTCACACCACGCACAACGTGTTAAACCTGAGTAATCTGCCTTTACATTTGAGTAGACAATTATTAGAAGATCCGTGGAATACGATCTGCTTAGCTTCCAGCTTGGCAGTTATTTGATACCCTGTTCTGCAGCTTCATCAGTATCGTAGGAACAAATGTTTGTGGAACATTTCAAACTTTCTTTTGTCTCTAAATTAAAAACTGATCTGAAGGCTCTTTAGTAGGGGGGAGCATTTTTTGTTGAAATTGTCTTGTTTGCAGGGTTGAACTTAAGAGGGATATTGTTGAACAAACAAACTCAACCCTTCTACATCCTTATTTATGGAAAGTTTATCCTTGTTGTTTTCATACTCCTATGATTATGTTTGGTCAGTTTGGCTCTATTGATTGAATGCAAGAAAGAAAATTCAAATCATAAGCAATGAAAGGCCGCAACATATGAAAAGAAGATCAAATCCTCAAATCATCTTCAACGGTCACATTGAAAAACAGCTCTCTATTTATTCATTATCAGAATAGAAGAAGGCAACTGTGTGAGCGTGAGAAATGTGGTATTTGCAGTGTTGCTACAAGGGGTGGTATTTACTATTTTGTGTAGAAAAATAGGGTGTAACTCAAAGGTTATTTGAGTTTGAATCTAAATACAAGTGACTCTCCCAAGCAAGCCTTGGGACATTTAGTAAGGAACATTCTCGAACCACGTTAAAATCTCGTGTTTGATCTCTTATTTACTCTCCTCTTCTTCATTCTATTCTTCATCTTCAACAAACTGTAGTAAAGGGATAATACAACAGTATTCTCTTCACTTCAAGAATCTAACCAGAGACGTTTCCAATATACTAATTTACGTTGCATACCTTCACAAAGGCATGCCTTCCCTCAGGCCCAAATTTGATTATCGCTATCTTATTTCGAAACTTTCAATCTGCCTATTGTTTGAATTTATTTCTAATCCCTAACCCTTACTTCAGTGTATTGTTAGAAAGGAAACTCAATCACGATAAAAGTTAACCAGCTCATTTGGAGATGGATTTAAAGATGCAGAACAATTTTCGAAGGAGAGGAGATGGATGTTGGTATGATTAGTGAAGTAATAAAGCAATAAATTCGTACTGTTTTATGGGCATTGATGAAGCAGTTTTAGCGGTATCAAATAACTAATCTACCAAGGTAGACTAGATCGTATTCTACTCGAGGTCTCTTCTTCTTGTCTACTCAAATATGTTGGCAAATTACTTAGGTTTAAACACGTTGTGCGTGGTGTGAGTTCCACGACTTCTAATCTAATAAACAAGAAAAATAAAAGACAGAAAGATTAAAAAGGTTGACTAACAGGAAGATAGACGAGCTTAGACTTTGAATCCTCCTTAGATCACCAAGGCAACGACAATCACAAGACCAGCAGTTTTCAATTCTTGTTCAATCGGTTTCTATACACCGCTATAACTCCTGACCCTTAGGTTTAAAACTGGCGAACGTTCGCTCTATCCGATCTAACTACCAAAATTAATTAGTCGCCCGAGTACGGTCGCTTCTTGCGTCGACAAAACTAACTGGTGCAATTACTAGTGATTCATGAGTTACTCTTGAAGCGGATTAACCCTAACTGGTTACTACGAAAGGCACACTCCAATGAATAGGTTAATTGGTTGAATTGATGTTCTAAAGTGAGGCGAACGTTCACTACTATCCTCAGCTTAATAAGAATCTAAACTAGGTGATCAAGGAAGATAAGTTTATGCACCAAAGCAAGGAAGCTGTCTGGCGACTAACCCTAACTTGCACAAACCTAATCTAGGCGACCAACCAGGAGAGAAACACAAGAACAACGAAACTAATCTAGGCGTCAACTAGACAAGAAACGCAGTAAAACAATTAAGCACAAAACAACCATGCAATAGAAAATTGAATGAACTTTGAATCTAATCACCGCCGATCCGTGACCGCTTTAAAGCCCTGGGTCACTTAGGGTTCATCTAATCTAAAGCTCTACGAGTATAGCTACTCATAACGATAACAGAAGAATCAAAGACAACAAAGAAGATCATCATACAAAGGAAGAACATATAAGAACTGAAAAACCTAATTCTGATGACTCCGGCGAAGCTTCAATCTCTTGGATCTTCAACTCCTAGCTCCGAGCTCTCCGAGGAGGCTCTCAACTCTATCTAATCCTCTCTAAGTCGTGGCTAATCAGCCAAAATTCGTTTCCCTCAAATCTGGCCTTGAAAGGTCTATATATAGCCCAGAAACCCTTTACAAGTTGGAAAAGAAACAATTTTCCCGTCTGGGGAGCTTACACGGCGTGTAAGCTCACAGTGCATTTAGCTTACACGGCATGTAAGCTCCAAAACGCAGCACTTTGAGCTGGGCAGAATTCCAGCTTGTTTCGATCATTCCCGCTCCGTTTGAACTCCGATTTGTTCCCCGTTTGAAGCACTGGACGCGTGAGAGAGTCCTCTATAATGTGGTAACCTGGGGGCTCAACATAAAAACTCACAAAAAGGGTAAAAATAGACAAGAAATGGACAATGTACGCACTAGGAGCCTAAAATTACATAATAAACACATTTTCACCAAATACTCATCATAATGGCATCAAATGAGCATGAAATGTCGCTTAAATGGGGTTGAAAATCACGTCAAATCGAGTGTCATCAGGCATAGAGATGAGAATAGATAGTCAACCTTGTATAGAGTTTTTTGTTGTTTAAATTAATTCTTTTTTTAGTCATTCCTTAATTTTGATGAATAAAAATGCTAAATTCATCAAACATTATAAATTTATTCCATAATTATAATCCCCCCCCCCCCCCCCCCCCCCCCCCCCAATTAGGATTCAATTTTATTGCTCAAACTGAAACAGTTGCAAAGCAACTTTACAAAGGAATACAAGTGCAGGAAACGCTCACTACAACAAGACTTCTACAAACATCTCTAGATTCTTAACTTCTTATGCCTACTCCACATTACACCCAACTCCAGATTGATCCGACTGAGGAGAGCACCCTCATCCAAGCACTTATCCCCATAGGCCCTGCAACAACGCACTTTCCACAAATTCGAAACTACAACTCTCCAGGCAAGTCAATTCCAGTTTCCAGAAGCAGAGTTATCCCCAAACTTGTTTACAAACCAGGTTACCTAACTTTGCCAGTCGTTGAAATTGTTGTAATCTTTGAAGACCTTAGCTTTCATCCATCTAGCATAAGCACACCCTCCAATAGTGTGATCTTGAGAGTATGTGTCTGTATGACAGAAGTAACAACTTGTAGGAACATTCACATCCCATTTGATAAGCTTGTCATTGAATGGAAGATAATTAAGGTCAGTGGCCAGAACTTCTTCCAAGTAGGGTTCATTATAAAAAAATTCACCAAAAAAATCGAAACATAAGAGTTCCTATCAAGTCCAGGTGGTGTCTAATGTTCAATTATAAGCATTTATGTTACAATTTTACATAGATTGTGTCAAAAAAATCATTTGTCAAGTGGGGTCCGGAGAACCCGCTCGGAGCCCTGGCTCCGCCCTGATTAAGGCAGATCTGCCAGCCCATGAAGGTGGAGTCTTCCATACTAACTTCTACCAATTGACTTTAACATTTACAGCTCTAATCGAGTAGAGCACACTTTTCATGGAAAACTTTACCATAACCTCTCTATCCCATAACCAATTCCTGTGAAAATCCTGAGTTATAGGGAAGCAATATCATCTCTGCACTTCATTATACCTACACCCATAATTATAAATTTTATTACAACTTACACCTTAATTAATTGATCAAATTTGTTTAATTATGATACTCAAACACGACTATTTTATTTTCCATCGTAATAATATTGGAGGCACAACGTCAACCATGGTTAATCAGAGGTGAGATGACGACTTAATGGTACTACGCTTTTAGATGGGTGGATTGCATATTTACTATATTTGTTGCCAGTTAAAACTCAGTCCAAAACACATTCTGGGACTCCTTTTACCCTTTTAACACTTGATTTGACTAGTGGTCGAAGATAATTTGGAAGAAAATCTTGGGCCCCTATTCTAGGGTCCATGTTTGGACAATAATTCATCCTACCAAGTGAATTTTTTTTATTCCAAAAGGTGGTACAAGGTCTTCATTAATGATTCAAGTTCTCACAAAATTCCATTACATCATGAGAAACCCAGTTAAGAGGTTACCCCAAGTAAATGAGATTCACTAGGTAATGTGACCGACGAGCAAGCTAATGAGCAAACACATTCCTATATCTCCTACCCCAAATGACCTCAAATAATGGTCTACTAGCCAACACATCTCTACACAACTGACTCATCTCCCCAAATTCTGTGACATCAACCCCCATTTGTCTCTGAACTGCATTTGCTACGCCCAAGTTATCGATCTCGAATATTTCCTTATCATATCCCATGTCACATACCCATCACAACGTCACCAACAAGGCGACCATCTCCTCTTCTCGATTGCGAACATTCGTCCTTCTGCGTCATGAGAATATGCAGCACCCCTCCCGATTCATCTCGCAGCACCATACCAAGTGAAAATTATTATCCTACTTGAATTTACATTTTCAAACAACAAAGAGGCCAACCCATATTCATATATACAAAAACTATCACTAATCGTTAAAATATAAAACTTTTTACTTCTTCTCATCTTCCACCGATTCTTTAGTAGTCTTCAAAGCATCTTCTTGTACCTTAGAATCTTCTTCTGAGCTACCAACGCCCTTATTATTATTCTCTATCTTTGCTATGCCTTGTTCCTCACCATTATTCGCGTCACTTTGCTCTTCACTCGTCGTCACATTCTCAATTGGACCAATTTTTGTGCTCTTCTCTTTGGCATTATCTGGATCATCATTGCTACCAAAACACTGTTTGACTGGATTGACAACGTTTGACCTTCGATGAGGCTGAACACTAGGGACAGGTTCTTCTTTGTCATTGTCATCAGAAGTGTCAAACTTTGTATCCATTTCAAGTCCAGCCCCTAACTGTGAATCAACTCGAGAATGTCTTGATCCTTTCCTAGAGAGCATGTGCTTTAAGCTGCGAGCTGACTTCTCCATATGTTTTAGGATGCATTTTGCTTTCTCTTTCTTGTTTCCCCTGCCTGGGCTCTCTATTGAACTCAAATCTAGACTTGACAGTAGTTGCTTTGAATCCTGACCATGTATCCGTCCAGACAGGCTGTCTTCGACCACAAACTTCACTCCACCCTCTTTTTGATTATTTACTACTGCTCTAATGTTGGCACAAGGAGAATGAACAGCTTCCTCGTAGCTTCCTGGATTACTGTCATCTTTTGGTATTTTACGCAATGCTTCTGTTATCTTGCGTAGACCACGTCGAAGTCTGTTTCCAGGCTTTATACCCTCGGTAGCTTCATCAGTACTGCTGCTGTCATTGCATTGTACTCCAGATGAAATACTGCTGCCAAATGAATCACCTAATGCTTTCCCATTCCGAGTATACTCGACTTGCCTGGTTTTCCCTTTTCTTGGCTCCCAAGTCTGTGACACCTCAGCTCCAGGGTGATGGATCCACACCCTGGTCTCCTGTTGTCCCTCAATGTTTATTGGCTCAAAATTATCTGTTACTTTTTCAGATACTTCTGACGTCATGGATGAAAAGGAAGATCTATTAACTGTGTCATTTGCAAAAGATTCATGAACATCTTGCTTGTTCAAGTCTTCTCCTTCCTGATAAATTACAGAAATAATTTACATCAATATTATTGACCAAATGATTTCAAAGACTTACATCCTACTTATCTGCCAAATGTAGTGAGCAACAGGAAAGTACCTCCTTTACCTCGTGTACAGTTAACGCAAGATGCAATCTCCCAATTTTGATGTTCTGAAGGGGCAACCACATGTCATGTCTTTCACCATCTCTTAGATCATTAATGTTAACAGTACAATCCCTGTAAACAGTAGAAGATTAATAAAGACACTGACAAGAGCCAGACAGAACTGTAGAGAAAGAAACTGATGAATTACTAATGCATCCACAGCGGTCAACATGCCACTATATAGTTACAGATGTCAACGTACTGTGAGGAGGCAAACTATATCCTACGTAAAGGTACAACTTTAATGAAGGTATCCGGAGACATGTTATGCTGTAGAGAATTAGAGACAAACCCAAGGGAATCATCGATAAAGTGGTCCTTGTCACAAACTTCAATTGCTATAGCATTTGGGGATTCCCATGTAACGATAGGGATTTCGAATTCCTCAAGCCATTTTGGAGCCAATGTTTTCCATTGGGTCTTTGTCCTGAATCCATATGGTCCAAGTTTTCCTTTCACGTACGGATCAGCTAAACCTGAAAGATAACAGTGCAATAAATGATGTTCCCAAAGCTTACATGAAATGAAGCACAGAAAGAAATTTTTAAAAAAAAAAACAAACCATTCAAATCTGATGGTTTCATGTCAGATGCCTCGATAACTTCCAGTTTTGCATAAGCAATTGGTTTCTTCTCGTGCACAGAGAACCAACTTTCTGGGAAAAATATATATCACACGGCATAAGATCATGCAGTTGAAATATATTCATCATACTGTAGTATATCACATACTAAATTCTTGTAATGCACACAATTCGACCTCTGAGCAGTAGCTAAATCATGCCAAGAAAGAACAAATTAATAACTTAACTTATTTATCTTTGCTCAAAATTTTCCAGGACTGTAGGTTACTTAACAACCCTCCACAAACTTACCCCAGTTTACCATATTAAACTCCTGACGGTACCCTCCATAAAATAAAGCACTAATTACATCTTTTTTTTTTTTTTTTTTTTTTTGTCGTGGAAGCTCCAGTTACAAAGGACCATAGTTCGTGCATCATCCTAACTAATTACATCTTTTACACTTACAACTCAACAGGTATTATTTGTCTGCCTTCCTTATTTACCATTTCTTATTCCGAGTTTTATCTTAACCAACTCAAATAACAACTATACCAAACAATCAGTTCTGTTCTCTCAAGAATCTAGTGCACCGAATTCTCAGAAACAAGAAAATTGAGTACTTTTAAATAGCATGGTAGTTGGTAATAAGCATAGAAGAAGATCATAATGTTATATTACATAAACTATGGGTCCATCAAGACTTCTAGCTATCACTGCTATCATTTATTCCATAAGCTAGTCACACAATTGTAATTTCAAGTATTCTGTTCTTGTTCAGAAACATGTCTAGTACAGCAGGATTGATGAGCCTCCCTCCTTAAAGAATATCCTATGTAATATGCATCATGAATCTCCTCCAAAGGCATGATTCTTAGATCTCAATTCCATAGTAACACGGTAACTAGTGGTGCACAAGTTAAGAAGTGCGAAATGGAAAAATGTGCAAATACCAGATAGCTATAGCCAATAACACAACAACAGCTGGCATTTTACCTTCACAAGGTGAAACAAATTTCTCCACATCGGCTACTAACATATTGGGCTGCAAGCAATTTGAAAGGACTGAGACCCATTTCTCCAATTTCATAACAAGATTAGAGAGAACATTACTGGTCAAGTGTGGATATGAATCAATGTACCTGAACCAAAGTCTGCTCAAATGCCATAGAAAGCAGCTTCTCCTATTAAATAAACAAACTGACTGCATAAGCTTGTAAGCGTGCACAATAACCAAGATGATAGAGTCAGGAGCTTAATTCATTCTTCAAACGAGTATACGTGAACTTACTAGCCACCCAGCAATCCCTGGAAGCATAGTAACATCAACCCCATGGGTAAAGATGGGTTTCACTGTCATCTGGAAATAGGGTGGCTCAGCAAAGCATAACCGTAAACGTCCAATGAATGGCCAACGACGCAGAAATTTTATTCCAACCAACACCTTACCAGTGTACATAAAGAAGAAAACAAAATGTCAGGTAAGACTGTTGAAGAAACAGGCTTGGTAGGGACGAATTTAAACAAACAGCCTGGAAAGATGCAACTAGGATCTTACGGTGTCAGAAATAAGCACACAGTTTGTAGCGTTTAAAAATTAAATAAATTTGAGCAGTTCTTAAGATAAGAGTTCTTTATTGTATATTATACAAGTAACATCCAATGTTTTTTTTTACATTAGTAGCATCCAATGTTAGTCAGCAAAGTATACAAATGTAGATTACCAAGATATACAAGCCTGGCAGTCAGAGATAAAAGAACGTCTGAAGAAAATATTTTCTAGTCCTTTTTTAACAAGACTCTACATAGTTGATGCAGTAGCAGATACATAAATATTATGAAAAAAATATTCTGTCACTGAAATAAGAAAAATTGACGTGCATATGAAAAGCAGACAAGATAAAACAGCTGGATAAATAATCAAGGACGGAAAAGAACACAAAATCTGAAAAAGAAATAGACCAAAAGAACAGTAACTATGGGAGTGAACTACGACATGTATTAACTATAATGCAGAATAATGATGATCCCATTGTTAAATGCAGAAGGAAGCAACTCATGCATACAAGTTTAAGTTTGGACTGGCGAGGAGAAGATTGATTATGATGGTTAACCAAAGAATCCATGTTGAAACATGAAGAATTCATGGGGAGAGAGGAAGGGGAGGGTGGGTTGCAGTTTAATGGTTATAGCTCACCATTGACAGTATATGGTCACCAATCCAGTAATCACTCTACACTGTCATGTTTTCTTATTACATTTGGACTGCTACCATGAGCATTATATAAACAATCCAAAAGAGCCAAACACGGAAACAACCCCATATTTACATAAGGTCGCATACCTTTCCCTCCACTTGCAAGCCTGTGATGTGCAATTTTGTCCACATACCAAATCCCAGCATCCTCCTTAATTTCACAGAAAGAATTGCACTCATGTCATCAGCTGTGCAAAACCTTAGTCCCATTTCCAAAGCCTGCATAATTCCATGTATTTCTTGAGCAAATTGATAGACTGCCTAAAAAAAGTCAAGAAATACAAATACTTCAACATGCTTAATGACACATACCAAGTGATCATCGCCGGTACATTGGCGAAGAACCCTCATATCTGTCAATATTGGTGGGTCTCTCCCCATATATAAATGCTGAACCACAGCCTTTTTCTGTACAGAAGACACTCCAGATCAGCCATAAAACATAGATTGTTATCATCCAGCAGAGTAGTAATAAAAACACACGGCTGAAAAGCAAAGCACTCAGAGTAAGTGACTCCCATTACAAAAGGGTGGAATCTTTTTGAAGGAGAAACCATATCAAAATAAAAACCAGGAAAAAAGGGAAAGTAAAGATAGTACAGAAAGATGATTCGTACAGCAGTCCATGGCTTATACTTTTCCAAGAACCAAGGAATGATGGGGAGAAGAAAGTTTTGAGAAGTGATATCTTCCATACAAATGGGCCAAATCTTTCCACCGCATGATTCAGCCACCTCACAGTTTCAGAATCAGAGAGCACCTGATGGAAAAGGAAACAAAAACTCATGACCCATCCATTTAAATGTCAATTGTACCTAGCAAGAATATAATATGATCAAGTAACAGGACAAACCAAGCGAAGCAGAGCATGTAATCCATATCCATATAAGAGTTGAAAATGAAGCATATCAAGTTCCAAAAAGAGCAAGAAACCATAAATTTTGACCCCAAAATGAAGAAAAAAACTTAGCATAAAAGGCTTAATATTTTAAAGTGATGAACAGGTAAATGAGCTGTCCGATAGCACAAGGCAATAACTGGAGTGGAAGAAAGAAAGGGAAAAATTTACCCTTTTACTATTAGCTTGTTTCGTTTCTTCGTACTGTAGTTTCTTCCTCAATTTCGTAAGATATCTATCGTGAACCTTGACAAAAGTTAAATAAGAATGGATTAATCAGAATCAACTCAATGGATGAAACAAGATCATTCTCTCTTACAAGAAAAAAAAAAAAGAAGAAATGATGATGGAATAGTGAGTAAGGAGCGAATCCGTACCATATACAAATATATGAGAGATAGAAAGAAAGCGAAAGGGTGAGTGAGGTCGAAGGAAGAGAGCAAGAACAACATAAAGAGGACGATGACGACATGGTACATAATCGACATCTCTCCCAAATCCATTATCCTCCAACATACAAAATCAATCAAACTGCTAAGACAAAAACCACATAACGCAAATTAATTGTGCATATGATAGGATAAGATTTGCTATTTTGCTTTCCTTCTGTGTATATGATTTGATTTATTTAACCAACTTGACCTTTTCTATATAAATAAAAAGACCCTAAAGCAATCACTCTGTCTCTATAGTCCAAAAATATCCCCTTTTCTCTCTCTCTCAATTGGGAAGAAGAAGCAAATTTACCCCTTGATACGGATGATGAAGACAAGAACTGTCTAGTGGAAGCAAAGCAAGTAATTAGTAGAATGAGGGTAAAAAGAAAGAGGGCTTCCGTTCGCTGCCTGGGATTTGCTCCGGCACTGTCTGCCTGGGCTTTCCTCTTCTGATTCTCATTGGTTTCGCTTGTGATTTCAATGTCAGTTGCGGGAAAACTTGTATAACGTATTACAAGCTCTTTTGAGTCTGTGATGTCGCCCTTGTAGTGTATTTCTTATTCTTATTTTTTTTTTTCAGATTCTAACACGACGATTCACCTTCATTTGCTTTCGGATCCGTCGACCATTTCCTCATCGGAATCTTTCCGTCAACACTAATTCCTGGGTTCGGATTGTTCATGTGACGAAGTTGTTTCGTTCACGTAAATTTTACGAGATTGGAATCTTCTTTTGGATTCCCCGACTTGGAGTTTCATTCCGGCTAACCTGATCGGACCAGAGTCGTTCCTTTTCTGTTTCCGTGTTTCTTTTGGTATTGATTCAATGAGAGAGTTCCTATGTTGCTAGCTGTGTGTCAAGTCGAGATGGTTTGGTGAGCCATCGGTTTGGTTTGGTTTGATTTCATTTTTAATTTCTTTTTGGTTATTTGGTTTGAGTTGGTTTTTTATACCCACGTTTTTCTTTTAATGTTAGTGGGTTTGTCCCCACATTTTTGGGAGAGAGATGCACAGACTTCGAGGTAAGTAGACCTAGCAATATTGGACCCGACCCGTTGATCCAACCCGAACCCGCCCGAAAGTTTAGGTTTAGGTTTGCTATTTTGGGACCCGAACCCGAGATGACCCTAACCCGAAAACCCGACAATTTTTTGGGTGGGTTAGGGTTGGGTTTAGGGTCGACCCGTTGTCCCGAGAAATCTTTATAGTACCTATAAATATTACTATTTTCAATGTCACTTCTGTGCTAATTTAATATGTAGTCTTATTTATGATTTATGATTTTCAATTTTATAACTTTTGACATTTTGATTCTTTTATCATGTAAGTCATAAATCATAAATAACACATATCACAAATATTATACTCAACATATGTCATGTCGAATGTCACTAAAAATCATTGATGTCATTACTAACAACATTAATGGTTGTAAAATTTTCACAAAACCATAATATGGTATATATTTGATATGAAATTATGTTCCAAAACTACTTTTTAACACTTTTAACATCCTCGTGCATTATCTTACATCATCGGTTCAAGTGCATTGTGTATAACTTACACCATTAGTATGTGTGTTCTATACATGTTGTATAAGCTATGAACTATAATTTTATACATATTTCTACCTCTCACATTCATAATTTATTAGTTTAATTTGAGTCTATTTGTTTTAAATAAATTTGTGATGATAATGTTTAAATTTTTTTATGACTCAAAGCGCTTGTAACCCGAAATGACCCGCAACCCGACCCGAAAGTTAAGGGTTAGGGTCAATTTTCAAATATGGCGACCCGTGACCCGAATAACCCAACCCGAAATAACCCGTAACCCGTAGTGACCCGCCCAAATCAACCCGACCCGCCCGATTTGCCAGGTCTAGAGGTAAGGGCTGCGGGAGAGAAGAGAGAAGTCGGAGGGGTTTCGATCATGAAGCAAAGAAGGAAGGGACGGCGGGGCTCGTGTCGTTGGAAGAAAGGGGTGACTGGCGCCGGTCAGCCGAGGAAGATAAGAAGGGACGAGACGGAATCATCGGTAGCCAGAGTTGGTGTCGCGGCGGTCAGAGGTGCTCAACGACAGCCTTGCCGACGGTCACAAGTCAACCGGAGAAGAAGAAGGGTGAGCTGCACCCTCTATAGAAGCTCAGTGGCCCTTTCGGGCATTTCAGAAAGTTAAGTGGCCCTTCTTCAGATTCAGTAAATTTATGGTTCTGTTTGGAAGTTTGACAATAAGGATCTGTTTGGCAGCTTAGTTTGGAGGCTTCGCTTAGTGATTCAGAATTTCGGCCATAACTCCTTCGTTAAAGCTCCGATTGATGAACCGTCAGAACCGGTTGAATCAAGACGAAGAGACGGACGTTCTAGGACTGAATTCAGGGACTGATTTTAGGCTAAGGTGAGGTCTTAGCGTCGATAGGTAGAGACGTGAGGAATTACAATCCGACTTAGTAATTAATAGGGATACATAAATTGGAGAGTTGAAACGATTAATTTATGATGTTGTGATTGATTGTTATATACAATGTTTGAGTTGACTGTTTGAATGTTTGGGTGACTTGTTTGATTGTATGGTTGATTAGGTGGCTAGAATGAGGGTTTCTTGAACGTGCAATTTTTATATATACATGTGGAATTTGGTTGCAAGAGGATGGCCCTGCCAATGTGGGGTCGTCCTATGAAGGATGAACAGGAGGGTAACTCTAAGACTCACGACATGACTATCCATGTACTTGCAGGTGGGGGTGGCCGGTGAGCTAGCCGTTTACCCTTGTTATGGTTTTGATGCATGAATTTTATGTGTAATTGATTGAAGTGGAAAATGTGGAATTAGTTGATTTGGGTGAATTGATGTTATGTGATGAAGTGGGTGAATTGATGATTGTGAAATGTGAAGTGATTAATGAGAGTGGATGCGTCAGAATGTGTTGAATTGTGTTTGATCGAGTTAAACTAAATGTGTGGAATTGGATGGATTTATCATGGAATTGATGAGGGAATTAATGATGAACTTGATGGTTGGATTAGGTAGATGAATTTTGATGACGGATTAATTGATGTGATTGAATGAAATGTTATAACCGGTTGGAGCTTGCACTGCCCCCAAATTGTCACCTCTCTTGGAAGAGTGAGGTGCGGTCACGCCTCTTGGAAGAGTGGCGTGATCTGTTGTAATTGTTGATGTTGATTTTTCGTTGTAAGTTTGGGCCCTGGATCCTTGAAGGTAAATGATGCGTCTTGGACCCTCCTAGAAAAGTGGGTGCGTCTGGCCGGCAGGGGTGGTGTAGGATAAATTGCGCCTAATAACACACATAAAATTACTTGTGATGTGGCTTGTTCTAACTTGTGTTGTGAATTGTGATTGATCTGTGAATTTCCTTGTGATGTTGTTTCTTGTATAATATGTAATGATATGTGATGATGACGTGATAGTAGTATTCAATTTATGATGTGAGTTTTGTAATGGATTGTTATGATGTTTGGGGTGATGCATGATGGGATTAGAGGTAGAGGGAATTGATTTATCACTTAGAACTATCTTGTTAGGATGTTAAAATGAACTAAAGTATGAGTTCCATTGTTATATTCCAATATGGGAGTCTGGGATGCTCCCTAGGTAGTTCGGCGTATAGTTAAGCCGAGTGGATTCACTCAGTTTCATTAGGAAACTGATCCCCTCTTAGTCTCTCTCTCTTTCAGTTAGAAGTAGTTGGTGAGCCAAGCTTGGAGCAGTAGTGGTTAGTAGTTGGAGCTAGGAGTTGAGCTAGAAGATTGAAGGACGGTGATCAAGGACGAGGATGTAATTTCATGTATTTTCATTTCAGTTGACAGCTTAAATGAGATTTATTGATGTTTTTGTTTCAGAGATTTGGCTGTTTGTGGTTTCAAATGTATTTAAATGGGGATCCCATCTTTGTTTTAAAGATTATGTTTTATCAATTTTATATCCACTGAATTCGTTTTGGTTATTTCAGTTCGATTTATCACTAGTGATGCTCATATTCGGTTCGGCCACGGGTTTACCATGGTCGATTCAGGATGGGTGTTACACCGACTTAGATTTGAACGTCCCGAACTTTGATGGGACCTCGAGAGCACTGATACCAATGCTTCGTTCACCCGAACTCGGGTTCTAAACCGTCGGATTGGGCGAGGATGTTACAAAGGTGGGCGGATTCTCATAAAATGTAGTGATCTGGCCCGGTGTGTGCGCGATGGTCAGTGGCGTGGGGGCTGATGTAGAAGCAGGTTTCTGTTTGGCCAATTTTGCTTGCCACTGAAGCTGATCGGGGTCCTCAAATGCGTCGTCCAGTCCTGAAACCAAACACAACTCTAGTGGGTCGCTAGACAAGGAATGAGTAACGAAGTCAGTCGAGGCCGACTCCAAAGAATCAGTAGATAGACAATCATCATCTTGACTAGCAGAATATCACGTATCGTCCTTGAGGCAGAATGTCACACTATCCTCTCTGATCTTAAAAGTCAACGAGCGATGTTTAACATCAATGTTAGCGCCGACTGCTTCTAGAAAAGGTTGGCCCAAGATAAGAGTTACATCTACCTCTCGGGTATCTAGCACAACAAAATCAGCTAAAATGGTAAATGGGCCACAACTGACAGCTACATCCTCTACCATTCCCCTAGGTATCTTTACAAATCTATCTGCTAACACAAGATGCAAACTAATAGGCTTCACTTCTCCTAAGTTAAGTTATTCATATAAACACGTAGGCATAACATTAATAAGAGCACCTATGTCAGCTAAGCTACCTTCAATCTTGCTACCATTAATGATGCACGGTAAAGTAAAAGAGCGAGGATCGTGACACTTAGTTGGAGGGGGTATGGATGGTGAGCGGTAGAGGAAAATAGAGCAATCATCATAGAAGACACATCTCCTTTCTTCACGTTCTTCACAAGATCGTTCAAGAATTTCCCGAGTGGTGGAATTGACTCTACGAAAACAGAATCCTAGGCTGATATGGAGGCAGAATAGGCGCAAGAACTGGTGGTGGAGGAGGTGGGCAGTGATATGACCCGGCTCCACCGCCCCGGGCCACAAAGGTATACTTACACCCCACCAAGGTACCCCGTAGAAGGCAGAACTCCAGGCCCATACAAAAAGCGCCTAGAACTAAGGACTGGCTACTTACGAGCTCTCAAGCCTAGAAATGAACTCAAGAACAAGCTCAGGTCTGCCCCAACGGGAAGGAAGGCACCCCGAGATGGAAGGGAGTTCCAGGCCATGTTACTGGCCGAGAACCTAAGCCCTAGACCGAGCACTGAGTCCCAGTCTTTCCCCAACCTCTCTTCCATGATCCCTCAAGTCAAACACACGTCAAAAGCCATCTGGATAGAGTTCTGGCGTACAGAAGACAAGAAGATTCGAGAATATGTAGCCAAGACAGGTTGGCTTCCGAAGGACCCTGCCCCGGCCCCGGCGGATACGGCCAACCAGCCCCTGCCTCGGCTAACCCTACTCCACACTCAGAATCTCGCGGACAAGTTGAAGCCAGAAGACTCAGGAGGTCAAAAGACTTGGGAGGAACCTCACTTGTCCGAGGAAATGTCCAGCAGAAGGCCAGAACAGCCCGGCATCACCAAAACCCTAGCACCAGGTCCGGAGCAGTTGATGCCGAGCCGGTCACCAGCACCGAAGGACGCCACCCGACCACCCGGTCACCCGGAACCCACGGTAATTACAGAAATGCCACCGCGCGGGTTCCGGGCACTCTTCCTAGCCGCGTCCGGAGTCCAGCCCACGCCCGGGGGTTTTCCTAATCCCACCCGGACAAGGACACCCGGTGTGCCCTAATCCGCCCGGATTAGGGTTTTGCTCAATTTTGTCGGTTTTAGAGTTTTAATCTCGGACAACTATATTTATTTTAATATTTTCTTCGGCCTATCTTTTAGGATTATTTTAGTCTTTCCTTGTTGGAGTTGGAACCGGTTTTTGCCACGCTTGGGCTATAAATAAAGGCTTCGGCCACCAATGTAAGACAGATTATTTGATTATTGAAATTTCAGAACTAAGTTCTTTTCCCTTCAAGTCTTTGCTCGTTGTTGCTTAGCTTAAGGTTTGGTTTATCATCAAAGGCTATCATCCTTTGTTTGTGGCACCAATTCGACCGAATACCTTGGGGTTCCTAAGTCTATACTTAGTGGATTTCAAGTGTTCTCCGCGGTTTCATTAGTTAGGTTCTCGTGGGGCTGATAATATAGTTTTGGGTGTCGAGTCGATCCCTTCCTGGAGAAGGCGGTTCGCATCAGCTGGTATCAGAGCACGGTTCAACTCTTGGACCAACAATCTATCCCAGTTTTCAGGTTCTTCTACTTGAATTCATATCTTTTAGCTTTCGTTGTTTTCAGTTTCAGAAAAATCCTAAAAAAATCGTGCATTGTGTTTGTTCTATTCTTCTACCTGTCTTTAAGTTTTTGTTGTGAGAAAAAGCTGTGGCCGATCAAAGAAAAGAAAAGAAAAAATCAAAGGTCTAGAAAAATTGACCTAGCTAAAAAGCAAGGCCACGTTCACAATCAAGGTAGTAGATTAAGTTCAAGAAGAGGGGTTTTTCATAAGTTTAGCTACTAGCTTTCGTACTACTAGCTTTCTTAGTAGAACACCCAAATTTGTTTGTCTTGTCATCCCACGACCTAGCCCCAAGATTCTGGCCCCTAGAAATCCGAAACCCTAGGTGTAAGGTCTTGTTAGTGTCATTGGTAGACTTATACTGCATAGCTTCGAAGAAACTTGCAACTACTTGAATTGGAATTGTCTTTGTTGTGAAATTTTCAAAGAAAACCCTAATTTGAGTGACTTTAAATTTTCATACACGAGTGGTAAGAAAAAGGAGTGTGTGAGGTTCATTAGAGAGATATTGGGAGGTTCTTTGTTCTGTACTAATCATGGCAGATGAGAGGCTAACTACTATGGAGGCACGATTGACTGCCATGGCTGAAAACATGGCCCGTTTCACCGAGCAGTTTGGAGATCAGAATGGAGATGGCCCCCGACGACCAAGGAGGAATGTGCAAGAGATTGATGATGATGTGAGCAGCTTGAAGCTCAATGTACCTAAATTTACTGGCAAGACAGGCCCCGACGAGTACATTGATTGGGAGAGGAGCATGGAGGATTTCTTTGAGTGCCATAACTATTCCGAGAGGAAAAAGGTAACCCTAGCCACAATTGAGTTTACTGACTATGCTGCCTTGTGGTGGGCTCAACTCAGGAATCAGATCAGGAGAGAAGAAGAGGACCCCGTCCTTAGTTGGATGAGTCTCAAAAGAAAGATGAGAAGAAAGTTTGTACCGAGCAGCTACAACCGAGACTTGCATACCAAGCTTCGATTTTTGAAGCAAGGGAATATATCGGTTGAGGAGTACAACAAGGAGATGGAGATTCTGGTTGCACGGCTTGACCTGGATGAAGATGAAGATGCCAAGATAGCACGATTCACCGGAGGATTGCAGAAGGAGATTCTACACCAAGTCAACATCCTCAACTTTGTTGACTATAATGACTTGATAACCGTGGCTACTAGGGTTGAGAAGGAGCTAAAGAATGGTTTTGGGAGAAGGGCTACCCCTCCGCCACCGATCAGTGCCCCGGTGAGAGGAGACAGAAGTGCCGGACACACCCCATAGAGGCCAAACCCTAACCGGAGTTCTGGATTGATGACACTCGATTTGACGTGATTATCAGCCTCATTTAAGCAACATTTCCTTGCTTGGAACGTGGTTTTAGGGGTAAAATAGCGAATATTCACTCAACTACCCTATTTCCTACCGATTTGGTTACTTTGGCCCTTTTTGGGTCTATTTGATGGTTTTCTAGTGTTTTTGCGTAAGCACAGGTTTTTTTCGTCAAATAAAGTAGCCATGGACGTGTCTAAGGCATAGGAACATCGAGGAACTGAACCGGAATCGATCAAAGGAGCCAATCAAAGTCAAACTGAAAATCTGCCCATTCACACTTACAGTTTCGGCGAAAACAAGCTCACATCTTCGGCGAAACCAGCAGTTCAAATCAACTGATGCCAACAGAAGGATGGTTTCGGCGAAAAGAGCCCAGGGTTTTCGGCGAAGATGCAAGGGAAAATCACTGGCGCCAACAGAAGGTATTTTCAGCGAAATTGATCAACTGCTCGGACCGAAGATAGAGTACAGAGAAATCAGCCGGCGGTGTCTTCAATTGCAAGAATATTTTTGGCGAAAATACTTCATTATTTTCGGCAAAAATCCCTTCCAAATCCGGTGCTGTATTGGAAACCCTAGAACGTACCTATTTAAAGAAGCAGCCGGCAGCCAAAGTAAGGGGGGACATAAAACGAATAACTCATTATTCATATTTTCACAAATCAGACTTTTGAGAGTCAGCCGACTCTAGGGTCGATAGATAGAGTTTAGAGAGTTCGAAGATCCGTGGAGAGATCGTGACGCCATCCTTCCACATCGGAGGACTCGGAGCTTAAAGTTGAAGATCCAGGAGATTGAAGCTTCGCGGGAGTCGTCAGAATTAGGTTTTTCAGTTCTTATATGTTCTTCCTCTATATGATGATCTTCATTGTTGCCTTTGATTCTCTTGTTTCTGATATGAGTAACTGAACTTGTAGAGCTTAGATTAGATGAACCCTAAGTGACCCAGGGCTTTAAAGCGGTCACGGATCGGCGGTAATTAGATTCGAAGTTCAATCAGTTTCTCTTTGCATGTTTGATTCGTTCTTCATTGTTCATGTTTCTTGTCTGGATTGATCCCCTAGATTAAATTCTTGTTAAGCTAAGGATAGAAGTGAACGCTCGCCTTACTTTAGAACATCGAATTAAACAATTAACCTTATAATTGGAGTGTGCCTTTCGTAGGAACCGGTTAGGGTTAATTCACTGCAAGAGTAACTCATTAATCACTAGTAATTACACCAATTAATTAAGTCGTTGCGAGAGGCGACCGTACCCGGGCGGCTAGTTAATCTTGGTAGTTAGAACGGATAGAGCGAACGTTCGCCGGTCTTAAACCTAAGGGTAAGGAGTTATGGTGGTGTATAGAAACCGATTGAATTAGAATTGAAAACCGCTGATCTGTCGATTGCCAATGCTTTGGGGAACGAAGGGGGATTCGAAATCTAAGTTCGTCTATCTTCCCGTTAGTCAATCTTTTAATCTTTCTGTCTTTGTTTTCCTTTGCTTAATAGATTAGAAGTCGTGGAACTCACACCACACACAACGTGTTTTAACCTGAGTAATTTGCCAGCTTCTTCAAAGTAGTCGATTAGAAGAAACCTCGAGTCGAATACGATCTGCTATACGCTTTTTCTTAGCATTAGTAGTTATTTGGTTGAACGCATCACAACGACACGTTCACCAAAATTGGCGCCGTTGCCGGGGACTCTTCTAATTGTTTGAAAGAAGAGTTGGCAAATTATTCTTCTACCTTTCCGCCTTACCATTTAATTTTCCTCCATATTTTCATGATTTACCTGGGTAGTGTTTTTGAGTTTTAATTATGCAGGATTACAGGTGGGATGACCAGTACCAAGAGTGGTATGTCGATGAAGCACCGTATATTGATGATAACCAAGAGATGTATATACTAGCTCATCAGCATCGACAACAGACGACGAGAATAGAATCCTTCTTGGAGAGTATCTCTACAGAGCTACACGCTCACAAAGAGATAAACTCACAGGTTCATCAAAATCAACAACAGACGGAAAGAGTAGAATCCGCCTTGGATGATCTCATTTCGAAGCTGCAAGCTCATAACGTAGTGGATATCAAGCTCGAGCAACCAAATCCACTAATGGAAGAAGATGCTCAAGAGCTGTATGAAGATGAACATGACAATCTCACCGATGACTATTGCGAGCTAGAAGCATCTGATGAAGAATCCTTGGTGGTGGTGGTTGACGAAGACAAAGAGCCAATCCATCTGGAAGTTGAAGCCGAAGAGGAGCACGAAGAAATCGAGGAGATATCCTCAATCGAGCTCCCGCCGAGCCAACCTATAGATCAAGTCAGAGACGAGCACGTGGGAATCAAAGACGTTAAAGATTTGGAAGTATACACACTCGATCCCGAGAGACATCTGGATGATCATCAGGTTGATAAGATGGAGCTCATTGAACATGCCGCGCCGTACTACCTCTTTCCTCTTCCAGAAGGAGAATTCAAGAAGAACTGGTCATCCAACCAGAACCACGATCTACTGGAACACTACCGGTTACATCACCCTGCTGGAGTGCTACATGGCACTCAACCGCACACCTTGAAGAAGACATTTGACTTCAAGGAACTTCTGAGTTGGGGTCCCTAACAGGTACCGTCCGGCTCAAGGACGTTAAAAGAGAGCGCTTCGTGGGAGGCAACCCACGGCTGGAGTCCATTTTTGAATTTTTTGAGTCAGTCTTTTTGTCATTCGAGTCAGGTTCGGGGGAGCCAAAGTGTCAGTTTGTTTGATTTATTATTTTTCGTGTAGAGTTTGTGTGTCATAGAGTCAGTAGCAAGTTGATTGAGGTCGTTCTGATTTTTTTGGATTTAACTGTGATTTTCTGAAGTTGGCGGGATTTGCGAAAATATTTTAAACCCGAATAGTTCAAAATTTTCGGCGAAATCACCCCACCATTTTCGGCGAAATCACCTTTTGGATTTTCAACTGAGTCTCCCTGTTTCATATTTTCGGTCCAAAATTTATATTGTTTTCGCCGAAATTGATTTTGAAAACCAAGCAGTGATTTGAACTAATGTTTTCGGCGAAACCATATGGTTATTTTCGGCGAAAACGCCTTCGAAAATCCAGCAGTGCATTTGAACTAAAATTTTCGGCGAAACCACCCTTTTAATTTCGCCGAAAATAATTTTGAAAATCACCCAACTATTCCTTTAAAATCCGGATTCACCCTCTCTCTTCCTTCTTTCAGTTTCTCATTCAATCGTCAAAATATTTTTAAAATTCCCCTTAACCTTCTTTGTTCGACTGTTATTCTTTGTGGATCCGGGACACTTGTCCCGGTATCCTTTTGATCTTTTTGTTGTTTTTGTTTTGTAGGATCCTGAGTAGCTACTCCGCTCCGCTCCGGGCTATCCGTGTTCATCCACTACACCGACCATCTCGTCACAGGTTCTTCGTATCTCTCTACTCTAGATTAGTTCTATGAGGACACAGAACCGTTTAAGTGTGGGGTAGGAGTCTAGGATTATGCATGATCTTGCTTGCTATCTATGATTCTGTGGTTCAAATTTGAAAATTTCTCTTGCATAGAATTGCTCAATTCTTGACTTTTGATGTTAAATTGACTTCAATTTTGAACAATGACGTCTAGACTGTTCCACTTAGAACCTGTAACCAACGTGTCGAAACTGATATTAAATGAGTCTAGGTCAGAACAGATCATAAATCACTTCTGTAGTTGAAACCTGAATTAATTGAACTGATTGGTCTGTTAATAACAAAGCTCAATAACACCGTTCTAAGACGATAGATGCTAGCTTCTCCCATGTTTTTCACTCCATATTTGTTCACCTGTGATTGTGGCTTGAGATTAGATGGAATTCCAATTCGAAATCTTGTGTAAAAAGTTATAACTAGCTAGGATTAAGTGGCTAAATTGGTTAAATCAAGTAATTAAGTGTTGCAAATCAATGCTAAGTTTTTTAAGTGCTGAAAATAGAGCTAGGCAAGCCCGACACCTAAGTGAAGTGTTCGGGTTGAGCACTAGCAAAGGCACAAATACTGTGAGCTAGGCAGGTCCAACACCTAAGTGAAGTGTTTGGTATCGAGCACTAGTATGCAGTAAATCAATTGAAGGAAGAAATTGAACTTGAAATAAATTGTTGTTTAAATCAGTCCTAGCTAGAACATGTAACGTACAGATCTAGAAACGGATGAAGTCGAGTCGATAGCCACGTCACTTTTCCTACCTACGCGTCCACATCATGGCTAGAGCTTAAAGTCTTTTCTCATTAGAATTGGTGTTATCGTAGTCGGTTAATTATGATTAATTGTTTTCCCAAGAAACGTGCTTTGTTAAATACCCACTTGAAGTGTGCAGAGATTAGTGAGATCGAAAATTTATTTGGTTGATGTTTTTGCATGTGTAGGTCACTCTTTCTACGTGGAACAGTCTAAACCAAATTGTTAGAATTGAATCTCGGTTTAATCTCGTGTCATTTGTGAATTTGAGTGTTTTCTAATTCAGTTTGCTTGAGGACAAGCAAAAGCTTAAGTGTGGGGTATTTGATGACACTCGATTTGACGTGATTATCACCTCATTTAAGCGACATTTCCTTGCTTGGAATGTGGTTTTAGGGGTAAAATAGCGAATATTCACTCAACTACCCTATTTCCTACCGATTTGGTTACTTTGGCCCTTTTTGGGTCTATTTGATGGTTTTCTAGTATTTTTGCGTAAGCACAGGTTTTTGCCGTCAAATAAAGTAGCCATGGACGTGTCTAAGGCATAGGAACATCGAGGAACTGAACCGGAATCGATCAAAGGAGCCAATCAAAGTCAAACCGAAAATCTGCCCATTCACACTTACAGTTTCGGCGAAAACAAGCTCACATCTTCGGCGAAACCAGCAGTTCAAATCAACTGATGCCAACAGAAGGATGGTTTCGGCGAAAAGAGCCCAGGGTTTTCGGCGAAGATGCAAGGGAAAATCACTGGCGCCAACAGAAGGTATTTTCGGCGAAATTGATCAACTGCTCGGACCAAAGATAGAGTACAGAGAAATCAGCCGGCGGTGTCTTCAATTGCAAGAATATTTTCGGCGAAAATACTTCATTATTTTCGGCGAAAATCCCTTCCAAATCCGGTGCTGTATTGGAAACCCTAGAACGTACATATTTAAAGAAGCAGCCGGCAGCCAAAGTAAGGGGGGACATAAAACGAATAACTCATTATTCATATTTTCACAAATCAGACTTTTGAGAGTCAGCCGACTCTAGGGTCGATAGATAGAGTTTAGAGGTTCGAAGATCCGTGGAGAGATCGTGACGCCATCCTTCCACATCGGAGGACTCGGAGCTTAAAGTTGAAGATCCAGGAGATTGAAGCTTCGCGGGAGTCGTCAGAATTAGGTTTTTCAGTTCTTATCTGTGCTTCCTCTATATGATGATCTTCATTGTTGCCTTTGATTCTCTTGTTTCTGATATGAGTAACTGAACTTGTAGAGCTTAGATTAGATGAACCCTAAGTGACCCAGGGCTTTAAAGCGGTCACGGATCGGCGGTAATTAGATTCGAAGTTCAATCAGTTTCTCTTTGCATGTTTGATTCGTTCTTCATTTTTCATGTTTCTTGTCTGGATTGATCCCCTAGATTAGATTCTTGTTAAGATAAGGACAGAAGCGAACGCTCGCCTTACTTTAGAACATCGAATTAAACAATTAACCTTATAATTGGAGTGTGCCTTTCGTAGGAACCGGTTAGGGTTAATTCACTGCAAGAGTAACTCATTAATCACTAGTAATTAAGTCGTTGCGAGAGGCGACCGTACCCGGGCGGCTAGTTAATCTTGGTAGTTAGAACGGATAGAGCGAACGTTCGCCGGTCTTAAACCTAAGGGTAAGGAGTTATGGTGGTGTATAGAAACCGATTGAATTAGAATTGAAAACCGCTGATCTGTCGATTGCCAATGCTTTGGGGAACGAAGGGGGATTCGAAATCTAAGTTCGTCTATCTTCCCGTTAGTCAATCTTTTAATCTTTCTGTCTTTTGTTTTCCTTTGCTTAATAGATTAGAAGTCGTGGAACTCACACCACGCACAACGTGTTTTAACCTGAGTAATTTGCCAGCTTCTTCAAAGTAGTCGATTAGAAGAAACCTCGAGTCGAATACGATCTGCTATACGCTTTTTCTTAGCATTAGTAGTTATTTGGTTGAACGCATCACAACGACACGTTCACCATGGATCGAGGCCAAACCCTAATCAGGGATCGGCATCACGGGTAAACCCTAACCCCGGTTCAAAAATCCCTACTACTAACGCTCGGCCAAGTGCCATTGTGTGTTTTAAGTGTCAAGGTAGGGGTCACATTGCAAGGGACTGCCCTAACACCCTAGCTATGGTGCTTAGAGAAGGAGAAGTTTGTTACGGACGATGAGGAGGAGTCCAATAATGAAGAACTGGAGGAAGAATCTAGTGAAGGAGAAGAAGTTAATGTGGAAGGCCTGGAAAAATTTTAAGCTTTCCACAGCCGAGTGATCCCCACGGTCACCCCGGCTGATGCTGCACAGCACTGCCCCGGCCCAGCGCCCAGCACTGCCCCGGCCCAGCATTCAGCACTACCCCGGCATAGCGCCCAGCACTGCCCCGGCCCAGCGCCCAGCACTGCCCCCGCCCAGCGCCCAGCACTGCCCCAGCACAGTGCCCAGTACTGCCCCGGCCCAGCACCGGCCCTGCCCCGGCCTAGCATCACGACTGCCCCGGACATCCTGTCCGCGCCGAATGATGTCAATCGGCCCACCCCGGGTCTTTTGAACCTTCCCTCGGCCAATTTTGGCCTAAAGACAGAAGGAGGACTCATTGACGTCCTGAAGCAGAGCGCCGGCCCCGACGGCCACCCGGCGGCCCCGACGGCCAAAGAACCAATGGCCACCCGTCCCAAGATTCAATGGGAAGTCATCACCCGGCGGATTTTAAAAGCTGCCCCGAGCCAGAAGATCCAGAAGCAGACTCGGATGAGGAGATGAGTAAAGAACCCTCGCCCAGCAGCTCCCCGAGCCTTAACATTACTGTTAATGGCATTTATGAAGTGGAAGAAATGGAGACTGAGGGAGAAGACACTGAAAAGTCCGAGACATTGTCCAGTACCGACTCGAATGACACCCCTAGGACTACTGATGATGCTGAATCTTTCCCGGCCGTAGCCCACAAGATTGCTGAAGTTTGGAAAAGAGTGATGGGTTCTAGGAAGGATGCCGAGGTGGATTTGGGGACAAATCCCAGTCAAGAAGAGGGGGATGATATAACCCGGCTCCACCGCCCCGGGCCACAAAGGTATACTTACACCCCACCAAGGTACCTCGTAGAAGGCAGAACTCCAGGCCCATACAAAAAGCGCCTAGAACTAAGGACTGGCTACTTACGAGCTCTCAAGCCTAGAAATGAACTCAAGAACAAGCTCAGGTCTGCCCCAACGGGAAGGAAGGCACCCCGAGATGGAAGGGAGTTCCAGGCCATGTTACTGGCCGAGAACCTAAGCCCTAGACCGAGCACTGAGTCCCAGTCTTTCCCCAACCTCTCTTCCATGATCCCTCAAGTCAAACACACGTCAAAAGCCATCTGGAGAGAGTTCTGGCGTACAGAAGACAAGAAGATTCAAGAATATGTGGCCAAGACAGGTTGGCTTCCGAAGGACCCTGCCCCGGCCCCGGCGGATATGGCCAACCAGCCCCTGCCTCGGCTAACCCTACTCCACACTCAGAATCTGGCGGACAAGTTGAAGCCAGAAGACTCAGGAGGTCAAAAGACTTGGGAGGAACCTCACTTGTCCGAGGAAATGTCCAGCAGAAGGCCAGAACAGCTCGGCATCACCAAAACCCTAGCACCGGGTCCGGAGCAGTTGATGCCGAGCCGGTCACCAGCACCGAAGGACGCCACCCGACCACCCGGTCACCCGGAACCCGCGGTAATTACAGAAATGCCACCGCGGGTTCCGGGCACTCTTCCTAGCCGCATCCGGAGTCCAGCCCACGCCCGGAGGTTTTCCTAATCCCACCCGGACAAGGACACCCGGTGTGCCCTAATCCGCCGGATTAGGGTTTTGCTCAATTTTGCCGGTTTTAGAGTTTTAATCTCGGACAACTATATTTATTTTAATATTTTCTTCGGCCTATCTTTTAGGATTATTTTAGTCTTTCCTTGTTGGAGTTGGAACCGATTTTTGCCACGCTTGGGCTATAAATAAAGGCTTCGGCCACCAATGTAAGACAGATTATTTGATTATTGAAATTTCAGAACTAAGTTCTTTTCCCTTCAAGTCTTTGCTCGTTGTTGCTTAGCTTAAGGTTTGGTTTATCATCAAAGGCTATCATCCTTTGTTTGTGGCACCAATTCGACCGAATACCTTGGGGTTCCTAAGTCTATACCTAGTGGATTTCAAGTGTTCTCCGCGGTTTCATTAGTTAGGTTCTCGTGGGGCTGATAATATAGTTTTGGGTGTGGAGTCGATCCCTTCCTGGAGAAGGCGGTTCGCATCAGGCAGTCACCTCCTCTTCATCTTTCTTGTCTTCTTCCTTGGCCGTGATATCCTCGATCTCTAGCATGTCGATGGCGATATCAACAAGAACCATGACCGGCATAGTATTACGGACTGTGGGACCAGCTATTTGTTTGTCATTTCTTGGGATTCTGATCCACCTGGCTAGGCAACTGACCGAATGGGCGACCACTAGAGAGAAGGTTGAAGATGTTCCAGAGCTGGCACTCCATCCTTTGTCCTTGAGCTATCTGTCCCTGATTCAAGGCTTCTTGAGCCTTGAACTGGTTGTCGTGATCTTCAATTATGGCCATGAATTGATTGAGCTTCTTGTCTATCTTACTCTCTTTCGAATCCTGTTGCACCGTCTTCTAAGGTTGTTGCCCTCTGTGAACCTAGGTGGTCCTTGGTAGCGGAAGGCGTTATTGGAGTACTAATTCTGGCAGTTGCTAGGTGTTGTACCATAGTTGCCTTGGTTCCGGTGCAATGGTTGGTAAGCTCCACTTGATTGGTTTGTCGGCTTATGCTCTTGAAATCACCCGGACGGTCGGTCGACCTGATTCTTATTTCCGCCGAAGTTCTAAGGTGGATGTTCTTGGAAGCTTCCTTGTTGTTGCTGGTGTTGAGGTTACCTGTATTGGCAGTAGCTAGAATACCCTTGTTGGTTGTTGTGGAAGCCTTATCCAACAAAATCCAACTCTTCTAAAGACCAGACACCTATGGTACAAAAATTCTAGCGGTATCCTACGTTATGCGTGCAAGCGCCACACCACTTACACTCGGTGATGAAGACAGAAGCTTATGGCGGGGTGATGGGTGTTCCGGCTTTCTTGACATACTTTTGGGCGTCTGCTTTGATCTGCTCTTCGAGGCCCAGCCGATTGTTGGTTCCTTCAAATGTCCTCTCCCAGTTTCTGGATTTAGATGCACAACTTGCAAAATGGAAAAGAGCAGCTTCCGGAGTAAGGGCGGTGCATTCACCTTCGGCCAAGGAGTTTACCCACTTGGCAGACTCGGCGTTCATCCTTTAAGCAAAGATCTCGGCCAATTGTCTCTGCTCAAAACCGTGGTGAGGGAAGTCGTAGAAGATCTCTTGGAATTCATTCCAAGTATCATAGAGACTGACTCCATTCTTTTGCCAGAAACAGGCAATGCTGTCCTTGTATGTTGTACTCCTAGAGGGAGGGAAGTATTCCTCCATAAAAATCCTGAGCGAGGGCATCCCACTGTGTGAAGTAGTCCGATGGCTTACTTTTGAACCATCGCTTGGCGGCACCCCTCAATGAAAATGGGAATGCACGTAGATAGAGTGCCTTCTTGTCTAGCCCCCTAGATTTCAATGTGGCACAATAGCTAGGAAGTCTACCATGTGAGTACAAGGATTGTCGTGGGGCTTCCGTTCGAACTGAATATCCTTGGTGACCATGCCTAGGAGTGAAATCTTGATCTCATAGTCTGGATCTGCTTCAGTAACTAGGACAGAGATGCTTGACCGAACGCTAGCTACGCTCGGTTTGTTGAAATCCACCATTGTGGGATGTGGTGCGGTGCGTGGAGTGAATGGTGGTGTTCCCGAAGATGTAGATGAAGTAGAAGATGAAGATGAATTAGGAGACGAAGACGATTCTTCCTTAACCTCCTAGATCTTGATGGGGGAGAATGGATCTGTTGGCACTTACTTCTTTCCTTGCTTTTTCTTTGGTGGTAGAGAACTGCCTGGAACTTCTACGCTCTTAGTCTTTATTGGTTTAAGCTGCAAACGAGTATCTGGATGGTTCATATACCTGCATACAAACCTGCAATTTCAACAAAAACAAGAACAACCAGTGTAAAATCTAAGTGTATTGGAAAGATGATAATATGGAAGGTGGAAAAATAGTTGACAACTCTTCTTTCAAGTGTGTGTAAAAAGAGTCCCCAACAACGGCACCAATTTGAAAGACTGTAAAACAGTGGTTCAAATAATTATCCCACAAAAGTAGGATAGATCGTATTCCACGTGTTTCTTCTTTCACGTTTACTCAAAGACGCTAGCAACTATTCAATTTAAACAATTTGTGTGGTGTGAGTTCCACGAGATTTCTACAACTATCATGTAAGGAAAGAAAAACTAATTCAAGCTAACAGATTGATTGATTGGTTGGTTGGTTTCAATTAACAAGATAAGAGCTTAGACTCGAATCCCCCTAAGATCACCAAGGCATTGTCAATCACAAGACTGGCAGGTTTCAGACTTAATTCATTCAATCCTTAATCACCCCCGTAGCTCCTCACCCTTAGGTCTAAATTCACGAACATTCACTTCTGCAACAGATAACTGATTGGTGCACCTATATTGATTCTATGAGCTACTCTTGAAACCGATTAACCCTAAATGGCCCTTATTGGTTAAGTGAATCTGATGAATAGGTTAACTGTTCGATTTGACGTTCTAGAACAAGGCGGACGTTCGCCACTATCCTTTATCCTAACAAGAATCTAATCTAGGTGATTAGGGCAAAGAAGAAACAAGATTTTAAGAATGAATCAAACATGAATAAGAAAAGTCTAAATTAAAGTCTAACTTAGGGTTTATCTAATCTAAGCTAGAGAAGTTTAGCTACTCATATCCGACAAAGAATATTCAGAAACTATAAAAGAATTCATCTTAGGAAGTAAGAACAGAGAGAAGCTGAGAAACCTAATTCCATTGATTCCTTGAAGCTTTGATCTTGAAAACCATCAATTCCTATGCTCCGAACGTCTTCTGGATGGATTAATCCTTTCTATAATCTCTTCAAATACTCCAAAGAATGCTCTAAACTCTCCCCAAGTCGTGGCTTTCTCTAGAAAATCGAGTGTGCCTTAGGAAGGGGCTGAATAGGTCATTCTATAGGGAAAAAATATGAATTCATGTCTGATCTGGAAAACACTAAGTTCTCGACAAGAACCTCTTGACAAATTATCAAAATTATTCGACAAGATTTTTAGCCTCAACTTCACAACCTTCTCGACGAGAACTTCCCTTCTAGACCGGTTTGAGTTCTTTCCTTCATCCTTTGGCTTCTCTAGTGCCTCTGAGATATTTCTCGAAGCTCCATTGCATCCCGAACACGTCTGACAGTTACTTAATTGTAGCATCCCATTCCAACCGCACCAGAACGATCGATTAATTTGGCGTAGTATTGATTAGTAGTAACTATATATATAAAGGACAAAAATAAAGATTATTATATTTGTCATAGTTATCTTAAAATTATTATTTAAAAAGAAAATTAAAAGAAAAGAATAGCCTTTCATAAAAGGAAAGACATTTCTGTAAGAAGATACAGAGAGGGAGACCGAGGGAAAATTGGAAGGGAGGAAGGGTAGGAGGAAAAAATTGAAAGTGTATTCATATATTGTTAGTGATACGGAGGTCTTCTGAAGTAGGGTTCCGTCAAAGAAGATAGTATCGAAGTTCCATTAATCAGAATCGGTGAGGGATTAGCACGACATATCGGGTTTGTTGTATCGTGTTATTTACGTTTATTCTTAGTATGAACCTAAGAGAACTAGACCGACTGCTTAGGGGTGTATGTATTTACGTGTTATATGTGTAACCATGATTGATACGTGTTTTAATTGTTGTGCTTATCAATAAGTGATTTATCTGATTCCACGTTTCATGTTTCCTTTAAGTTCTCTATTATATGCTACGATATTTATGATTAGTAAATTGCTCATATTGTCATTATTTACGTCGTTAGTGATAGTTGTGATATTGGATTCGTGATCCGGAGAATGATCTAGTACGAGGGCTAGTCCCGATGAAGTACTACTATGGGACTCCTAAGTTATTTATATGCCAAGCCAAGTATGGTTGTGTCAAGAATATACAAGTCAAGTGCATTAAACGATCAAGTTAAGGTTAAGGAAGATCAAGCCAAGAATCATGAACAAGAATACAAGTCATGTATGGTTTGGTTTCACAGTCACTCACATAGTAATTAGGGCTCCCCATGCTATTACTCAATTATCAAGTCAAATTTATAGTCACACCCTTTGTATGGTGTAGACTCATTCATGAAATCAAGTTTATAACCTCACTCTTGGTATGGTGAAGGTTCTTTTACAAGTCATGATCACACCCTTAGTGGTGTTGAATAACAAGCAATCATGCCCGGGAGAGTTAATAGCATGAGATTAGTCAGACGCCTAATAATTAAAATATGATAAGACGGATGTCCATATGTCAAGGTGGTTGAGTTTTTTGCCTATTGGGATGTCAGGATAGTTGAGATTCGATCCTAGTGTTTTGGCTTATGTGCTAGATACGTGTTAGGGGTATGCTTTGCTTTGAACTCACGATGCTATGATTACACTCACTCAGCTATGAGCTGACTCTTTTCTTTATCATATTTTCTCTGCTTATCCTTGTGGGTGAGCAGACCAGCAGCAGCAGTAGAGATCCTTGAAGCTTCCAGTAGGTCTAGGAGTTGAAGGCTCGATGAGGTACGGTCTTCAACTACTCCATGCTTGGACGACTACGGGGGAGTTCATTTTGGCCAAAGATCCATGTTTTCACTTTCAGATGTTTTTGACACATTTTCATGCATATGTAGACCCTTATACAGGTGTGGCACGTAAAGGCACGTTTTAGTTATCATGTGATCTATGTGTATATAGTGCATATGTATATGTGGTTTGCAGGATTGTTAGGATATACATTGTGGTAGTGTGTCTGTAGTAGTGGCATGAGTTAATAACGGTTTTGGATGTAGTGGATACTCATGGTATGTATATGTAGAAATATGTTATGTTTTATGCAGGTATGATTAGAAGAACTGTTAGGTCCATTATACGAATACTTCATGTCAAATTTTCAAGAAAAATATCAAGCCATTGAGCAAGTTAATGTAAAACCCAAATCATGTTCCGATGCAATTATGTTAATTCACCGGTTAGGAGTCATGTATAGGTTAGGGTGTTACAAGTTGGTATCAGAGCACGGTTTGCCTTCTGCATTATAGGTATGCTACCTTTTTCTCTTGGGACGTCGCGAACCCCAAAAGAGGGGAGGTATTCCATATCCGTACTTGCACTGGCGATCGAGCGGTCGTGTCCTGTGTGGTGTACTGTTAGTGGTCCACATGCATCATGGATTTGAAATTTGCATTGAATTTTCAACCTCTTCTTCAAGTAATTTCATTAAGATTTGTTTCAAGTAATGTGTGGATCAAGCTAAGGCCAATGTTGTCCCTTGTAGTTCGCATGAAAGCGTAGGTAGTCCCCCTACCGATCAGTCGAGAGGTATGGTGGTTGCTGAAGTAAAACCAGAGGTCTTGGATTATGCTAAGATGAAAAGTTTAGGTGGTAAGGAATTTGATGGCATGACTGATCCGGAGAAGACTGTGGATTGGTTGATGGAGATGGAGGATGTGTTCGAGTATATGTATGCTACCCCAGAAGAAAAAGTACAATATACAGTTTTCTTGTTGAAGGGGTATGCAAAGAGTTGGTGGTTTTCAGTATCAAGGATTAGTGGGCAACGAGTGGAGTTTACTTGGGATCAGTTTTTGGCTGCCTTTAAGACAAAGTTTCTTCCTGAGGCGTTTGTTAGAGCGAAGACTAATGAGTTTTCCAGCCTTAAGAAGGGAGATATGACGGTAACCCAATACACTATCAAGTTTGTTCGACTTCTTTATTTTGAGGATGGGTTGGCTGACACGGAGAGGAAAAAGAAGCAGAGGTATTTACATGGTTTGCGACTAGGATTGAAGGAAAAGATCCATAGGGTGGATGAGGAGAGCATGGCCACTATTAAGGAAGCAACACTTAAGTATGAGGCATATGAGGCTGAGGGACGTGAAGAGCAGAAAGCCAAAGAAGAAGATAGGAAAAGGAAGGCACCAATACAAAGTGGGAGCTATGGTGGACCTCGATATCCTATGAAGAGGGGTCCTAACACTAGTTTGAGGATGCCATCTCAATCTTTTACTGCATCCTCTTACCAGAGACCAGCAGGTTCGGCTCAATCCTTTCCAATATCTGAAGTTTGTCAGAAAAGACATCTTGGTGAGTGTAAGAAGTTTTCTGGGGAATGTTTTCAATGTGGAAAGCTAGGGCATCGTGTGTGGGAATGCCCTTATAGAGGAGGAGGTGGTTCTACATATTCAGAAGCCTCAGTGCAACAATCTAGAGCCCCAGTCAGAAGTAGTTTTCAAGGTGGTCGCGGTGGATTTCAAAGTGGCCGAGGAGGATTTCAGGGTGGTCATGGTCGTCAGCAAAGTAGTAGACTTGGTGGTCAGAACCAATATCAGGGTACCAGACCTCAGGGTACCAACACAAAGGATACTAAAGCTCAGGCAGTGTCGAGAGTTTATGCTATGACTAGGGGCGAGGCAGAGGCAGCACCAGAGGTGGTGACTGGTATGCTTTCTATCCTTGGCAAGCAATTATATGCATTGATTGATACTGGTTCATCACATTCCTTTATGTCTTATATGTTTGCACATATGCTACGCTTAGTACCTGATAAGTTAGGATATACCTTATGTGTTAAGACACCAGTGGGTGATACTTTGAGTGTGGACTCCGTAATTAGAAACTCTTCCATTTGTGTGGGAGGAGCTTTTCTAGCAGCAGATTTGATCCTTTTACCATTTGATGAATTCGATGTCATTCTTGGAATGGATTTCCTTGCTACTCATGGAGCAGTAGTGGATTGTAGTAAGAAGGAAGTTTACTTTAACACTATAAAGGAGGGACAAGTAGTGTTCAAAGGTATTAAGAAACGAGGGATGAATGTGTTGCTCTCAGCCATGGAAGCTTTTGCTTTAGTGCGAGAAGGTTGTGAAGCATATCTCGCTCATGTGATAGTGGATAAGGAAGTAAGGTTAGAAGATGTAGAAGTTGTGAAAGAATTTCCGGATGTATTTCCTGGTCTCCCACCTGAACGGGAAATTGAGTTTGACATTGAGCTAGTGCCAGGAACGACACCAATTTCAATTGCACCATATAGAATGGCACCGATAGAACTTAAGGAACTGAAAGAGCAATTGCAAGATTTATTGGATAAAGGTTTTATCCAGCCCAGCATTTCACCTTGGGGTGCACCAGTGTTATTTGTTAAAAAGAAAGATGGCACAATGAGGATGTGTATTGATTACAAGAGGTTGAATACGGCAACAATCAAGAACTGTTACCCTCTTCCTAGAATTGATGACTTGTTTGATCAATTGCAAGGTGCATCTATCTTTTCTAAGATTGACTTTAAGGTCTGGGTATCACCAATTGAGGGTGCCTGAAGAAGCAATTCCTAAGACAGTGTTCCGAACCAGATATGGGCATTATGAGTATGTGGTAATGCCATTTGGACTCACGAATGCACCTGCAGCATTTATGGCTCTCATGAATAAAGTCTTCCATGAATATCTTGATAAATTTGTCATCGTATTCGTTGACGACATTCTCATTTATTCTAAGAGCAAGGGGGAACACAGTGAACACCTCAGAATTGTGTTACAAACCTTAAGGGAGAAGCAACTATATGCCAAGTTCTCAAAGTGTGCTTTTTGGCTGGAAGAAGTCTTATTTTTGGGGCATGTGATATCAGGAAAAGGGATTGAGGTGGACCCTAAGAAGATAGAAGCTGTAGTGAATTGGGCTTCACCAAAGGACGTGTCGGAGTTGAGAAGTTTTCTTGGAATGGCAGGGTACTACAGGAGATTTGTTGAAGGATTCTCAAAGATTGCAGCACCGTTGACCAAGTTGTTAAGAAAGGATACCAAATATGTATGGAACGAGGCATGTCAAAGGAGTTTTTATGAACTCAAAGAGAGGTTGAGTACTGCACATGTACTTGCTCTACCTTCTAACTCAGGACAGTTCGTGGTGTATAGTGACGCATCATATCAAGGTTTAGGATGTGTGCTAATGCAGGATGGTAAGGTTATAGCTTATGCCTCAAGGCAATTGCGACCCCATGAGATTAATTACCCTACTCACGACTTGGAATTGGCAGCAGTGGTGTTTGCCCTGAAGATATGGAGACATTACTTATATGGTGAAACTTTAAGATTCTTACTGATCATAAGAGTCTTAAGTACTTAATGGACCAAAAAGAGTTGAACAGTTGACAAAGGAGGTGGATTGAGTTATTGAAGGACTATGATTGCACGATTGATTATCATCCTGGTAAGGCTAATGTGGTTGCTGATGCTTTAAGTAGGAAGGGCAAGAAAAACATGAGTGATTTAGTGGATTTGAGAGCAATGAATGTAGAAGTGGAAGTGGATGGTTTATCAGGGTTATTGGCTCGGGTTAACATTTGACCATTACTTCATGATAAGATACGTGAGAAACAAAAGGAGGATGAGAAGTTAGCTAGAATTATTTTAGATATTGAACAAGGTAAAGAGAGCCCATTTGAGTTTGTAGATGGCATGCTACGGTACTATGGCCGGGCATGTGTACCTAATGTCGAAAACTTATGAAAAGAGATTCTTGATGAAGCTCATTCTTCCGCTTATGCTATGCACCCAGGAGCAACTAAAATGTATCATACAATCAAACCTTATTATTGGTGGCCAGGGATGAAGAAGGAAGCAACTGAGCATGTCTTCAAATGCCTAGTATGCCAAAAGGTTAAGGCAGAACATCGAGCACCCGCAGGAAGGTTACAACCACTACCAATTCCCGAATGGAAATGGGAAAGAATTACCATGGATTTTGTCTATGGGCTTCCACTAGCCAAGGGCAAAGATGCAGTTTGGGTAATAGTAGACCGTTTAACCAAGGTGGCTCACTTTATACCTATTAAATGGAAGCCACAACTTGAAATGCTAGCTGATTTGTACATCAAGGAAATTGTAAGGTTACATGGTGTTCCATTGTCGATAGTTTCTGATCGAGATCCAAGTTTCACATCTCGATTCTGGAAAGTCTGCAAGCAGCTTTGGGAACAAAACTTCATTTTACTTCAGCCTACCATCCCGAGTCAGATTGTCAAACGGAAAGAACCATTCTTAAAATGGAGGAACTACTTCGATCTTGTGTGACGGATTGGAAGGGATCATGGGCAGATCATTTACCATTGATTGAGTTCGCTTATAACAACCAATACCATAGCAGTTTGGGTGTTGCTCCTTACGAAGCACTTTATGGGAGAAAGTGTAGGACACCTTTATGTTGGGATGAGGAAGGTTTGAGACAAATCGAAGGACCGGAAATTGTTCAAATCACGGTGGATAAGGTTAAGATGATAAAGGATCGTTTAAGAGTGGCGCAAGATCGGCAAAAGGTTTATGTTGATACTCATAAGTGTGAGGTGAACTATGATGTGGGTGAGAAGGTATTTCTCAAGGTTTCTCCTTGGAAGGGTGTAATGAGGTCTGGAAAGAAAGGAAAGCTAGCACCTCGTTACATAGGACCTTATGAAATCATTGAGAAGATTGGACCAGTGGCGTATAGGTTAGCGCTACCTCCTGAATTGTCACTAATCCATAATGTATTTCATGTAAGCATGCTAAACAAGTATTGTGGAGATCCTTCCCATGTGTTAAGACCTGAGGAAGTGGAACTGAACTAGGACCTCACATATGAAGAGATTTCAGTTGAGATAGTTGATCGTACTATTAAGACTCTTCGTAAGAAGGAGATTCCAATGTTGAAAGTGATTTGGAGGAACCAAGATAGTGAAGGTGCCACCTGGGAAACAGAGATGAGTATGAGAGAGAAGTACCCTAAGCTTGTAGAGGCCTACTTAAAAGGTTAAATTGTTGTTTCATGTTTGTATTGATGTGCTTATGATATGATCACGCAGTATAGGTGCCTTATAACTAAAACATGAAAAACTAACATGCTACGTGACTGCTTGTTCGATGTGAATCACCTAAGAAAGGAACAATAACTGGTTAGATGCATGGTAAGCTAAGTTAGAAGTGAATGTAAGAGAGAGTTAGAGATTGTTTTAGAACTTAGACAAGATTAGATTTCGAGGACGAAATCTTTCAAGAGGGGAGGAATTGTAGCATCCCATTCCAACCGCACCAGAACGATCGATTAATTTGGCGTAGTATTGATTAGTAGTAACTATATATATAAAGGACAAAAATAAAGATTATTATATTTGTCATAGTTATCTTAACATTATTATTTAAAAAGAAAATTAAAAGAAAGAAAGAAAGTGAAACATGATCACGTGGGTGTATATCCCAAATCCTTCCACGTAGCTTTAAGAAAGCAAATTGGTTTCATTAAACCAAACTTAACTTTTGTAAGGTGATAAGGAATAGCCTTTCATAAAAGGAAAGACATTTCTGTAAGAAGATACATAGAGGGAGACCGAGGGAAAATTGGAAGGGAGGAAGGGTAGGAGGAAAAATTGAAAGTGTATTCATATATGGTTCGTGATACGGAGGTCGTTCTGAAGTAGGGTTCCGACAAAGAAGATAGTATCGAAGTTCCATTAATCATAATCGGTGAGGGATTATCAAGACATATCGGGTTTGTTGTATCGTGTTATTTACGTTTATTCTTAGTATGAACCTAGGAGAACTAGACCGACTGCTTAGGGGTGTATGTATTTACGTGTTATATGTGGAACCATGATTGATACGTGTTTTAATTGTTGTGCTTATTGATGTGACTTTAATTAGTGCAATTTAAGCTTATGAATGACCTATGATATGCCCGTGTTTATTCGTGAAATGACATGACTTTTATGCTTTTATTTGAGATTTTGTGCAAAGTGTCATTTTGTTGTCCGGTTGCCACTTTGGAGCCAAATTCGTGGTCTATTGGAGTTGCCTCTGTGCATTTTCAGGTTATGGCTTCAAAGTACGGATGACAAGGAGCGCATAGGAGCAAACGGGAGGTCATTTGGAGGCCGGACGAGGGAGATTTGAGCCTTGCAAGATCGAGCTTTCTGCAGAGTGCAGGGGCGCACGCCGTGCACTGTCCCCTGCACTATAAATACTCTTGTTTTTTGGCCATTTGGGCATTTCTATGATATCTCTTGAACCCCAAACACATTTCCACGAACCCTCAAACCCTAGAACACGTTTTTGGAGCAATTTGAAGCCATTGGAGCTAGGGTTGAAGCCAACAAACCTTGGGAGAAGTGCTTACAAGTGGAGAAGTGAAGATCATCTCAAGGATTCATCCATGGTGTTCTTGGTGACCATTCTTCCTTCTTTTCTCTTTACTCCCTTGGCCATGTGTGGCTGAGTTTCTAGGGTTCATCTTGGATGGGTAGATTAGTTGTGCTATGATAGAGGAATGATTGTATAGAACTTGCCATGATTGATCTTGGTTGTATGAGGATGATTCCTAGACTTGTTCTTAATGCCATTTTATGCCATGTTTGCTTGATTTGGTCCATTCATTGTGATTTGATGCATGAGAGTGCTTGGATTGCATAGATTGTAGGTCTAGGGATTGAAGTGAGTGTGTTCTAAGAGATTAGATCATCTTATTTCAACCATTTTCACTTGATTTCTCTCTTGGGCATTTTATCGAACACTTGGTGTGCATGTGGATTTTCATTCAATTGAGTTTGAAAAGGCCTTTTGGTGAATCTCTTAGTGTTAGGGCATTGATATGAGAGTGTTGTGCCTAGCCTTGTGGTCATAGAGTCTTAAGAGAGGGTCTTGTGTCTTGGCATTTCATCAAACACTTAGAATGCATCCTTTTTTCACTTAGCTTGAGAGCGAGAGCCTAAGTTGAGTGGTATTGGGATAGGGATTAGGTGCTACGAGAGTGCATCGAGTCTATAAAAGTGAAATGCATGGTCATCCGAATGCAAACTCGATCTTGATTGACTTGTTTGTTCAATTAGTCATCTTGAGCATGATGAAACTACCCACCAAGAGAGCCCCTTTGTCTTTGATTTGCACCACTTTATTTTTTTCTTTCTTCCTTTTAGTTTCCTTTAAGTTTTTAATATCTTTTTCAAATCAAAACTCCTTTCAAATGAATAGACCGTCTACGAGGAATGTGAGTAGAGGCCATTGAGAGAACCCCGTGGAATACGACCTTGGTAAACCCGCTTTTACCACTTATCTATAAGTGATTTATCTGATTCCATGTTTCATGTTTCCTTTAAGTTCTCTATTATATGCTACGATATTTATGATTAGTAAATTGCTCATATTGTCATTATTTACGTCGTTAGTGATAGTTGTGATATTGGATTCGTGATCCGGAGAATGATCTAGTACGAGGGCTAGTCCCGATGAAGTACTACTATGGGACTCCTAAGTTATTTATATGCCAAGCCAAGTATGGTTGTGTCAAGAATATACAAGTCAAGTGCATTAAACGATCAAGTTAAGGTTAAGGAAGATCAAACCAAGAATCATGAACAAGAATACAAGTCATGTATGGTTTGGTTTCACGGTCACTCACATAGTAATTAGGGCTCCCCATGCTATTACTCAATTATCAAGTCAAGTTTATAGTCACACCCTTTGTATGGTGTAGACTCATTCATGAAATCAAGTTTATAACCTCACTCTTGGTATGGTGAAGGTTCTTTTACAAGTCATGATCACACCCTTAGTGGTGCTGAATAACAAGCAATCATGCTCGGGAGAGTTAATAGCATGGGATTAGCCAGGCGCCTAATAATTAAAATATGATAAGACGCATGTGCATATGTCAAGGTGGTTGAGTCTTTTGCCTATTGGGATGTCAGGATAGCTGAGATTCGATCCTAGTGTTTTGGCTTATATGCTAGCTACGTGTTGGGGGTATGCTTGGCTTTGAACTCACGATGCTATGATTACACTCACTCAGCTATGAGCTGACCCTTTTCTTTATCATATTTCCTCTGCTTATCCTTGTGGGTGAGCAGACCAGCAGCAGCAGTAGAGATCCTTGAAGCTTCCAGTAGGTCTAGGAGTTGAAGGCTCGATGAGGTACGGTCTTCAACAACTCCATGCTTGGACGACTACAGGGGAGTTCATTTTGGCCAAAGATCCATGTTTTCACTTTCAGATGTTTTTGACACATTTTCATGCATATGTAGACCCTTATACAGGTGTGACATGTAAAGGCACGTTGTAGTTATCATGTGATCTATGTGTATATAGTGCATATGTATATGTGGTTTGCAGGATTGTAAGGATATACATTGTGGTAGTGTGTCTGTAGTAGTGGCATGAGCTAATAACGGTTTTGGATGTAGTGGATACTCATGGTATGTATATGTAGAAATATGTTATGTTTTATGCAGGTATGATTAGAAGAACTGTTAGGTCCATTATACGAATACTTCATGTCAAATTTTCAAGAAAAATATCAAGCCATTGAGCAAGTTAATGTAACACCCAAATCATGTTCCGCTGCAATTATGTTAATTCACCGGTTAGGAGTCATGTATAGGTTGGGGTGTTACATTAATTGACGGCAAAAAACTGTGTACTCAAAGAGACATTAGAAAACACATCAAATAGACCCGAAATGGGTCAAGGTAACCAAATCGTTAAGAAATAGAGTGAATTAACCGAAATGCACTAACCTATCTCTAAAATGTGCTACAGACAATGAAATGTCACTTAATCGGGGGCGATAATCATGATTAATCTAGTGTCATCAGTATGTAAACTTTTAGGTTTAGGAACTAATTTTAGGGTTTGATATTTGTACTTCGGAATTAATCATTGTGATGTTTACTGTCAATTAGATTAAGAGATTCTACTCAGTGATCTCGAAAAGCACATCTCCCTTGGAAACTGATATAGATGAACCAAATTTATCTATGAATGAGAATGAACCACTGTTAGTTGAAGATTAGAAGGTCGGTGGAATTTCTCTACAAACTGATCCTGCTTTACGACAAAGAATCTCTCTCTTTGATCCCAATGTACAAGATGAAATGAGAAGAGCTTACTTGATAAAAGGCTCGTTTCAACCTAAATACCATGATTTTTAATGGTGACAAATTGCTGAAAGTAGAAGGCGGTTTAATCCTGCTTGGTTTGAGTTATATGATTGGTTAGAATAAAATATTTTGAAAGAAGCTGCATATTGTTTACCTTGTTATCTATTTAGAAACCATGATAATGGAAAGAAAGGTGGGGGTGATACTTTCATTGGAGAAGGCTTTTTGGTTGGAACAAGGCTGAAGAAAGGTTTAAGCGACATATTGGGAAAACTTTTAGTTTTCATAACTATTGTCAGATGAACTATGATGCATTGATGCAACAATCACACAGTAACAATATGATCAAGCCAGGAGTATCAAGTTCGATTGGAGGCTTCATTTAAATGCATAAATTGGCTTTTAAAACATGGATTGCCATTTCGTGGACATGATGAATCAGAAGAATCAAATAATAGGGGTTTATTTCTATCGGTTTTGGAGTTTTATGCTAGCGATATTGAACATTTTTTGGTGTTTCTCGTGTTAGAGATACTAAAGCGATGTCTCTTAAAACAAATATTGAATCTATGCATATGAAAAATGGATTGAGAATCTCAAGAGTAAGAGGTCAAGCCTATGATGGAGGTAGCAATATGAAAGGAGAAATTAATGGTTTGAAGACCTTAATTATAAAAGAAAGCCCTTCTGCATACTATGTTCATTGTTGCGGACCGACTTCAGTTAACTTTTGTCGCTGTTGCTCAAAACCATGATGATGTGAATGTCTTCTTCTTTATTCTTGGCATAATGACTAATTTAGTTGGCGCATCCTGTAAACGACAAGACATCATTTGAGAAACTCAAGCAAACAAAATTAAAGAAGCTATTGCTTTAGGTGAATTGGAGACTGGCCGTGGATTAAATCAAAGAAATTGGTATGAAGAGACTTTTTGATACTCGTTGGGGATCACATTTTGCGACATTGATGAACTTGGAGAACTTGTTTTTAACATTGGTTCATACTTTGCAAAATCTTGAAGGAGACAAAACAACAATAGCTCAAGCATCTGTTGTGTTCATTCAACTTGAAGATTTTGAGTTTGCATTCATGGTGAAGTTGATGATTGAGGTATTGGCAATAACAAATGAGTTGTTCATATCTTTGCAGGACAAAGACCAAGATATTGTTAATGTTATCCACCTTGTGAATGTTTCCAAGAGACAACTACAAGAATTGAGGGATAGATATTGGATGGGAGGAGACGATAAAGTTTTATATTGAAGAATCAATTGAAGTTCCTAATAGCAGTGACATATATGTTCGGCGTGGAAAGTCTAAGCGTATTAGGGAAAGAGTTACATGCTTACATCACTTTCGAGTTGAGGTATTTTACACCGTTATAGATATGTAATTACAAGAGATCAATAATCGTGTTAACGAGGTCAATTGCCGCTTTTGACAAGGAGAAACTGATTAGGCTTGCTACTTTTTACCCCAACAAGTTTCCTCCAAGTCTTATGAAGTTTCTTAGTCATCAGTTGAATTCGTACATTTGTGATCTGCCGTTTGATAATAGGTTCAATTACTTGAAAGGGGTTCACGAGCTGGCAAAAATATGATGGAAACAAATAAACACAAATTATATCCATCTATTAATTTGTTGCCAAACCTATCCGGGAAGTGTCAAACGTATCAAAAACTATTAGTAATCCAAAAAATAGCAATGTTTAGTTTTCCGTTACGTTCTCCGTCTAAGTTAACGGAAATTTAATCCCTATAGTGATGTGTTGCCACATCATATTTTTTTTAAATAAGAATTATTAGCAAAAAAAAAACAAAAAAAAAGATTAAAATGAAAAATAAATTTTTTCTTCCCTAAACCTTTCTTCTTCCTTACAACCTTCGATGTGTTCGTCAACTTCCGCCGCCACACCACCACCAATCTCCCCGCCCCTTCAACCTAACCTATGTCCGCACTATCGCAATCTAGACTTTCGAGTTTGTCGCGACTTAGAATAAGTGGGAAGGGGAAGAACGTCATTTTTCTCTAGTCGAGTTTTCTTGTCTTCAAGTTTTATAAGAGTTGGGTTATCTTGTTCTATTTTAGAAGAGATAGTGACTTGCATTGTCGTGCAATTTAAGTGTGGGGTGCCTTCTTGTTTTAGTATTGCTTGATTGTCATTTGCATCTAGGATCTAAGGTTCATTTGTTTCAATTTATTTAAGTAGGAGCACCGATCTTGATTGAGTTGATTACTTGAGGAAAAGCAAGGTTTACGTGTGGGGTGATTTTTTTTTTTGGTGAAAATGTGTGGGGTGATTTGATGCATAGATATTGTATAACATTTTCTCCCACTTTTAACTTCTATTTCTAGGAGTTTTATCCTCGTTCATTGCCTTTTAGTGGTGAAATAGCTCATTTTAACAACAAGGCTGTTTGCAGCAACTATGAACCTTTGTGGTCCATTTTCATATATTTCCAGTTGTTTTTTTATATCTCATTTCAGGTTTCACTACTAAAGTTTCTTGAACAAGGAAGCCACTGGTCCAAATGGGCCCCAATCGGCGAATTTAGGAATGGTCGTTCAAAGTAAGAGGTTGGAAGCAACTTGAAGAGGATTTTGCCGAAGGGTAGCTCTCTCAACCTCCATTGCCACTCCCAAATCCACCCAAGTCAAGTTTATCAAGCTCAAGTTCTCCATTGAAGTTAAGGATGTCTTCCTCTTCTAGTTTCATGCTTAAGACCGGTTGCTTTCTTCTCTTTGCCATGGCACACTAGATTCCTAGGGTTTGGGTTGGGGGAATCCTTTGGGTGTTGTGTGTTGTTATGAATTCAGTGGTGTAATTGATGATTAGAATATTGCCTTGTGACTTTCCCTTGATTTTCATGTATGCTTACACAAGATTGACCAAGGCTTGGTATGAATGGTGTTGAATGTGAGATTAGACACAACTTTTACCCATGGTTTTGGTGGATTTGATCTTTGATTACTTAGATGCTTGTTAGGATCCCGAGTTTCTGTGTTTGAAAGCTCAATTACGTGTAACACTCGACAGAGTGCGTGTTTTGGGGCCTTGTCGAGTAAGTTTTCAATTAGGCATTTCGTCACACACCATGTGTGTGAGTGGTTTGACTTGATTAGGTCAAAAGATCGATCTCCTTACCTCGCACGTGGTTCTAAGAGCCCGTTAGGGACCTTAGCTCGTGAGTGGTTGACTTGCCTAAGGTTGATTGAGAGTGGTTTGGCTTGTTTATATCATTTTACTACACAATTTTCATGGTTAGACAACTTTAGACCCTTAGGTGAACCTCGACCCTCCATTACCTCTCACAGACTTCCCTCTTCGTTGCCTTTGCCCTTGTTTGGTTACCTTAGATCGAATTCATACTTTCCATGCTCTTTAAGCGCAAGTTGACTTTCCTTTTTTTACTTTTAGTTTTATGATTGTTGAGATTATCCTACCTTTGATTTACCGTGGCACCTACACCACACAAACCTTTTGTTACCTCTACCTCCTAGTGGAGTAATCGTTGGACAAGGAACCCAAGAAATAGGACCCTAGCTTGCTAGGATTTATCTTTGGTAGACTTCTTTTGGGGTGCATCAAACGCTGTTCTACCGAATCGTATTCTCTGTCTCCATCCTCTCACCAATGTTCATCGAGCGAGTCGAAGTTTCCCTGCTTCCAAAGATCCTTCGTGTTCTTCACTAGTATATCACAAGGGTATTTCTTCCTCGATATTTTGATCATAACATAACCATTGGATTCTCACCAACTCTCTGTGTCGGACTCACTAAGTCTGCCCCACCTCATCTTTCCTCAACTGGTGCATGCAGCTTCTCCCAGTTTCTTTGAAAAGCTTCCCTATGCTTCAGTCATCACCTCTCTGTTGTATAAAGTTGGAGTCGACCTCTCTGATCATGTTCTTAAATATAATTGTCGCACCTTGCGTCCTCAGCATATTCGCCGCAAGATCCACTCCTCATGTGCACCAGTTCAACCTGCACCGGGGGAGAAAACTCTAGCTGAAAGATTGGTATCTCTTTCAAATTGCTCTTGTTCCTTTTCCACTGAATGAGTATTGTTGTGAAGCCCATGCAGTTGCCAATAAGATGGACGTGTTCAAAGAACTCGTCAAGTAGGAAAGAGGGGATAACCAATTGGTAGAAAGTGCCGATTTGAATGCGACAGAATTCCGAGTCATGGCCAAAAACAAAATGATAAAAAATGCTATAAAAATGTGGATGACCTGATTGACATGCTGCAAGGAAGGATGGATTGGTGCATTGCTGATCTTGAAAACGTTGACTTTGCATACTCACCTCTGGCGAGAGAAGTTAAAAATAATCTGGTGGAAAAATTGGACAAAGCTCCTGCCATGAGTGACATGTTTAATTTTGAAGAAGATCCCGCTTTTGATTTCTAGAACACTTTTCTAGTCTCTGTCATGTTGGTACTTTGACGTTGTTCGTTTTCCTTTCTTTGAAGAGGAATCAATGGAAGAAATCAGATCAACCAACCTTAAACACTTGATTTGTACAACGGCTACTTATAGAGACTACTTAAAAAATCTTGAGGTGATGAACAAAATGAGCGGAATAGCTGTGGAATTGAATCAGCTATTGTTGGCTTTCTAATCTCTGTTTGACGGGGAAGTGAAAAACATAGGTTTGTAACTTGAGTGGGATTTTCTCATGGGTTTTGTGTGTCAAAATCTTAATAAAAGTGTCTCTCCCAAACTTGCTTGAACGTGGAGTAGGGATAACCCCAAAGCAGGTAAAAATTCACGTGTCGTTCTTTCCTCCTTGTCTTTCTCATTCCTCTCTTCAATCATCGTCGACTCATTCCATTAATTCGATAAAACCAAACCAAGTTACAAAGCATTGCGTTGAAAGTGTGAGATGGTACCGTCAAAAGGCTTAAGTGTTTCATTTATCAATCTCACCTGTACAGACCCAGTTTCTATCTCTGTTCACTCGTCTCTATCGAAAGAGCTCTCACTAGGAGAAGAGAAAATTATGATATCTCCTCTAAATATCTACTTCAATTCATTTCAGTTCATCATTAATTAGGGTTTATTTACTAATCCTTAAAATCATGAACCACATCTTACCAGCTGTTTCTTATGTCTCTCTAGCAATGCGCAGCCACAACTCATTAAAGACTCACCCTGATAGTTGTGCAATAAAAAGATTTGTAATACATGTCAAATAAAATTATACAGGAATAGCAAAATAATAAAATATATCATATATGGTAATTAATGATATGGTGATATAATTTTCCAAGTATTAGGCTTGGGACTAAACTATTTGTCCCAAAGTATATATTGGGAACTTCTCCTTTATTTCATTCTACCTAGGAGATGCAATATTAGGTCAACCCAAACTTATATTCAGCGCCAGTGGCACAGCTATAGGCCGACGAAAGATATGATTATGAGTATGATTGCAAGAGCCGTTGTCAAAGCAGCCTGCACAAAAAGCAGCAGCACCAGATTTATTATTTACCGCAGAAGAATAACATTAATTAATTAAATGAGGAATATGTAAATATATAATTGCTTTCATTATTTCGATGATTGGAACCGAGTGTTGAATATTAAATTATTTAGTATAAGAAAATGATAATAGTAAGAGAGAAATAATAGGAAGAAGAATGTTACTCACAACAATAGCACAAGCAATCAAACCAGTCTTCTCACGTTTGTCATACTTGGCACAAACAAGAACACATGCCCCAGCATACCATGGAATGGCTCCCAATATGAATCCCAGTATAAACCTATCATATTTTTCACAGTTTCAACCAAGTACATTAGTTTTATTTTTATTACAAAATTCAGTTTAATTAATACTTAATAAAGTTCATACTCACAAGAACCAACCAAGACCAATCCCACAACAAGGCAGATCTGAGGATCCACGCTGAACAACAACATGACCTGAAATGAAAAGTCATACAATTATTATATTATTATTATTAATTATTATATTATTATATAAAAATGATGAAGTTTGGAAATTATTATTACCCGTAACAGGAAGGGAAGAAGAATTAGGTGCATAAACGTTATAATAAGGAGGTTGGGAAGTAGGAAGCGCAGATGATGATGATGATGGATGAGCAGTGTAGGCAGAGGCATGATCAGTTACAATGCTAAGTCCTCCTTGGAAACTTTCTTGTTGGTTATCCATTGGAATCCCATATCCTCTATTCACCTTCTCTCCACTACTCATGGTTTCTCCTTTCAGAGGAACGCTTTTTTTTTTTTTTAACAAGGCTTTGGACTTTGGTGTTGTGCTTTTAAGGATCAGTACTACGTACTCTTTGGAATTAAATAGGTGAAGAATAAGATGATGACTCCAATCCAACGGCCCCCTCACGACATCTATATTTAATTAACTATAAACCTACATACACACATATGGACCCAATACGCCTCAACTAATTAAGAAAATATTGTAATTTGGTTGTTTCTCCAGTTGTTTTTGGAATGTAACTGGAACTTACGGAGCTCATAAGTAAGTTGAATTCACTAATTAAGGGGTTAAATACCTTATATTTCCGGAATTTTGGGCCGGATTACAGATTAGTCTCGAAACTTGAATTTGTTGTTGGGGATTTGATGTGTGAATGAAGGAATGAGCTAAGCGTCTCCTGAACAGTTGTGTCTTTTCAGGAGGCACCCCTTCATTTACTATAAATAGCAGATCGGTCTTTGCACTTTCTCACACAGACTTTTCCCCTCTCTAAACTTATTCTCTGCACGAAAAAGGCTTTCTGCATTCATTCTCTCAAACTTATCGAGTCGTGTGATTGCACCGTTCGTTGTGCAAAAAGTAAACATAAATGTTGATGTGGTCTAGTGGCTGGAGTCTTTGTTTTATATTCCAAGTGGTCATGGGTTCAATCCTCATCTTTGACAAAAATCAAACTACGTATTTTGTTATTTTCAGCATTGTTTTTCTTTTTGAAGTGATCTTTCTATTTTTACTATCATTGTTTTCAAAAGATTTATTATTAAATATATAAATATGATATGATATTAAGTTATACTTCATATATTATTTTACTTTTCAAAATTTTTAGTTGTTAATAAATTTTATATAGTCTTAGAATGACATTGGGTAAGTCAAGGTGGGCACAAGGTCGGACGTGTATACCATCATAAATGGGTATTATTATTGTCTCAAACCAATCAGTATATCCATCCAAACAAGTCAAGTTAAGGTAACCCAAATAATTTAGGTTTAAATTATTATTTTATAGGGCTACATAATAAATTTCGAACAGGACCTCTGAAATTCACGGGACGGCCCTGAAAACCGTCTATTGCATGTAGGTACTAGAGCACCAAAAATCGGAAAATAATTCACTGAGACGTATTTTTAAAAAAAAATTATGAGTGACTGACGTATTAATTTTCTATTAATAAAATACCATATATATCATAAAAAGTAAATTCAGCAAGGTTTGGAAATCTGCAAGCTACTACGCCGCTCGTCCCGAAAGCTAAAGGAAATAGCATTGGATTATACGTACAAGATCAGTGTGTCCGTCCGGCCGTAATGAAAAAACATGTAGTAGTTGCGGTGAGGGACAAGAAAAGGTGTTTTGTTGCAGTCAAATATGCAACGCTGTGCAGAAAGGCGTAGTTTCTGAAGGGGAGCAAACAAGAATTTTCCATTGTGTTCATCGTTCGTTTCCTCATGATCATGATTAGTTGCCAACTCAACCAAGCTACTTCTTACCTCCTTGTGGGTTTCATCATTTGTTTTCTTTCCCGACACACCTTTTATATATATATATATTTATATTTATATAGATGCCAGAAATTTATATCAACATCATGAAGATTGGAAACTAAATATGGCTTTCACAGTAATTGGGTCCATATGGCTTTGCTTTGGTGCTGATCAGAATTTTCTCGAATCGTGCATTGGAAATATCACACTAATGAATATTTATTTTTTGTTGGCAAACTAATATTTCCAAGTTATAATACTTCCTCATGCATTGATTACAACATTTTTTCGGTATCGTTTTCCGCGTGGAATTTGATTCCCTTGGGATTTGATAGTCACGCTGGAATTATATTCCCATGGGATATGACAATTCCACCGAAATTCAATTCCTTGTTTTCCTGTCTAAAAGCCTTAATGGAATTGAAAATAATAAACTTGTGTATAGACTAAAATACCCTTTTAAGTGAATAAAACCCCAAACCCTATCCCCAACTTATTCCACAACTTCTTCTTCTTCTTATCTACTGCCGCAACTTACCTCCACACCGACTCTTCTTCATTCCATCACTTCTGTCCGACCTCTTCATTCCATCACTTCTGTCCGCCTCATACCGTCGACCACAACTGAGTCGGCGAGAACAAAATATTGGCCTTCCTTCACCATCCTTTCACTTCATTCACAAAGAACTCCAACTGCGTCAATGGCATCACAGGTTTGAATCCCTAATTCAAACATGGTGTGTTTTTTAGGGATTTGTTATGTTCATATGCGTTTGCTGGAAAAAGTTATCATGTATTTAGGGGTTCTATTTCGTTGTTGTAGGTTTCAATCACAAGCGGGATCTTATTTCGTAAAGATGCCCATTTGTCGGACGAGTTCACATACGAGGACGACAATGTTATGTGCCACTGCAATTTACGAGCGTCTCGTCGAATTTCTCGCACAGAGGCAAATCCCAATCGAAAGTTTTTTGGTTGTCCGTTGTACAAATCAGCGGTTAGATTATTAATGATATGAACATTTTTGTCAACGAGCTTGCCGTGAACAAAACTCCTGCTTACATGTGTTATTGTTTGTATCTTCTGTTTCTTCTAGGATGACAAAGGATGCGGTTTCTTCCTTTGGTTTGATACGAAAGTACAAGAAGATGTGCGAAGTTGACACACCTAGTTGGACACCTCAGCTTACAACTGCGACGAGCACAAGGTGAGACGCATGAATTGGACTCAACCTCGGAACGTGTCAAGAACTTCACATACGATGAAGCTAGTAGCAGTTGCAGCATTTATAGGTCTGAGTCCAGTATCGTTGGTGAGTTAGAAGTGATTAAGGCTCGATTATCTCGTCTCGAGGCTGCCATTTTCAAATAGAAATAACTGTACAATAGGGGTAATTTCGCTACGGTTGTATTAGTCAGTTATGCTGTCATATTTCATTGTTTCAGTTGTATTGCGAAGTACGAAGTTCCAATGGTTTAAGATATTAATGAAGAACGCAAGCTTGTAACATCTATCAGATGTCTATGTTGTCATTCTCCGTTGTTGTAGCTAATCTCACTTATGAAATCATTGTCCCTAACCATCATTCATCTAAACCAAAAGTGTTTAACCATCATTCATCTAAATCAGAAATAAATAATCATCTAATCTTACAAGCTGTTTCAATTCTTACAATATGAGTAGAAGCTATCGTTGCTCAAATGTCAAATGCCAAAGTGCAGGTTTCTAGCTACTGGTGCCAAAAAATCAACAAAACCATAACAGCTACTGCTGCCCATACTTCTGCTGCCCTTAACGTATCGACCCATCTTCTAAACCCTACTCCTGCCCATAACAAAAAATCGAAGTTTGCAGCTACAATCTGCAGCTGTGGCAGTCACCATAGTACGACAAAAACCATCACAGATTGACAAAACACATCAGAAATCAACAAAGAAGGAGGCGCTCGATGAAGCGCTTACGAGCTTCCTCCGACTTGATGTTTAAAAATATGTCCAGCATACTATCATCCTTGCCTAGTCGTATCGTCGCATCAATCATCTGATCATACGATAAGTCTGCAATCTTCTCAACCTGTTCGAACACTGCACTTCTTTGTCTGTGGACGGTATCTGATTCGTCAACCATGGACCGTAGAGATTTCACAGCATCTTCTATCATTGGGGTAAGCTCGGTAACCTCACTAGACCCATCCGTTGTAGAGCGACAAACTCTCTTTCTACGGCTTGTGGCTTCAGATTGCGTTGCAGCAGAGAATGGACTTGGAATTTCAGTTTCTTCTTGTGGATTGTCCACATTTTCTTGGTCTGTTTCCTTGTTATGTTGTTGCTCATTTGGTTCCGTTCCAGCCCCCGGTGTTTCATTATTTTCCATCCCAACAGCAGTCCATTGTTTGGCACCTTGATGCTCGGGCACCCCTTGTCTAAATCCTCAGGCCCTACAGCCCCTTTACCAGTGGCTCGTGTGTTCCCAAACACATATGCGAGTCCATCATACAACGGGAAAGGTACTCGATTTAGCTTCGCACAGCGAGGATGGTTCTACAAAATACAAAGCAGTGAGCACAAACCACAAAAAGAAATAGATAGTACTCATTCACCTAAAATGAAAAATCAAACAAAAATCATACCACAACGTAGTCAGCATACACAGTGTCTTCAATGTCAACCGCTTTTTGTACTTCATCCCAACCACACCGCTTAAACCTCACAACTCTTGTACGGCTAGAAACTTGGCCATAAGGGTTTTCACTCGTGAGACGATGTTAGGGTCGCCTTTCACACCACAACCTGGCTTCTCATGCTCCATCATTTGCTCCAGTACGATATAAGCTCCAGCAATTAATTTCCCCTTCTGATCAATCTTCTTCTCATCCACCAGATTTTTCATGCATTTCACGAGAATCCGATCGAGCTCATCACTCCAAGAGAAGTATCCCGAGTTCCTCTTCCTTGACATCACTGTAAAGACTAGCAAACCGAACATGTAAATGATCCAACACTGTTATGAACTAAAAAATCTGCAATTGGATGAACAAAAATTCTGCAGGTGACAGCACTAGAAACAGCAGTGTTATGAACTAAAAAATCTGCACTTTGATAAACAAAAAATCTGCAGTTTACATCACTAAAACCAGCAGTGTTATGAACCAAAAAATCTGCATTTTCATGAACATAAAATCTGCATTTGACATCACTAAAACCAGCAGTGTTATGAACCAAAAAATCTGCACTTTCATGAACATAAAATCTGCATTTGACATCACTAAAACCAGCAGTGTTATGAACCAAAAAATCTGCATTTGACAACACAGAACAACACACCTATGTACTCATAAATCTGCACTTCCATGAACAAAAAATCTGCATTTGACAACACAGAACAACAACACTTATGTACTCATAAATATGCACTTTATTGGAACACTTTCATGGAACATAAAATCTGCATAAATATGAGTCATGATGATCAATACCAATCATAAACTAAGTTCAAACACTTTAAATACTTAAGAGTACATTAACTCAAAACTGAGTTCAACCACTTCAAGTACAACATATGTGGAAATTCAGAGTTCAACGTCTAGCCCTATTACGCCACATTTCTTGTGCTTTGTTGTTGCGAAAATTCGTCCACTCCGGAGTCAGTTGCATGGAGCCACCCACTTCGTCCATCTCTTCAGGAGGGGGAATTGTCTCGGGAGGGGGAATTGTCTCGGAGATGATGTATGGTTGAAGTTCCACTCTAGTCCATCAATACCCGCTTCTTGCCTAATGAAGTTATGGAGTAGGCAACACGTATGGACAATTCTACTTAACACGTCTGGTGAGAACCAAGTGGTATCGCGTAAAATAGCCCATCACATCTTCAATATCCCGAAGGTTCTCTCGATAACATTTCGTGCACTTGAATGCTTCATATTGTAGTATTCTTCCGGTGTGTTTTGGTTGACGACCAGGTCCCCACTCTCTAAGATGATACCGTTGACCCCTAAAGGGGGTTAGAAATCCTTCACAATTTGCATATCCGGCATCACATAGGTAATATGAGCCTAATAGGATGGCAAATTATTGAGTCAGAACAATCGTTCAATTGTATCATTGTAGGAAAGTTATATGGTTTAAGGGTTAAGTTTACCTTTCGGTACCGTTAACCCATTAGGTCTCGATATAGCATCTTTTAGAACCCTTGCATCATGATCTTAACCTTCCCAACCATATAAGCAATAGATGAACTCGTCGTCTGGATTGCACACACCAAGAACATTGATAGAAACCTCCCCTTTTCTGTTACGATATTTAGGTTGGTCTACTATGGTTGTTCGAACTTTGACATGAGTCCCATCTAATGCCCCTAAACAATTCTGCAAAACAACTCTTCATATGGTACATTGTACTACTATGCAATTAGGGAATCAGTAGTGTGGGAATGATGCTAACCTTAAAATGTATCCAGTTCACATGTTTACAGTGGTTCGGGACAGGAACAGCTTTGCGGTATAAGGTTCGGTGCAACCTAAGTACGGATGAGAGGACTGCATGAATGACGGCACATACTGTTTTCGATGAACGACCAAACTGTGTCTGTAATATCCTATTCTTGGTATTGTGCCCCAACATGTGCAAAAACATAACAATCATCTCTTCTACGTCAACGTTGTTAGTTTTCTGCAACCCACCATCATTCACTAATATGGTGCACAGCTTATCGAAAACAGCCATGTTCATCCTAATGGTATCGAGACTCGAGCTATCACTATCTTTAGTTGCTTTGAACACGAAATCTGCCCTAATCCTTGCACTACGCAACAACTTTTCGATCATGTGTGTCCCATGTATACGTCGAAGTGGAGGTCGACGACGTCGCTCCAGGAAAGTCAACAAAAGCACAAGAAGGTAGTGACGAAGAACACTACTATCCGCATTCTCTTACGCTTATTAGCCATCAACCTCGCCATATTTAGATAACCTGGTGAGAACTCCTTATGAGCCAACAATCAGCCTATGCACACACTATTAACACTACTAAATTAACCTCTACACATAATAATATTACTAATTGAGCATGCATTTTGACAACCAAAATCAGTGAAGAAACACCACATTATCCAATTCAAACTAAAACCAAACACGCAAATCGATTAGTTGTTGGTATGAACAGTAGTTGATGTAAGTAAGAAGGTTAGCTGTAACCTACAGGCAGGGTTGTTGTAAGGGGGGATGGTTGAGAGGTTGATGAAGAACTCTGATGGTTCTGTGGAGAGTTCAAGAAGAGGAGGAAGAAGAAGAAACAGAAGAAGAAGAAGAAACAGAAGAAGAAATAGAAGAAGAAACAGAAGAAGAAATAGAAGAAGAAACAAAAGAAGATGCTGACGATGAAAAGGAAGAAGAAGAAAAAGAAGAAGGGTTTGTTTAGAGATTTCGAACAGAACTTGGGAAGTTGGAAAGGATTAATGGTGGCTGGTGGTGGATGGATTAATGGTAGGAACCCTAAAACGATGCAACTGAAACAAACAAACGAACAATAATCAGAAGTTGTAATACTACAGGTTCAGAGGTTGCTTACCAGTAGCTACCGCCGGCAAGTGGTGGTGGTGGAGGAGAAGCCCCGACAAGGATGGAAGCTCGGTGCAGGACTGATGGGAGAGCTTGAAGATGGGTTTGTCGAGAGTTCTCAAAAAGAAGAAGAAGATGAAAGGGTTTTTTTTAGGGATATTTTGGGGGAAAAAGGGTAAAATCTGGGATTGTCCCCCAAACTCCGGTCAGTTTTGGCGGGATTTGAGAAACCTGTCCGGGCGAATTTAGGGCTCTGCCAGGAATTCAATGCCGCCGCAATTGGTGTGACAATTTTCGACGGAAAACATGGAATTCGTCCTTGCCAGGAATTCGGTCATTTCCGTATTTTACATGATTTCGACTTGGCCCCATAACCTTTTTTTCAAATGTTCAGATGGGTCCAAGCCAAGTTGTTAGGTCCCCATAATCGGCATACATATGAACGTACAGGTACAACAGATCTAAACTCTAGTACCAGCGGCCGCTTAGGGTTCCGTGTAAGCGACCTTGGCCGCTTGGGCTATGAGGCCCACCACAAGAAGGCGGAAACCCTAGCCGACTAGGGTTCCACCTCAAGCACGGAGTCCGACTCCTATAAGGGAAGGGACTTCCGCCCCAACTCAGGGACCGGAGAGTATAAGTAAAGGGTTCAACCCTCCAACAACACAAAACATTCACACACGGGACACACTTTAAAGCTGTAGGCTCTGACTAGTACGCTTAAGGCTGTCAACCTCCTCAAAACCCTAAGGAGTACCCCCTGGTACTTCTCTATCTCTCTCTCATACGACCTTACCCCCACTCATAAACACATAACTGTTCATCCTCTTACTACTGCTTCTTGTACACCTTGCGATTACATCCCAGGCGTCCACTAGTGCATCAGAATAAGGGGAACAACTCTCAACCCCTCAAACTCTCCACGATTAAACCTCATTGTATGTCACGACTCTCGTGGGCGGGATAATTGGGGCACTAGATAGGGGGCTAAGCGTCACATTTCTCAATTGCTTGACGGAAAGACAACCATGGAGACACCATCGTTGAGCAAGATGGGAAACACCGAGGATGACAGGAGTGTCGACCAACATACTCTTGGCACCAATGAAGTGAGCAACACTGCTCAGAAGACTTCTAGTAGGAAACTCATGATGGGGGGCATCCCACTTCTGTTGGGAGAAAACCATAGCAAAGGAGAAGCCTCGACGCATGCTAACACAACATTAGAGGGATGTCAGGCGGCGAACCGCCTAGAAGCAACCTGTGGGGTGAACAACCTACCTTAGGAGATGAAGGTCGAGCGCACTTGGCGTCTTCTTCCGAGGAACACCCTGTCACCATGGGAGATTTGGAGAAGCAGGTGATGGCACTACAGAAGTAGAATGAGAATCTAACAACCCTTATCCAGGCGTTTTGTACCAAAGAGAGCTCTGCCAGGGGGGACCGTCAAGAATCACCCAGGAAAAGATGGTCAACTCCGAGGAGATACTTCGCTATTCCTGCCGTCACATCAGGCTGGTAAACGTCAGATGGCGCTGATCCAGCCATTGGCAAGGGCGCTGTTGGCGGAAGCATTGCCGACGAACTTCTCCCCACCACTCATAGGCGTATTGGCAGACTGTAAAACAGTTATTCAAATAACTAACCCACAAAAGTAGGATAGATCATATTCCATGGGTTTCTTCTTTCACGTCTACTGATGACACTCGATTTGACGTGATTATCAGCCTCATTTAAGTGACATTTCTTTGCTTAAGACATGGTTTTTAGGGTAGAATGACGAATATTCAATCAATTGCCCTATCTCGTGCCATTTGTGTTACCTTGGCCCTTTTCGGGTCTATTTGATGGTTTTCTAGTGTTTTTTGCGCAAGCACAGGTTTTTGCCATCAAATAAAGTAGCCATGGACGTGTCTAAGGCATAGGAACATCGAGGAACTGAACCGGAATCGATCAAAGGAACCAATCAAAGTCCAACCAAAATCCTGCCCGATTACAAAGACACTTTCGCCGAAAATGTCCTATGGATTTCGGCGAAAATATTAGTGCATTCAGACTGGTGCCAAGACAAAGGAGATTTCGCCGAAACTAAGTATATGTTTTCGGCGAAAACATTAGTGCAAACCGGCTGATGTCAAGTGAAGAAAGTTTTTGCCGAAAACTTTGAGTTTTCGGACCGAAAAGGATGAACAGAAGGATCAATCGGCGGACGTCCATTCACACAAGAGTTTTCGCCGAAACTACCCCTATGGTTTCGGCGAAAATACCATCTCAGCCCGGCCCAACTAGGGTTAAGTATTTATACTTAACCCGGCGGCCAATATAGAAAATACAATTCATAATTCGAAAAACACAACTTTTTGAGATCAGATTTCTCTGAAGTTCTGGAGCGAAGAGTTGGAGTTCGAAGAGCCGGATAGAGATCGTGACGCCATCCCTTCCATCTCGGAGAACCGGAGCTAGGAGTGTAACTTACCGAAGATCGGAGTCTGTCAGAGTCGTCCGAATTAGGTTTTTCAGATCCTTTTCTGTTCTTCCTTTGAATGATGAACTCTTTCTTTGTCTTTGTTTCTTTTGTAATGATCATGAGTAGCTAAACTCGTCAGAGCTTAGACTAGATGAACCCTAAGTGACCCAGGGCTTTAAAGCGGTCACGGATCGGCGGTGATTAGATTCGAAATTCAATCAGTTCTTTTTCATGTTTGATTCGTTCTTCATTGTTCATGTTTCTTGTCTGGATTGATCACCTAGATTAGATTCTTGTTAAGCTAAGGATAGAAGCGAACGCTCGCCTTACTTTAGAACATCGAATTAAACAATTAACCTTATAATTGGAGTGTGCCTTTCGTAGAAACCGGTTAGGGTTAATTCACTGCAAGAGTAACTCATTAATCACTAGTAATCTCACCAATTAATTAAGTCGTTGCGAGAGGCGACCGTACCCGGGCGGCTAGTTAATCTTGGTAGTTAGAACGGATAGAGCGAACGTTCGCCGGTCTTAAACCTAAGGGTAAGGAGTTATGGTGGTGTCTTAGTAATTAATTGAATGAGAATCGAAATCCGCTGATCTGTTGATTGCCAATGCTCTGGGAACGAAGGGGGATTCAAAGTCTAAGTTCGTCTGTCATTCTTGTTTCCAAACCCTAATTCTCAATCTGCTTTAGTTTAATCTTTTTAATTTTTCTGCATTTCTTAGAAGTAGAAGTCGTGGAACTCACACCACGCACAACGTGTTTTTCCTTGAATAATTTGTTAGTTCTGAAGTAGCCAATCATTCGAAGGCCCGTGGAATACGATCTATCCTAACTCTTGAGTTGATAGTTATTTGATTGAACCTGCTCAGCACAATGATGGTTCATCAAATTGGCGTCGTTGCCGGGGACTTCTTTTGATTGTTGAAAGAAGATCTGGCAATTTATTCTTCTATTTTCCATCTTTCATTTTTCCATCCACTTCGATTTTACACTGGTTTTGTTTGTCTTTGGTATCTGTAGGTTTACAGGTGTATGCCTCACCGTCCTTGGACTCGCTCTCAGACCGAACAGGCTAAGATTGCAGGGAATCCAGGTAGTTCTGCTACACCTCTACGATCACAGATTCTGAAGAAAGGCAGATCCAATCCATTCATCACTCCGATCAAGATCGAGGAACCGAAAGAGAGTTCCTCATCTTCGTCTTCACCACACTCTTCATCCGCTTCATACACCGAGTCACTTTCACCGCCTCCATCTCCCACCATGACCGATAGATTACCACCAAATGGCGATCAACCGCCACCACTCCCACCTGCACAGAAGAGTCTAGCAGACTATAACAAGCCGAGCGCGACTAGCGTTCGATCTGCCATTGCCGTTCCGCGCATTGAAGGAGATCCTGACTATGAGATCAAAATTCCATTCTTGACCATGATCTCTAGGGATTTACAGTTTGAAGGCAGGCCCCTAGACAATCCGTGCATTCATCTTGCAGACTTCCTTGATCTCTGCAGTACTTTTAAAAAGGAAACCTCGACAAAAACACTCTTTGTCTGAGAGCTTTCCCGTTCTCTTTGAAAGGCGCTGCTAAGAGGTGGCTTACTGGCAAACCACCTGGCTACTAAACTAACTGGGATACTCTGGCTCAGGAATTTGTTGAAGAATACTTCCCTCCGGCCAGAACGACCGCCATCAAGGACAGCATCGCCAGATTCTCCCAAAAAGAAGGAGAAAGTTTATATGATACTTGGAATCGTTTCCAAGAACTCCTCTACACCTGCCCTCATCATGGATTCGAGCAGAGGCAGTTAGCTGAAATCTTCTCTCGAGGACTTAGAGAAGAATCTGCCAAGTGGGTCAATTCTCTAGCTGAAGGGGATTGCACTACACTCACCCCTGAAGCTGCTCTTCTGCACTTCGCAAACTGTGCCTCCAAGTCAAGGAACTGGGAGCGACAATATGAAGGGTCGAGGAGCAAGCTAGATTTCGAAGCAGCTATCAAGGCAGAGGTAGAGAAGCATTTGAAGAAGTCTACCACACCAATCAAGCCACCAGCAGCTTCTGTCTATGTTGCCGATTGCGAGTGGTGTAGAGCTTGCGCACATAACGGAGGCCGTTGTCAGAATTTTGGTAAAGCAGAAATCTGGTCTGCCGAAGAGGTAAATTTCATTCAACAAGGCTTCGTCAATAATCAGAACGGTTATGCTGGTTACCGTAACTTCAGACAGCAAGGGACCTATCAAGACAGACCTCCCTACAATGCTGGCGCCAATCATAACCAGAACCAGAACAACCGCCCGGCTGTTCCAGCTCAGGATCAGAAGCCTAATCATCCGTCGGCAGGTGTCTACCAGCCGCCGCATCGCAATCCGGGTAACTATGGAACTGCTCCTGGCAATCGCCAGAACCAATACTTCAATAATACCTATCCAGGACAGCAGCAGCAAAGAGAGAACAATGTCAGTGACCTGGATAAGAAGCTCAACCAGATTATCACCAGACTCGATGATCACGATAGTCAGTTCAAGGCTCAAGCTCTTCTCAATCAAGAACAAATAGCATCTGGACAACGGATTGAGCAAGTCGTGAACAACATCTCGAGCATGCTAGCATCTGGTCGACCATTTGGCCAGCTTCCAAGCAAGACAGAGCCAAACCCGAGAAAAGAGCAGGCTAAAATGGTAACTGCTCGAAAACTTCCGAACTTAATTGCTGATGCCTTTTCTGTTTTACGCAAGATCGCTGAAACTCCGGAAGAAGAAGAAGAAGAGGAGCGGGAACCAGCGGCTAAGGATGATCCTCCTCTTGCACCATACGTCGTGAAGCCTCCTTTTCCTAGAGCATTGCTGCCAAACGCAAGGATCGAGACTGGCATGAAGGGGAACAAGGAAGGATACCCTGACATTCGTGCTAAGAAACCCGTTTCTCCATATCCAGCTAAGTTATCTGATCCTGGTTCTTTTACTTTACCCTTGGTCATCAATGATGTTGAAATTGAACGATGCTTAGTTGACCTAGGAGCATCTGTTAATGTCATGCCTGTGAGCTTGTTTAAAAAGTTAAACCTAGGAGAACTTGAACCACCTAGTATGCAACTTGTCTTTGCTGATAGATCGCTTAAAACCCCTAAGGGAGAAATCAAAGATGTTGTTACAAAATGTGGTCCGTTCACATTTCTAGCTGACTATGTGATTATGGATACCGGTACAGAAGATTCAACCATTCTTCTAGGTCGACCGTTCATGGCTACTACTGGAATGAATATTAATGTTCCTAATGGTTCTTTGACTTTAAGAATTGGTAAAGAAACAAAAACGTTCCGTCTTAAAGATGACATGAAACATGACTTTAGGAATGAAGAATCTCACTGCCTTGTGTTGAAACTGTGGAGTTGACTCCGGTCAACTCCGTTACTAATGCTTCTTCCAGTGTCTCTAGATCAGTTGTTGCTGCAGGTATTAAGCAGGTTATAAGGAAGAAGCCAGAAGCCTCGGTTCAGAAGCCACAAAAGAAGAAGGAACTGCAAGCCTCTTCGAAACCTCCACGCAAGGAATCTGGTAGATCGAGGAGGAAGAATCACAAGGAGAAGCAAGCTCAAATGGTCTGGAGACCAAAAATTCCGCCGTCTTCCACCAAGCCAGCTGCACCACCAATTTGTTCCGAGAAACCGGCGCCGGAACAAGTATGGAGGGAGAAGCCAAAAGCGTCTCCTAAGGAAGTAATAACGATCACCGATCCTGGTGATACCAAGCCAAAGACTGAAGTTAAGAAGAAGCCGACAGTCCTCATTCCTTCCATCGTCATACTCAAGAAGGATGATCTCTCTAGAGAGCTGTTCGGACCATTCAAGTTCGTTGATCATCTTCCTGACGGACGTACCAAGCTTTTGCCTGCAAACGGGAAGAAATTCACGTTTACCGGAGAAGTCCCGAAGCTGTACTTCATGAACTCCGACGAGAGCGTGAAGGAGAATCTTAGTTGGGATGTCTCCTAATACCGTCCAGGTATCGTCCAGCTCAAGGACGTTAATAAAAGAGCGCTTCGTGGGAGGCAACCCACGGCTGGAGTCAGTTTTGTTTTGTTTCAACCTTGGTATTTTAGAGTCGGTTCGGGAGAGCCAAAAGTGTCAGTTTGTTTGAGTTATTATTTTTCGTGTGTAGTCTGTGTGTCATAGAGTCAGTAGCAAGTTGATTGAGGTCGTTCCGATTTTTTCGGATTTAACGGTGATTTTCTGAAGTTGGCCTGATTTGCGAAAATATTTTAAACCCGAACAGTTCAAAATTTTCGGCGAAACTACCAGTGTTTTCGGCGAAACCGATTTTCAAACTTCGAACCTGTTTCTCCTGTTTCTCTTTTTCAGTTCGAAAACTTTATGATTTCGGCGAAACCACTTCAACCAAGATTTTCGGCGAAACCAAGCTTAATTTTCGGCGAAACCACCAGTTCAAATCAGCCAATTCTTGTTAACATGTAGTTTCGGCAAACCACTGCCCTATTTTGCCGAAACTGATTTGAAATTTCGCCTAATTATCCTTTAAAATTGGGACCAACTCCTCTCTCACCTTATCTCACTTTCGCTCATATCACCGAAACCCCCCACTTATCTGTTTAAAATCACCGCCGACCCTCCACTAAAACTCGCCGTCGCCGCCGTTTCACCCGCCGCCGCCATCGCCGACCGCCGCCGCTCACTCCCCCTCCTCATTCCGATCCCACCAAGCCCTAGAACAACCAAATTGGAGCTTTGCAGCTCCAGTTCACCGAAAACCTAGTTTTCAACGTTTTTCACCGATTCCTCCCAACCCGTTCAGTTTTTGCTTCCATGGCTTCAAGGTAACGTGCATAACTTTTCAATACGAATCTTTTGACATATGGATTGCTGAATTTCGTCGGGGTTGACTTTCGGTTGACTTTTCGGTTTACCTCGTTTTGCGTGCCGACTGTTTCGTGTGAACTAGGACTGACTGAACTTATAGAACTGTTCCAGGATACTTAGGGAGTTCCGTGCTTAATTTCCACATCATTTGGTCATGTGTTGCTATGCATACGATTGATTCGTTATTTTGTTGACTTGTGAGATATACCGGTTTGCCGTTGACTTGTTATTGATCATTTGGATGTCATCAGTGTTTATTCTTGTTCATATTATCGTGCCGCCAACTGAAATCGTATGATGCCGTCAATTTCCAAGTTGTGATAGTCTTGCCATGATTAGGGTTCAATATGACTTAATGTTGACTTTCTAAAAATGTCGGTTTGAATTTTTGAACTCTGATTGCGCTTCCCTGATTATAGCTGTTCTTAAGACATGTGCTCTATTGTCTATGATTACCGGTTACTCCGCTTTACTTACCCCACTTAGTTTCCCTCGTTTCCTTGTGAAATTGAGTTTTTCTACTAAGTGTAGGGTAGGATCTTAGTTGACTAATCTGGTTTCATTCTGGTTTTAGGAACACTTTTGAGCGCAGGACTAAGGCACGCCTTGATGGCGCCTCGAGCTCAGGAGCTGCCGCTCCCGTCACACCCGCCATTCTGGGTCCCCCACCTGCACTCCCTCGCCATGCTGGATACCATCCCACCATCGCCCGTCTTCCAGACTTCTACTTTGAGAACTTCCAGAAGATCGCGCACATCCGGGGAGCTGACGTGCGTCCTTTATCCATGGAGTCGCTCCAAGAGCATGACGAGGATTCCTACCGGAACGTGCATGACGCCTTAGCACCGGCCGGTCTCCTCGAGCTGACCACCATAGCCGCCGAGTTCCCAGACATTGCTCTCCAGGAGTTCTGGGCGACATTTGACTTGGACGAGCATAAGAAGAGACGGGGCCAGAAGGTGATCACTTTCTTTCTTGGTGGGGTGTACAGGCAGCTCACTTACGATGAGTTTGCCGCTCATCTGGGCATCCCCTACGAGCACTATCACGATCACCACCTCGGTTGGGGCGAGGATGATGACGACGAGGCATTGCACGCCCTCTGGAGCCACATGACAGGCGTGCCTGGCGATCGCCTCAGGAAGAACAACTCAGTTAAGTCCCTCTCTCACCCGCTCTATAAGTTTATTCATATGGTTTGGCGGAGGTCACTTTTATATGTCAGAGACAAGGATCGCCACCATATCCTTAAAGAGGAGCTCGTGCTTCACCGAGCCATCCGAGAGAGCTACCCTCTCCACCCCGGCTGGGTGCTAGCTCACATCTTCAGTCAGAGGACCAAGAGAAAGAAGCAACCACACAAACTCTTGGGAGGCAACTTCATAGGACAGCTCATCCTCTCCTTCGGCATCGGCCATGAATATGGTCCTCACATTCCACGACATCCAGTTCGGACCGTTGGAGGAGACTTGGCGGTCGAGTACGACTTAGAACTTGACCTCAGTCCCCATGTAGCAGCAGATCCTCCACTCCAACCTGCGGTCGAGTCGGAGGACGACGATGATGCTGAGGAGCAGCAGCCGCAGCAGCCGCCCGAGTTTCAAGATTACATACCCTCGCCACACCATGAGGCAAGGTACATCCACCAGTCGCCGCCATACATTCCAGATCCATACCAGGCACAGCAGCCTCAGCCTCGACCGCATCCCGCGGACATTGGTAAGCTGTACGAGCGACTGCAGGAGTGGCGCATCACCGACAACGCCACTCAAGCGGCTAGGTGGACTATTATGCAACAACACATGCGCCGAGCCGACCGGCGATATGAGCGACAGCTGGAGTGGCAGCGACAGCTCGGCGATTACTTCCACTTCCCCCACCCTGACACCTCTGACCAGTGATGATCAGGTGGTGTCCTTTTCCTTATCCTTTCTTTTTATTTATTCTTTTCGGACTTCGGTCCACCTTTTTTCTGTGTGGATCCGGGGCATTTGTCCCGGTTTCCTTTTTATGTTTTATTTGTTTTTGTTTTGTAGGCAGTTGGGAGGTTCCCTTTGCTTCACTTGGGTAGATTACCTCCGCTCCGAGGATCCGTGCTCATCCACTACGCCAATCATCTCGGTCCAGGTTCTTCCAATCCACTCTGAACTCTAGAATTAGTCCTGTGAGGACACAGTTCGTTTTAAGTGTGGGGTAGGATGCTAGAGAACCTTGCATGAACTTGATTGCCCTTGATTGTGTTTTATGTGCCTCGTGATTCCATTCCAGTCTCTCTAGCATTAGAATGGCTCAGTTCTTGATTTTTGATGTTAAGTTGTTGTTCAACCTTTCATAATGATGCTTAGACTGCTTAACCTAGAACTTGAGAACCAACCTGTATGCTTTGATGCTAAATTGCCTGGTCATAACAGAATTTTAAAATCACACTTGTAGTTTGTAGCCTTGATTGCATGAAAATGACCGAATCCGACTAGCAAACCAACTGTGAGCTTTTGATCCATTGCACGTAACTTGCAATTTAAATTCTTTCTGAGTGGTTTTCTATTTACTTAAATGAGTTAGAATTTGCATGAGACCTACTCGAGACCACACGATGACACGAGTTCTAGAAGGATAGGGGCACCTAGATTCAGCTACTAAGCCAGATAGCCTACCTTAACGATAAAATCCACTAGGTTTAGACCCTTGAGCTTGGCCTGTTCTTTCGGTTCGATAATACATTACAGCCATTTCCCATTTCTTTCATTCCCCGTTGATCCCCTGTGGTTGTAGTTCTAGATTGACCTACCGGAAGTCGGTTTGTGGTAACTTGCCTATAGCCATTAAACAGGTGGTCTTAGCTATTATGTCCAGACGTGTAAACCCCTCTAGCAACTAAAAGAAATCGGCACAAAAGAAAAAATGTACAAAAGAAAAGAAAGAAAAAAAAAAGAAAATTTTCGAAAAAAGAGAAAAGAAGAAAAATCAGAAAAAGTTCAAAGTTTAGTTCAAATAAAACGTTCTTCTCCCTACAAATGGAAGAACGAAGTCGTAAGAAAAGTTGAAAAGAAAAATGTATGCAAAAGAAAAAGAATAAGTTGCTAGGTTGCTTGAGGGTATCAATGAGGACGAGCGTATCATTCAATTTCCACCAGTTTTGTTTTGGTTTAGACGGTAGGAAGCCATAGATTAGATTCGAGGGAAGTTAGTCGAAAGCACACCGCACCAAAGCCATCATCATTCTATTCCTCCATCATCCATCTCATTAATAAAACCCCGAGAGTAGTGTAGATTTCTCATTACTGGTCCTAGCAGGGAAGTCCTTCTTGACTAGATACTCGTGTTGTCACAGTGGTGGAGATGTGGTCGAAATACAAACCTATGACAGAATTCGGTAACAGAAAATGATCGAGAGCAGAAACACGTCCTTAAACACAGAGAGTGAGAGTTCCCATTGTACTATATATATCCTGTGTGAGGAGTCTGGTCGGTCAGATCAAATTCGTGCATAATTGGTTGCTAATTACTTGTCGTGTGCAGTTTATTAGTGAGACCAGGTAATTTGGCTGATCTGTATGCATGTTAGGTTTCTTGTTCTAGGATCGATCTGTCTAATAATTCATTGTGTTTGATTGAGCTCTAATTTAATCTATCTTATCATTTATGAACATGAGCATTTCTATTCAGTTTGCTTGAGGACAAGCAAAAGCTTAAGTGTGGGGTATTTGATGACACTCGATTTGACGTGATTATCAGCCTCATTTAAGCGACATTTCTTTGCTTAAGACATGGTTTTTAGGGTAGAATGACGAATATTCAATCAATTGCCCTATCTCTTGCCATTTGTGTTACCTTGGCCCTTTTCGGGTCTATTTGATGGTTTTCTAGTGTTTTTGGCAAGCACAGGTTTTTGCCGTCAAATAAAGTAGCCATGGACGTGTCTAAGGCATAGGAACATCGAGGAACTGAACCGGAATCGATCAAAGGAACCAATCAAAGTCCAACCAAAATCCTGCCCGATTACAAAGACACTTTCGCCGAAAATGTCCTATGGATTTCGGCGAAAATATTAGTGCATTCAAACTGGTGCCAAGACAAAGGAGATTTCGCCGAAACTAAGTATATGTTTTCGGCGAAAACATTAGTGCAAACCGGCTGATGTCAAGTGAAGAAAGTTTTCGCCGAAAACTTTGAGTTTTCGGACCGAAAAGGATGAACAGAAGGATCAGTCGGCGGACGTCCATTCACACAAGAGTTTTCGCCGAAACTACCCCTATGGTTTCGGCGAAAATACCATCTCAGCCCGGCCCAACTAGGGTTAAGTATTTATACTTAACCCGGCGGCCAATATAGAAGATACAATTCATAATTCGAAAAACACAACTTTTCGAGATCAGATTTCTCTGAAGTTCTGGAGCAAAGAGTTTGAGTTCGAAGAGCCGGATAGAGATCATGACGCCATCCCTTCCATCTCGGAGAACCGGAGCTAGGAGTGTAACTTACCGAAGATCGGAGTCTGACAGAGTCGTCCGAATTAGGTTTTTCAGATCCTTTTCTGTTCTTCCTTTGAATGATGAACTCTTTCTTTGTCTTTGTTTCTTTTGTAATGATCATGAGTAGCTAAACTCGTCAGAGCTTAGACTAGATGAACCCTAAGTGACCCAGGGCTTTAAAGCGGTCACGGATCGGCGGTGATTAGATTCGAAATTCAATCAGTTCTTTTTCATGTTTGATTCGTGCTTCATTGTTCATGTTTCTTGTTGGATTGATCACCTAGATTAGATTCTTGTTAAGCTAAGGATAGAAGCAAACGCTCACCTTACTTTAGAACATCGAATTAAACAATTAACCTTATAATTGGAGTGTGCCTTTCGTAGGAACCGGTTAGGGTTAATTCACTGCAAGAGTAACTCATTAATCACTAGTAATCTCACCAATTAATTAAGTCGTTGCGAGAGGCGACCTTACCCGGGCGGCTAGTTAATCTTGGTAGTTAGAACGGATAGAGCGAACGTTCGCCGGTCTTAAACCTAAGGGTAAGGAGTTATGGTGGTGTCTTAGTAATTAATTGAATGAGAATCGAAATCCGCTGATCTGTTGATTGCCAATGCTCTGGGGAACGAAGGGGAATTCAAAGTCTAAGTTCGTCTGTCATTCTTGTTTCCAAACCCTAATTCTCAATCTGCTTTAGTTTAATCTTTTTAATTTTTCTGCATTTCTTAGAAGTAGAAGTCGTGGAACTCACACCACGCACAACGTGTTTTTCCTTGAATAATTTGTTAGTTCTGAAGTAGCCAATCATTCGAAGGCCCGTGGAATACGATCTATCCTAGCTCTTGAGCTTGATAGTTATTTGATTGAACCTGCTCAGCACAACGACGGTTCATCATCTACTCAAAGTAATTAGTAACTATTTAGTTTAACAAGTTATATGGTGTGAGTTCCACGAGTTTTCTAAAACTAGCATGCAGGAAAAGAAATAACGAATTAAAGCTAACAGTTTGATTGATTGGTTTTTGCTTTCAATTAACGAGAAGAGAGCTTAGACTCGAATCCCCGTAAGATCACCAAGGCATTGACAATCACAAGATCGATAGGATTCAAACTTAATTCATTCAGCTCTTAATCACCGTCATAGCTCCTTACCTTTAGGTATAAGTCCACGAACGTTCGCTACTATTGAACTAGCTACCAAGATCAATGATTCATCCGTACATTCACTTCTGCAATGGATAAGTGATTGATACGATGCTGATGACTCTAGAAATATCATGTTTATTAGTCCTAATTAAGCGACATTCCATTTTCTGAAACACGATTTTAGGGGTAGTTTTGTTGATTTTCATTCATTAACGCTATTTCCTACCGAATTGGTTACCTTGGCCCATTTCGGGTCTGTTTGATGTGTTTTGAGTTTATGTGTTAGTGCACATGTCTATACCATCAAATAAGTAGCTATAGGGGATGTTCGGGATGTGATAGAACCTCAAGAAGTGACCCAAGATCATCAAAGAAGGCAAACGATTGAGAACCAACAACACAACTGCTTTTCAAGGAACATTTCACCGAAAAGATATTAACATTTTGGAGAAAACTATGGGAAGAACCCTCAGAAGTCTGGCGTCGAAGATTTGAAAATACACTTCGAAGAACATTTCGGTGAAAAATCTCAACCTTTTCGTCGAAAACTTTATGAAGAAGCAGGATCAGATTTTAGCGTGGTAAATCGGGAAATATTTACAAGGAAGTTCTCACCGAAAACTTCTCAAGTTCTCGACGAAAACTCTGGCCTATTTCGGGTAAGATTTTGAGAATTCCCTATTGAAGAGGCTTTCAGCCCCAATTGAATATACTTTGATTTTTAGACTTCCTACAAATAAAAGAGAGAGGTTAGAGTGATTTCTGGAGTTCTTGGCGAGATTAGTTCATAGCCTTTTCATTCTGGAGTTTCTTGGAGCTAGGAGTTGGAGATTTACTTGAGATCAGAGCTTCGTGGAATCGTCATAATTAGCTTTTTGGGGGTTGGTGGGATTCGAACCTATGATCTCCTCCTCTCAAGACCAAACCTCCACCACTACACCCCAAAACGCGTCATGTCAGTTAAGGTTGAACTAGTCCACATAGCCCATGGATCTCCCCCATGCTTTGTCGATGATGGATTTGCCTACGATGTCACATACACCCCCCTCAGGGACTCAACGTCCTCGTTGACTTTTGCCCCACCATCGTTCAAGAGGGACGAGGAGAGGCTCTTATACCACTTGCAACATCCCAACCTTTTCTGAAAAGATATTGTCCGCTTTGTGCCCAGCCCTCACAGATTTATTTTTGGGTGTTGGTGGGATTTGAACCCATGACCTCCTCCTCTCAAGATCAAACCTTCACCACTCCACCCCAAAATGCGTCATGTCAGTTAAGGTTGAACTATTTCACATACCCATGGATGTCCCCCATACTATGTCGATGTGAGATTTGCCTAGGATGTCACATAATCTTGTCAGAAAAGTTGGGATGTTATAAGTGGTATCAGAGCCTCTCTCCATCCCTCTTGAACGATGGTGGGGCAAACCTCAACGAGGGCGTTGAGTACCTGGGGGGTGTACGTGACAACATAGGAAAATCTCACATCGACAAAGCATGGGGGAGATCCATGGGCTATGGGGAATGATTGAACCTTAACTTACATGACGCGTTTTGGGGCGTAGTGGTGGGGGTTTGATCTTAAGAGGAGGAGGTCATGGGTTCGAATCCCACCAACACCCAAAAACAAATCCGTGAGGGCTCCCAAAGTGGACAATATCTTGTCAGAAAAGGTTGGGATGTTACAAGTGGTATCAGAGCCTATCCCCGTCCCTCTTGAACGATGGTGGGGCAAACCTCAACGAGGACGTTGAGTCCCCACGAGGGGGTGTATATGACATGTTAGGAAAATCCCACATCGACAAAGCACTAGGGAGATCCGTGGGCTGTGTGGAATAGTTCAACCTTAACTGACATGACGCGTTTTGTGGTGTAGTGGTTGGGTTCAATCTAGAGAGAAGGAGGTCATGGGTTCAAATCCCACCAACACCCAAAACAAATTCAGTGAGGGTTGCGCCCAAACCAGACAATATCTTATTAAAAAAAGTTGGGATGTTACAGGTGACCCCTATTTATCACTGTCGTCGACCGGAGGGGATTACCTCGACTCTCCACCGCCACTCTTTGAGTCTACCAATGGATTCCAAGGCCAAACGAATACCCCAACACCGATCTCAATTGAATTTTATCCTTAATTGTTTAGATGCACTACAATAAATTACACTATCCGAGATCGTATTTGTATTTATTAGGGATCATAATTTAAAATGGTTCCAATTTACATTGGGCTTAAATTATTTGACCACTGTAATTAATAACGATCCTTGATTTAATATGGATCCTCGGTTTGATGCTTGAGAGTTCAATTGCGTGTGACACTCTAGCATGAGTGGTTAGGTGGAAAGATCGATCGCCTTACTACCCACATGGTTCTAAGAGCCCATTAGGGACCTTACTTTGTGATTCGTTGGGTTGCACAAGATTGATTGATTGTAGCATTGCTTGTTTCTACCATTTTACTACCTAGTTTCCTAGTTTTGGGAGAGTTTAGACCCTTAGGTGATCCTCGACCCATCCTTACCTGTCGTACATTTTCTCCTTTGGTTCCTTTGCCCTTGTTTACTCGCCTTGACTCGATTTCAGCAATTTCCATGCTCATTGAGCCCATGTTAACTTTCTATTAGTTGACTTGTTATTTTATGGTTGCTAAGATTGTTGTACCTTTGATTCATTGTGGCAGCTACACCAAGAAAAACCCTTGTTAGCTCTACCCCCTAGTTGACTAGCCTTTGGCTGAGGAATCCCCGCGACACGACCCTAGCCTAACTAGGATTTATCTTTTATAGACCCCTCTTGGGGCTCATCAAGTTGATGGAGGTTGGTTGTGGTATTAGAAACTATAGAAATGAGGATGATTTGAGATTGGTGAATTGAAATGAGGATGATCTCAAGCGCGGTATCTAGTTTATTGTTTGTGAATGAGTAGAACCGAAAGGATCGCACACCGCCGCACCCATTGTGATGTGATTGAGTATAGTCAATTTGGGTAGATCACTTTGGTCGGGTTGCCATAGATTAGTTGATTACCTCACCGGGAGTGGGGGTGAATTCTTCTTTACTCAGCACTTAACCGTCTTGGGGCTCATCAAGTTGATGGAGGTGGGTTGTGGTATTTCCCTGAATGAACGTACAGAAGGAGAATTCCGAAAGAGCGTAGTTCTTCCCATTGAATCAGAGGTTAACAAAATCAAAGTAGGATTGATCTGCGTGAGGCTCTGATACCATGTTAGACATAGCAAGGATTGTGTTACGAGAAAGAGTACACGAGGTTTAATGTGGTTCACTAACAGATCGTTAGCTAATCCACAGAGAAAAAGAGAGAGATATTATTAGATCGGATAAGAGAAGCCTCAACCTATTATATGACTTACAATTGGTTTATATACCTTTTCCTAGGTACAATATAACGGTCGAAATCCTACAGAGAACAAAGTATATAAAACCAAGCCCATTGGGCTGTACATATATTAACAGGTTTTAGATGTAAAATTCGTATGTTGTCTGTCCCATTTTTCTCATTTACATTTGATGGTAGATTGCTATTTTTTGGTTGGATTGGTTGATTAATTATCTTGGTATTTGATACACTACCGAGGACCTAATACTGCTATGGGTATTGAGAACGACCTTGAAACCATGGTCGTCTATTGCAAACAAATATAGCAATGTGGAATCCTGTGTTTTCAAAACCAATTTTTTAATAATTAATCCCAACCCTGAAAGAGTAACCATAATTTATTAATGGAAAGAAAATTCACAAGTTTAGTATTATTCTTTAGTTACTATAGTTTATAGAGCACAATGCACGTAGATGGTGTGCTTCATAACTAAAGTTTTCTCAAGACCTTGAGATTCTTCCATCGGGCCTCCATGTAATTAGAGTCATTAGACTGTGCATAGACACCACATTTAAAGTTATGAGAAATACCGCCTCGACCATTAGTTTCCAGCTTGAGCCTTCCATCAATGTAGACATGGAGTTTGGAATTTTCAACGTCATGAATCACATTTAGGCGGAACCATTTGTCATATACGTTAGTTAGCAGTACGTCTCTCTTGTAATAAGTAAGAGTTCCGTTGTATACTCTCACCATTAGCGTAGTGGCCCGTGGAGCAGTTGCCCCGAACACTTGCATTATGCAAACTCCTGACGTACCTCTCGGCACATACCCATATCCTTCGAATTGCCATACTCCGGAAGTGTAGCCATAGCCCTGCCTTATGAAAGAAACATCATATTCAGTTTATGAACACATTTTATTAAATTTAATTTGGTGATTAATTTATGTCATTTAGGTTAGGGAGTTGTACATATATATATATATATATATATATATATATATAGTGATCTTACGTGAATGGATATCTCAGTACGAGGCAGAGTTTTGCTGGTAGGAGTGTGTGGCTTGTCAGTGGAGTAAACCCAACACTTGTGAACTCCATCGATGAAGCTGTACCTTTGGTCTTTAGGAACATCGTACGGACTCTGGATTCGAAAGTTTTTCTGTTTTAGTAGAAGCAATTTGAACCCATCTGTAAGATCGACGCCACTGCTTACGCGTACTACTAAAAAGACATTCATTCCCATCATAGCCAAGAAGATGCTTATCTTCATTTGCCCAACAAAGATAGACACCAACAGAAAGGATTTTGATAAGTTGGAAATCAATGTGTGGTTTGCATCTCCACCATCACCATATATATAATATAATTGACACCCAACCATTGTCTTAATTAATATAAAGAATTTTTTTTGTGTTATAATATAAATTACTTGTATTACTTTATGTCTTTAACTCTTTATCCTTTCATATTTCATTACATTGTGATTGTAGGTTGGCAAAAACACAATAAGTACTTTGGAAGTCTTTATTCTTTTTTTAGTATAACCAAACACATTTAAGGTTCATTAACTTGAATTCCATTTTCCTTCTTTATACGATATATACACAAACACAATTTAAGAGTTTTCATTAACTTGAATTCCATTTTTCCTTCTGTTGTGGGCATCGGATCCACGTCCAACCCTTCTGGGTTGGACCGATCCAACCAGGGGTAATTTTGGTATTTCGACAAAATTGTAAATCCTATCTCCTGTTTAATTTTTTCACCGCCCCGCCGTAACATCATCGTCGTCCTCCCTCCCTCCCGCATATCTGTTATCTTCTCAAGGCATACACACAGAACGCTTAACAATGGTCAGCCGAAAAGGAGTCGACAGTTTCCGATTAAAAGTCTTCTTCGCGCAGCTGCAAATCAATTCATTTTTCTAATTTTCGAGGGCCTCCGCCGTGGGCGTGGTCACTGCAAATCAAATCGTAAAAACCCCACCGGAAACTTGCCCAGTAGAGTTCTCTTTCCTGATGTCTTCCCAGCTGGCCGCAGTCCAACAAGTGATCCGAGGAGCGGTGAAGCATCGGCAGTTGAAGAAAGCAGCGGAGCACCATCGGGATCGGAGAGCGATGGGTTCAAAGCAACGGCGCTAGAAACGGAGAAGAGTCGGAGGAGCATTGGCGGCCGAAGATAAAGCAGCGGAGCTGGAGCTCAACTGCTCAAGGTTGAAGACGATGCAAAAATAATTATTTAATAATTATAAAGAATTACAGTTTAGTCACTACATTTTAAGCTATAAATAGTTTGATTGTGTAGTATTAATAATTACATTTTAGTCACTGTTTTTATGTTATTGACGTTGTTGAAATAATCTTACTATATAAATTGGTTGTCGAATAACGTGTAAACTACCCGGTATAGTTAGTTAAGTAGTTTTGATAACTAGTTATCAACTAAATAACCTCGTTAACTAGTTGTCAAAACATGATGTTAACTAGTTAAACTCGATAAATTAACTAGTTAATCAAAAATAACTAGATAACTAATTATCCAATCATGATAGTAATCTTTTAAAAACTAGTTATTATCTTAAATAAATTGTTAACTAGTTATCTAAATCATGATGTTAACTCAATTGGTTAACTAGTTAACTAATTTCGATAACTAGTTACCATCTTAAAATCAGTGTTAACTAGTTATTTTATTCATAATGTTAACTAGTTAACTATATAAGTTAACTAATTAACAACATGTTTACTAGTAATCTGATCACGATGTTAACTAGTTAATTCGATAAGTTAACTAATTTTGGTAACTAGTTGTCATCTTAAAAATGTTAACTAGTTATTTTAATCATGATGTTAACTAGTTAACTCGATAAGTTAACTAGTTAACTCGATAAGTTATCTAGTTCACTTATTTTGACAACTAGTTATCAACTAAAAATCTTGTAAACTAGTTTTCTTAGATAACTAGTTAACAAAAATAACTGTTATCGAGTAAAAATTTTGTTAACAAGTTAACTCGATTAGTTAACTAGTTAACAACTTGATAAGTTAACTAGTTAAGTCGGTTGGTTAACTAGTTAACAACTTGATAACTAGTTAACTCGGTTGGTTAACTTGTTAACAAAAAATCTCGTTAAAATTTTGATTATATGATTATTCGTTAACTAGTTATCAGGTTAAAATATGTTAACAAGTTATCAAACAAAAAGCGTTGTTAACTAGTTATCAGATAAAAACCATGTTAACTAGTTATCAATTAAAAAAACATTGTTAACTAGTTAACAACAAAAAAATGTATTAACTAGTAATCAACTAAATTTTTTGTTAACTAATTATCTAAATCATGATGTTAACTAGTTATCAAACAAAAAACGATGTTAACTAGTTATCAGGTAAAAACCATGTTAACTTGTTATCAGTTAAAAAAACACTGTTAACTAGTTAACAGCAAAAAAATGTTAACTAGTTAACAACAAAAAAGTGTTAACTAGTTTTTTTAAAGGAAATAAAAATATTTTTTTTAATTAAAAAAAAATTCTCGCCGGAAAAGTCGCCGGCGACGGCCGCCGGTCGCCGGAAAAGCCGCCGGCCGCCGGAGTGCCAACAGCAGCCACTGTAAATTAAATTATTTATTTTAAATATAATATAATAATTAAATTATATGTGTAAAGTCCTAAATACCCTTAACAATCTAGACCATTGAATTGGTCAAAGGGTCAAAGGGTCAAAGGGTGATCTAATGGTTGAGATGAAGGTTGGAAGTTTCCAACCCTTGGAAATGGTTGGATAGGGATCAGCTGCCTCTGTTGTGTTACATGGCCTTACGGTTGCTTCACATTTTCAACTGTATTATAGATTGGTACAGATGTACGTTTGGTACGTGGATAATCTTAGGTGACCGCTACCTGTAACTATACATTAATTCATCTGTACTAAAAAAAATTTTAAGCTCCCTCTGCATGGATCTAATATCATTAGCACATTCCTTAGTATCTTTATATAGGGTTTTGGAATTTTCTAAGCAACATTTTTGTAACGATGTACCGTCAGTGAAAAATGGTTAAAAAAGTGCAAAAATAAACATATATGTTGGCCAGCTAGCTAGGCGCTGCCAGCGCCTAGTGCCAAGTTTAATTATCCTCTTCGGCTATTGGTGCCCTTTGCTAACATCTGGCATTTGGTATTACGTGATTAACAATATTAAAATGTATTAAAAAAAACTTATGAAGACAGCTACGTGATATTAAGATGTACGTAAGATGACCACTAGCTAGAAATTATATTATTTTAAAAAAAATCAAAGTCAAACCCCGTAACTTATAAAATTAAGATGTATGTAATAAAGTTATTTCTTATCTAAACTATAAAATTAACCTTGTTACGTAAGTCAACATGTCATTACGTAAGCCATACGTAATGACCATGTATAGTTGTTACGTAAGATAATCAGTTGTTACATAAGCCTTACATAATAAAGGTTAGTTTTTATGTAACACGTAAAATTAACATTGTTACGTAAGATCAAAGACTATTACGTAAGTCATACGTAACACTCGTTTATAACTGTTATGTAAGATAGTTATATGCTACGTAAACTTTACATAACATAAGTTATCTCGTACTTATCTTAATCTACTAACTCCAACTCATTATAGTTACAAATACCTAACATAAATATTTTTTGTTTTTTTCCTCATACCAATATTGTAAAATATGAATTTATGTTTTTTTTATGAATTTATGTTTGAATATGGCCATCTCCTATCATGCCTTCAAGTCATCGAAATTAGAATAACTTGAAGGTAGTAACCTGCTATAGTAGATTTAGCAGGTCATGTTACGTAAGAAATAATTGTTATTACGTAAGCGTTACGTAATAGTTGTAAATGATTGTTACATATGCCTTACATAACCACAATTTGTCTTACGTAATAGTTGTAACTGATTGTTACGTAATGCTTACGTAACAAGTTTAGTTTTTTTTCCGAACGCCTGCTACTTCTTGTATTAATGCGTCAAATCATAACAAATCGATCTTACAAACTGTAAACTCCAGGCGGGAGGTGTCTCGCCAAGAAGCGGTGACACAAGAAAACATGATCTATGAGCTAGCTCATGAGCGAGCACATTTCTATCTCTCCTAACCCAAACAACCTTGTAGTGTGGTCTACTCTCCATGAGGTTCCTGCCCGCTGCAATCAATCTCCCGAACTCCGTTACGTCCGCTTCTCCCCCATTGATTGTTGTCGCCACGCGCTGGTTATCTGTCTCAAAGAATACCCGGTTATAACCCATACTGTCTACCCAATTCATGCCTTCGATCATTATTGCGGCTTCCAGCTCCTCAACGACTCCGTTACCCCCATGATTTCTGCATGACAAAGTTCAACACATGTCCCCCTATCATCTCTAATTACGAGGCCTGCTCCATAAGATGTGCCTCCATCAAAAATTGCAATGTATGTGTTGCATTTCACAAAGGTGGGAGGTAGGGGGTTTCAGCTTGAACAGCCCCTATCAATTCTCCTTGGCGGTCGCTCCACTTTTCCATGGATGGTCAGCCACTCTCTTAGCTCCTTGTCGCTTTGCCGAACTATATGTGTACTAGTGCACTCCTTCTCGTTCCACAGCCTTGCGTTTCTTTCTCGCCATAGAGCCCACAACACTGCCACCGTTTTTTGACTCTGGTATTCTGCCCCCGACATGATCAACTCAAATATCCATTGTCTGCATTCAACCCCGAACCCCGATAGTCCAGTGACCCAATCTCTCAAGCCGCTACGGTCTCAGCACTCTCCGGCTAGTTGGCAATTGAAGAAAATGTGCTCCACAGTTTCTTGTTCAGTTCCACAAGTTGCACAGGAGTCGTCGATCTGAATTCCCTATTCAGTAGTGCTCTTCGTGTGGGGAGAATCCCTCTCGCTATCCTCCAGAGATGATGTTTGGATTTTGGCGGAATCGTCAAGCTGCATAATCTGGTCCATGGCCCCGCCGCATACAGCTCCTCGATCCCACTGGTCTCTTCTATGGCTACTCTGTACGCCGACCTAACAGAGTATGCCCCATTTTTTTCATGTCTCCATATTCTTGCATCCTCTCCATCTCCTTGAGGTGGTGCCATCCGTCTTATAACCTGAACATCACGATCACAGAAGTATTGGGTGAGTAATGAATCATTCCAAACCAGAGGTTTGGAATGACCAAATCTTTAACCATCAATTCATTGAGTTGTACACTAGGGACAGCCTCCATATAGCATTTGTCGTCGTCCCTTAACCAAGGTTTCCGACACACACTCAGGTTCAAACCATCTTCCACCCTCCACCTAAATCCCCTCCTAACAACCTTAGTTTTATTACTTACGTAAGAAATAACTGTCGTTACGTAAGCCTTACAAATACAATCTCCCACCTTCTTACTTGTTTGATTACCACTGGAATCTCCTATCTGCTTACTCTTCTGATTCTTCTCATGCTCTCGCCAAATACAATCTCTCCAATTTCCTCTCCTAGTCCTCTCTTTCTCCATCCTTTAAGAGCTTTGTGCTTTCTATTTCCACTCAAATCGAACCTCATACATATAAGCAGGTTGCTGGTTCAGCTTGTTGGTAGAATGCAATGAGAGAGGAACTTCAGGCCCTCGAGACCAATGGAACATGGGTAGTCGTTGATTTTCCTCAAGCAAAATGGTCTATCTGTTGCAAGTGGGTTTATCTAATTAAATATCATTATCATGGGAGTGTAGATCGGTATAAAGCCAGGCTTGTCGCTAAGGGTTTACACAGGTCTATGGGATTGACTTCACCAACATGTTTTCTCTAGTAGCTAAGATCACTTTAGTAAAAGCACTCTTAGCGATTTCTATTGTATGTGACTGGAATTTGCATCAAATGGATGTCAGTAACGTCTTTCTCCATGGTGATCTTGAGGAGGAAGTCTTTATGGATATGCCTCCTGTTGTCTCTCCTCCCGATCCTCTATTTTTCATTCCCCTGTTTCTCGGTTACAGAAGTCTCTTTATGACCTCAAGCAAGCCAGTCGCAGTTGGTTTGTCAAGCTCACTACTGCATTGTTGTCTGAAGGGTTTGTTCAATCTGGTGCAGATCATTATGTATTTACTCTCACAGCTTCTTCCTCTATTGTTGTTCTCCTTGTGTATGTGGATGACATAATTTTGGCAGGCAATGATCTGGCTCAAATTGAGGGGGTCAAGTCCCGGTTACATGCTCACTTTAAGATCAAAGACCTTGGAGTTTTAAAGTACTTATTGGGGCTGGAATTTGCTCGTACTCATAACGGAATTTCTATGTGCCAAATGAAGTATTGTTTAGACCTAATTTCTTATGCAGGTTTTGGATTCCAAACCAACTACCACACCTGCATACTACAAAGTGAAGCTCACTTCTTATGATGGGGAACCTCTTGCGGATGTTAATGAGTTTAGGTAGTTGGTGGGAAGGCTACACTACCTGACTATAACAAGACTAGGCGTTTGCTATGTTGTGCAGCAATTGTCTCAGTTTCAAGCCTCTCTTACTACTTTACATTTATAGGCTGCTCATAAAATCGTTCATTATTTGAAGGGATCACTTGGTTTAAGGTTATTCTTTCAAAGTCTTCTTCGGTGCAGTTAAGGGGCTACAGTGATGTGAACCGCTGCAACCGTGGGCAGATGACCCTTAAACACTAGTGAAGAACCTAAGGAACTAGATGGAAGAGGACTTTGAACCACTAGCTATTAAGGAGCTAGTAACCAGAAGTATCAAGTCGAGGGAGCCACGCCAAGAGATGGATGCTCTTGATGATAAGCCAATCCATAAGCAATGCACAAGCACATACTCCAAGGGTTTTAGAACAAAGTTCTGAAGGGATTTTATTGATTCATAAAAGTTGTAAGTACAAGAGGTAGCCGGCGGCCATATTATATAGGGAGGGAACAAGCTCTCCTCCCTATTAGCTACTTCCTAAACTAGGAATAAAATAATCTAAATACTAATTAGGACATTTAAAATGCATTAACAATCTAACTTTAAAAGAAAACACTAGAAAGGAAACATAAAATAGGATAATAGTGTCTTGGAACTCAAGAAATAATCCTAAATAGGTAAAACCGGCAAAATCCGGGCAAGCCCTAATCCGGGCAGCATCAGTGGCGGTCGAGCAAGTCTTGGGCTGGCTAGGCATCCATGACTCGGATTAGGCACTCCCCTCATGTCCTAGTCCTAGAAGGACTTAGGCCCGCGGTCATCTGGACACAGCAACATGGATTCCTGGCCCGTATGAGAGTCCTTAGCTCGGTGGGATTGCATGTACGGACTCGGATCGTGTATGAGCACTTCCCTATGTGGCTCCTCCTTCATTTCTGCTCCAAATGCAACACCGTTTACTAGAGAGTGTTCCGGGGGCTTCATGCTATGCACGGCCGTTGGAATTTTCCAAAAGGCCCAAGCCATTTGGTGGCTCCGCACAAAGCGCTCCTCTGTGGCGCTCGGCACTCGGTGCTTGCTCAGGACTCGGCCTTCTCCATTTCTGACCAGGCCTTCTGCATTCTGCTTCAGCCAAGTCTTCAGGAATGTCCTCAGAGGGTCTTCAAGGACTAGTGCTAGTCCAGGGCTCATGGCATTTGGCCTAGGGTCTATTTCTAGCATTTGGCCTAGATAGGGCTCGTACTAGGGCTTGTCTTCGGGCACCAGCCTCTTCGGGCCAAGTATTCCTCTGTCGTTTGCTACCTATACTCCAGGAATGCCTCAAGAGGATCCCAGGAGTGGTCATTTCCTCAAGTGCTCATGAGGATCGGTCCAGAGCCTATTAGGGTCCTTAGGCTCGGTCCTCGGTCCCACTCGGGGCTCGGATTAGTACTTGGACTCGTCGGTTGTATATAACCGGGAACCCTAAGTGTCCAGTCGATCAGCTCCACTACAGAAGATGAATGCTTCTGTTGATAACATCGTTCCTTAAGCAATGCACGACGAGGAAATACTTAAAGGGGATTGAGAAGAAAAGTTCTGAATTTTGTATTTGAATTCGTAAAAGGTTGCTTACAAAGAGAGGCCGAAGCCTCTTATTTATACTAAGGAAATCGTGAACAGGCTCGACGATTCGTACTAGGAAAATAACTCTTAAATAATAAAGAAATAAACTAGAGTCCTATTTAAACTACAAAAAGGATTAAAATATCCCTAAACAACCGAAAACTAAAAAGGAATTCTGAGTCCAACAGTGAAAAGAGAAAAAAATATGAAACGCGTATGAAACCCTAATTCGGTGGATTCTCGGTCAGGAAACCCTAATTAGGCCGATCTGGATTAGGAAGGTCGGCGCCGCCTTTGGTGTCGGGCTTGGAAATGGATGTGGCGTTGGGGGCTAAGACAGGGGCATGCACGGGGCTCCAAATGCCGGGCACCGTGGGGTCTGATGCTGATCCTGCTCGGGTCTCGAGATTCTCGGTCGATCGGTCCCTCCGGTGCTCTCCTTCGGCGCTCTTCATTTCTTTGCGTTCCTTAGCATTTCCTCGGGCGTCGAGGGCTAAGGGCTGCTCCTGGGACCAGCTAGCGTCCGAGGCTAGGCAGAAACCTCCAAAGCCTCGAGTGCTCCGTGTGCTTGGTGCTAGGTGCCGATCGTAGGCCCTGGGTACGGATGCCGGCGCCCGATTTTGGCCTTCCTCTTCATTTCCTGCTGATCCTTTCCCTTCTTTCTTGACTCATCCCTTCAGGAAGTCCCTAAGAGGTTTCCCGAGGGCTGATATCCGTTCTTTAAGCTCCTGAGCTCCTAGTCTTGGTGCTAGGCCTGATGTGGCGCCCGGGGTCGAATTGGCTAGTGGTACTCCAGCCCGGCGCTCGATGTCCTTCCTCCTGCATTCTTACAGGAAGGCGTCCAGAGGGTCCCAGGGTTGTGTGGCACCTCCTGGTCCCTCAGGGATGGCTCTGGAGCTTTGAGCCGAGTCCGGGCTTGGGGGAGCTTCGGGCATTGGCGCCTAGGGTAGGGCCAGTTGGGGCCGGATGCTTATCCGGGCTTGCTGTGCCCGTGGTGGTGGGCTATACTTGAACCTGACCACAGGCGTCGGCTTTACAAACCTCTCTGCATGGCTCGGTTATGTGTGCGTTAGAGCTCTAGCCGTTTCTTGTACGGCCCCAAGGTCCTTCCTCTCGTAGGTGACCCCGGCGGAGTGCAGGAATATTCATTTTCAGCCGGTCGGTCGGTCGGGATTATGTCATTCCCCTCTTCTTGTAAGGGATTCGTCCTCAAATCCCACTTCCCTTTTCTCTGGACACTGGGTAGATGCCTCCATAGGTCAGTTGCCTGTGTGGTGATGTCAGGGGCATTTTCCAGAGTGACCTGAGGGTTGGGGTATTCGCTGGAATCCGTGTCTGACCAGGGCTCAGGGGTCTTCTGAGTTCGTACCGTGGGTGTCCATGCTATCGTTGGTAGACGGGCTGCTTACCAAGATATCTAGGCTTGTGGAAGACATGGTACATATCATCCCAACTAGGTCCTCCCTTCTTGCTCAGCTATCGTCCACTCCATAGGGTTGCTGACCCGTATTGGTGCTAGCCTTAGGATACGATGAGACATCTCCTCTGTGTGCATCTCCCGGAGTGCCTTGGTATTTCCTGTAGGTCTGGGCGTGTCTGGATGTTTTTCTAGCTCAAGCACAGGGTTGGCCGTCGTGTGATCTGGTACTGACCAGTGGGGGACCTGATGTTGGTTTGGAGCTGACCTGATACAGGTTTGGTACGGGTCCAGGGCCGGTCCGACGCCCGGGATATACTGTTCTGGGGGTGGCAGTTCTGGCTTGGTCCGGGCTTCCTGGTTGTCCCCAGAACTTAGGGCCAGATCTTTGAGGAACATCCCTGTGAACTTCTCTAGGCCTTTAGTCTCAACTTCTTCTCCGCTTTCGAGTCCTTCTCATCTTCCTCCATCTCCTCTTCTTCATCATCGGTCACCACTTCTCCTTCTCTTAGCACCATGGCCCTCTGATTAGGGTAATCACTAGCCATGTGCTCTCTTCCTTGGCATTTAAAACATACAATGTTGCTCGGCCTAGAATTAGTATTTGGAATAGTAGGAGCAGTGGTTGGTGTTACTCGATTGGTGGTGGCGCTAGGGTTTGGCCTCCCTCCCGTAGCTCGGCTGGGGCCTGGCTTCCACGGGGAATTGCTGGCGCTAGGGGATCCTCGCCAGCTACTGGCGGCGGGTGGTGTGGGCCTCTTTCCGAAGCCATTCTACTAGGTCATCATAGTCAACATAGTGTAGGATGTTGACTGATGAGCCGCAATCGTTGTGCGTGCGTTCAATCAAATAACTAACAAAGCTAACAAAAGCTAGGGTAGATCGTATTCCACGGGCCTTCTAATGATTGACTATTCAAATAAGCTAGCAAATTACTCAGGTTAAACACTTCGTGCGTGGTGTGAGTTCCACGACTTCTAATTCTAAGAAATGCAGAGAAATTAAAAATTGAAACTAAAAACAATTGGAAATTAGGGTTGAAAACAGAGATGACAGACAAACTTAGACTTCGAATCCCCCTTCGTTCACCAGAGCATAGGCAATCAACAGATCAACGGATTTCAATTCTCATTCAATCAGTTCTAAGACACCACCATAACTCCTAACCCTTAGGTTTAAGACCGGCGAACGTTCGCTCTATCCGTTCTCGCTACCAAGATTAATTAGCCGCCGGGTACGGTCGCCTCTCGCAACGACTTAACTTAACTGGTGGAATTACTAACGATTCATGAGTTACTCTTGCAGTGGATTAACCGGTTCCTATGAAAGGCACACTCCAATTATAAGGTTAATTGTTCAGTTTGATGTTTTAAAGTAAGGCGAGCGTTCGCTTCTATCCTTAGCTTAACAAGAATCTAATCTAGGTGATCAATCCAGACAAGAAACATAAACAACGAAGAACAAACCAAACATGAAAGAGAAACTGATTGAACTTTGAATCTAATCACCGCCGATCCGTGACCGCTTTAAAGCCCTGGGTCACTTCGGGTTCATCTTGTCTAAGCTCTAAGAGTTTAGCTACTCATGTTCATCACAAAAGAATTAAAGATAGAGAAAGAGTTCATCATACAAAGGAAGAACAGAAAAGTATCTGAAAAACCTAATTAAGACGACTCCGGCAGAACTTCGATCTTCCGGTAGACTGCAATCCTAGCTCCGAGTCCTCGAGATGGAAGGGATGGTGTCACGATCTCTATCCGGCTCTTCGAACTCTAAACTCCCCTTCAGAACTCTTGAGAATCTTTGAAGTCTTTGGTATTAGTTGGAAAATTCTGATTATGAAAAGTATATTATGATATGTATGAAAAGTATATTTATTTTGGGCCGCCAGTTAAGTATTTATACTTAACCCTAAACCGCCGGATTTTAACTAGGATTTTCGGTGAAAACATGAAAGAATTTTCGCCGAAAATTCCTTTGCAAATGTGGATGACCGCCGGCTGATTTCTCTGTGATTTTCGGTCCAACACTTCTCGGCGAAAACTTAGTGTTTTCGCCGAAAATATCCTTCAGTTGACATTAGTGATTTTGTTCTTGCATTTTCGCCGAAAATACTAAGGGATTTTTGGCGAAAACTCCTTTGTAAACCGGGGCAGAAATTTGTTTGACTTGGTTGGCTCCTTGGATCGATTCCGGTGCGATTCCTCGATGTTCCAACGCCTTAGACACGTCCTTGGCTACTTTATTTGACGGCAAAAACCTGTGCTATCATAAAAACACTAGAAAACCATCAAATAGACCTGAAACGGGCCAAAGTAACAAAAATGGCACGAGATAGGGCAATTGATTGAATATTCGTTATTCTACCCTAAAAACCATGTCTTAAGCAAGGAAATATCGCTTAAATGAGGCTGATAATCACGTCAAATCGAGTGTCATCAAAATACCCCACACTTAAGCTTTTGCTTGTCCTCAAGCAAACTAAACTAGAACACACTCAAATTCACAAATGACACGAGATTAAACTGAGATTCAATTCTAACAATTTGGTTTAGACTGTTCCACGTAGAAAAGGTGACCTACACATGCAAGAACATCAACTAAACAAATTTTGATCTCACTGCTTTCTGCACACTTCAAGTAGTAGTTTAAACAAAGCTCGTTTCTTGGCAAAATAATTAATTATAATTAACCGACTACGATAACACTAATTCTCATCAAAAAGACTTTAAGCTCTTGCCATGATGTGGACGCGGAGGTAGGAAAAGTGACGTGGCTATCGACTCGACTTCATCCGTTTCTAGATCTGTACGTTACATGTTCTAGCTAGGACCGATTTAAACAACAATTTCTTTCAAGATTCAAACTTTCTTTAATTTATTTACTGCATACTAGTGTTCGATACCAAACACTTCACTTAGGTGTTGGACATGCCTAGCTCACAGTATTTGTGCCTATGCTAGTGCTCAACCCGAACACCTCACTTAGGTGTCGGGCTTGCCTAGCTTTGATTTTCAGCACTTTAAAGAACTTAACATTAATTTGCACAGCTCAATTACTTGATTTAATCATCTAGCCACTTAATCCTAGCTAGTTATAACTTTTTACACAAGATTTTGAATTGGATTTCCGTCTAATCTCTAGCCACAATCACAGGTGAACAAATATGGAGTGAAAAACATGGGAGAAGCTAGCATTTATCATCTTAGAACGGTGTTATCGAGCTTTGTGATTAACAAACCAATTAATTCAATTAATTCAAGTTCAACTACAAGAGTGATTTATGATCTGTTCTGACCTAGACTCATTTAATATCAGTTCCGACACATTGGTTACAGGTTCTAAGTGGAACAGTCTAGACGTCATTGTTCAAAATTGAAGTCAATTTAACATCACAAGTCAAGAACTGAGCCATTCTAATGCTAGAGAGATTGGACAGGAATCACGAGGCACACAAAAACACAATCAAGGGCAATCAAGTTCATGCAAGGTTCTCTAGCATCCTACCCCACACTTAAATCGTACTGTGACCTCATAGGACTAAAATTAGAGTTCAGAGTGAAGTAGAAGAACCTGGACCGAAATGGTTGGCGTAGGGGATGAGCACGGATCCTCGGAGCGGAGGGAATCTACCAAAGCGAAGCAAAGGGAATCTCCCTACTGCCTACAAACAAAAACAAATGAAACATAAAAAGGAAACCGAGACAAGTGTCCCGGATCCACACAGAAAAAAGTTGGATCGAAATCCGAAAAGAATAAATAAAAAGAAAGGACCAGAAAAGGAATACAACCCGATCACTGCTGGTCAGGTGGACCGGGAGGTGGAAAGTGGAGGAAATCGCCGAGCTGGCGTTGCCACGCCATCTGTGCCTCATACCGCTCGTTGGAGCGGTGCATATGTTGCTGCATAATAGTCCATCTCGCCTCTTGAGTGGCGTTGTCGGTGATGCGCCACTCCTGCAGTCGCTCATACAGCTCTCCAACATCCGCGGGTGAGGCTGCGGGTGAGGCGCCTGATATGGCTCTGGAATGGGCGGCGGCGACTGGCATGCATACCCTGCCTGATGGTGTGGCGAGGGTATATGATCATGAAATTCTGGCTCGTTCTGAGGTTGAGACTCCTCGGAATCATCTTCTTCCTCCGACTCATCCTCGTCCTAGGGAGGAGGATCTGCTGCTACCTGGGGGCTGAGGTCCAGCTCGAGGTTGTACTCGACTGCCAAATCGCCTCCAACGGTGCGTACTCTGCGGCGTGGGATGTTCGGGCCATATTCTTGGCTGAGGCCGAAGGAGATGATGAGTCGGCCTATAAAGTGGCCTCCCAGGAGTGAGCGAGGTGGCTTTGACCTCCGAGTCTTCTTGCGGAGTAGTCGAGCAAGCACCCATCCGGGATGAAGAGGGTAGCTCTCCCAGATGGCGCGAAGAAGAAGAAGCTCCTCTCGGCTGATGTGGTGGCGGTCCTTCTCTGGAGCATACAAAAGAGAACGACGCCAAACCATGTGAATGAATCGATAGAGAGGGTGAGAGAGAAACTTAACTAAGTTATGCTTCGTGAGGGGATCGCCGGGCACTCCAGTCATGTGGCTCCAGAGTGCATGGCACTCCTCCCCGTCGGCATCGTCGTCCTCCCAGCCGAGGTAATGACCATTGTAGTGCTCGTAGGGGATGCCTAGATGAGCAGCAAACTCATCATAGGTGAGTGTCCTGTGCACCCCGCCCAGATAGAAGGAAACGACCTTCCTGTGCTACCTCCTCCGGTGCTCGTCCAGATCAAAAGTCGCCCATAACTCCTGTAGAGCGACGTCGGGGAAGTCGGAAGCTATGGTGGTCAGCTCTAGGAGTCCAGCATGCGTCAGTGCATCGAGCACGTTCCGGTGGTAGTCCTCATCGTGATCGAAGAGGGACTCCATGGAAAGTGGGCGAACATCGGCACCAGGGATATTCTCGAGCTTCTGGTAACACTCGAAGTAGAACGGGGGCAGGCGAGCAACGGTGTGGTGGTACCCAACGGGGCCAGGGAAAGCTGGGGGAGGTCCATGGATGGAAGGTGTGACGGGAGCGGGCGCTCGAGAGCTGGAGGCGGTGTCAAGTCTCTGCTTGGTCCTGCGCTCATGAGTTACGTTCCTAAGCAAGAAAAAAAATCATATTAGTCAAACTAAAACCCTACCCCACACTTAGTCGAAAAACTCAATTTCACAAAGAAATGAGGAAAACCGAGTGGGGGTAAGCAAAGCAGATTAACCGGTAATCCCAAACAAATAAAATACACGCTTAGGACACAGCCAGAATGGAATTATCACAATCAAAGTTCAGAAGTCAAAACGACATTCAAAAAGTCAACATAATCGAACATTGAACCCTAATCATGGCAAGACTATCACAAAGCGGGAAATGACGGCATAATATGATCTCAAATGGCAAGCACAAGAATATGAACGTAAATGAGCACATAAGGCAGACAACTGATCATAAACAGTTCATGGTCAAACCGATATTTCTCAAAAGTCAACATCACAAAGAATAAGCCTTAGGCATAGCAACACATGATCAATCGATATGAAAATTAAGCACAATACTCCCTAATCATGCTAGATCAGCCAACGAGTTCAGCTAACCTAGTTCACACAAAATCAGTCGGCACGCAAATCGAGGTAAAACCAAAAAGTCAACCCTGACGAAATTCAGCATTCAATATGTCAAAAGATTCGTAATGAAAAGTTCAACAACTTACCTTGAAGCCATGGACGCTAAAAGTGAATGGAGGAAGAGAAATTGGTGAAAAATCAAAAATTTTAGGGTTCGGGTGAACTAGGGCTGTAGAGCTCTGATTCGGCTGTTCTAGGGCTCAAGATGATCGGAAATGGAAGGGGAAGGGAGCGGCGGCGGCGGCGAAGGCGGCGGCGGTGGCGAAAGTTGGCAGCGGTCGGCGGGTTTTCGGAAAAACAAGGGAGGTTTCGGGTTATTTTCAAAAATGAAAGAAGGAAGAGAGAGGGTGAATCCGGATTTTTAAACGAAAAATTAGTTGATTTTCAAATGAATTTTCGGCGAAAATAAGTGCAAGTTTTCGCCGAAAATGGTAGTTAAAAAGTACTGCCGGTTTTCAAAAGGATTTTCGCCGAAAATGTTGAATAGTTTTCGCCGAAAATGTTAGTTAAAAACGTCTGGAAAACTCAGTGGGATTTCAAAGAGAATTTTCGCTGAAAACAGGGTGTATTTTCGCCAAAAATATTGAACTCTACGATTGAAAATATTTTCGCAATCCCCAGCAACGGCGCCAATTTGATGAGCCGCAATCGTTGTGCGTGCATTCAATCAAATAACTAACAAAGCTAACAAAAGCTAGGGTATATCGTATTCCACGGGACTTCTAATGATTGACTACTCAAATAAGCTAGCAAATTACTCAGGTTAAACACTTCGTGCGTGGTGTGAGTTCCACAACTTCTAATTCTAAGAAATGCAGAGAAATTAAAAATTGAAACTAAAAACAAATTGGAAATTAGGGTTGAAAACAGAGATGACAGACAAACTTAGACTTCGAATCCCCCGTCGTTCACCAGAGCATAGGCAATCAACAGATCAGCGGATTTCAATTCTCATTCAATCAGTTCTAAGACACCACCATAACTCCTAACCCTTAGGTTTAAGACCGGCGAACGTTCGCTCTATCCGTTCTCGCTACCAAGATTAATTAGCCGCCCGGGTACGGTCGCCTCTCGCAACGACTTAACTTAACTGGTGGAATTACTAATGATTCATGAGTAACTCTTGCAGTGGATTAACCCTAACCGGTTCCTACGAAAGGCACACTCCAATTATAAGGTTAATTGTTCAGTTTGATGTTTTTAAAGTAAGGCGAGCGTTCGCTTCTATCCTTAGCTTAACAAGAATCTAATCTAGGTGATCAATCCAGACAAGAAACATAAACAACGAAGAACAAACCAAACATGAAAGAGAAACTGATTGAACTTTGAATCTAATCACTACCGATCCGTGACCGCTTTATAGCCCTGGGTCACTTAGGGTTCATCTAGTCTAAGCTCTAAGAGTTTAGCTACTCATGTTCATCACAAAAGAATCAAAGATAGAGAAAGAGTTCATCATACAAAGGAAGAACAGAAAAGTATCTGAAAAACCTAATTAAGACAACTCCGGCAGAACTTCGATCTTCCGGTAGACTGCAATCCTAGCTCCGAGTCCTCGAGATAGAAGGGATGGTGTCACGATCTCTATCTGGCTCTTCGAACTCTAAACTCCCCTTCAGAACTCTTGAGAATCCTTGAAGTCTTTGGTATTAGTTGGAAAATTCTGATTATGAAAAGTATATTATGATATGTATGAAAAGTATATTGATTTTGGGCCGCCGGTTAAGTATTTATACTTAACCCTAAACCGCCGGATTTTAACTAGGATTTTTGGCAAAAATATGAAAGAATTTTCGCCGAAAATTCCTTTGCAAATGTGGATGACCGCCGGCTGATTTCTCTGTGATTTTCGGTCCAACACTTCTCGGCGAAAACTTAGTGTTTTCGCCGAAAATATCCTTCAGTTGACATCAGTGATTTTGTTCTTGCATTTTCGCCGAAAATACTAAGGGATTTTCGGCGAAAACTCCTTTGTAAACCGGGGCAGGAATTTGTTTGACTTGGTTGGCTCCTTGGATCGATTCCGGTGCGATTCCTCGATGTTCCAATGCCTTAGACACGTCCTTGGCTACTTTATTTGACGGCAAAAACCTCTGCTATCATAAAAACACTAGAAAGCCATCAAATAGACCTGAAACGGGCCAAAGTAACACAAATGGCACGAGATAGGGCAATTGATTGAATATTCGTTATTCTACCTTAAAAACCATGTCTTAAGCAAGGAAATGTCGCTTAAATGAGGTTGATAATCACGTCAAATCGAGTGTCATCATTGACTTGGTGCATGATGTCCTTTTGTAGGCCATTGGTGAACCTTGTTATCCTGGCCTCCTCATCCTCCTTAAGATCGAGCCTCGTCACAAGCATCTCGATCTCTTTATGGTACTCCTCCACGGTCAGACTCCCTTGCCTTAGGGTTTGTAACTTGGTGTGCAAGTTTCTGGTGTAGGCCGTCGGAACAAACCTTTTCCTCATTCTCCTCTTTAATTCCCTCCACGATCCTACGGGCTCTTCCTCATCCCTTTGGACCTGCCTTCGGACTTGACTCCACCATAATGCAGTATAGTCGGTGAACTCAATGGTGACCACAGTGACTTTCTTCCTCTAAGAGTAGTTGTGGGATTCCAAGAAGTCTTTCATACTTCTTTCCCAGTCCAAGTATTAGTCGGCATTGGCCTTTCCTGCAAATTTAGGTACATTGATCTTGAGGCTACTTACATCACCGTTGATATCTTGGGCCGGCCTTCTGGCCCTCCGGTTCAGGTCATCGTGAGGTCCTTCTCTATCGGCCTCTCGGTCAGCCGCTTGCCTTTCCATTCTAGCTAAGGCTTCTTGCAGTCCAGCTAGGATTTTAGTGATGTTGTGGACGTTGGTCTCCATGTTGTGGATTCTTTCGTCTGCCATGTTAGCTAGAAACAACGGAAGCAAAATATATATATATATCTACCCCTCTTCTTAAGATCAACCTATAATGAAAGGGAAAACTAGGGCAAAGGTGGCATTTCTTTTTATGTTCTTTTTGTTTTCGTTTCTTGTATATATTTTTCTTGATGACTTCAGTTGGCCACCGATTTTTCTTGCCTTACAAGGCTTCGAACAAAAAGTAAAATAGATGGAGATTTTATCGAAATTTTCTAGCAACAATAAAGTAAAGATATGAGTTCAAGTAAAAGAACCTGTAAGCTGGGATAGATGCGGTCCTAGTGTTGAACCTAGGCTCTGATACCAAAACTGATGTGAACCTTCTAGTCGGCTGTCCTTGACCCCTCACCTCTTGGATGAGGAACCTCAGCTCGGCTGCTATGAAGACCCTAGCCACCGTTAGTCTTGAGAATCGGCTCTATGCTCACCTATGTAACCTGGCGGATTAGTACTTGGACCCGTCGGTTGTATATAACCGGGAACCCTAAGTGTCCAATCGATCGGCTCCACTACAGAAGATGAATGCTTCTGTTGATAACACCGTTCCTTAAGCAATGCACGACGAGCAAAGATTTAAAGGGGATTGAGAACAAAAGTTCTGATTTTGTATTTGAATTCGAAAAAGTTTGATTACAAAGAGAGGCCGAAGCCTCTTATTTATACTAAGGAAATCGTGAACATGCTCGATGATTCCTACTAGGAAAATAACTCTTAAATAATAAAGAAATAAACTAGAGTCCTATTTAAACTACAAAAAGGATTAAAATATCCCTAAACAACCGAAAACTAAAAAGGAATTCTGAGTCCAACACTTAAAAGGGAATAAAACATGAAACACGTCTGAAACCCTAATCCGGCGGATTCCCGGTCAGGAAATCCTAATTAGGCCTATCCAGATTAGGAAGGTCGGCGCCGCCTTTGGTGTCGGGCTTGGAAATGACGGCGGCGTTGGGGGCTAAGATTGGGGCATGCACGGGGCTCCAAATATCGGGCACCGTGGGTCTGATGCTGATGCCGGGCACCAAAGCAGGATATTCAACTGAGGATCTAGAATTTTTCCGATTTCCGTGAAACTAAACTATTACCCAAATAAACACAAAACCCAATTGTGGACCTTAATGAATCTGGATAACCAACCAAATCACTATCACTAATAACATGTAAATGCATGTCTGAATTAGAAGGGTAAAACAAATCTTTTCTGGTATCTGATTTTAAATATCTAATAACGCGAATTGGAACCACATAATGTAACACCCAGCCTGAATCAACCTGGTGAAACTCGTGGTTGAACCAGTTATGAGCATTACTAATAGAAATCGACAAAAATAACATTGCAAAAACCAAGATTTAAGGAAACGTATATGAAGGAGCCCTCCATGAATGTATAAACCGTGTGAAAATCCAAACTCAATATAAATCCATAATGCGATAAAATCTCAAAAGTACATAAAAATCCCCCAAAATGTCCAAGGTCAACTGAAAAGGAAATAACTAGTCAATTTCCTATTGAAATAGAGTGAACCCACTAGGCTTACCTACGCGTTGATCTAAACCAAAGGAGCGGTTCCAAACTCCGCACAAGACATCGACAATGGAACCAAACCTGACCCATTCCAGATTTTAACATCATAATGCAGTCTAGGTGATCACATAGGTTCAGTTCTTCGTTCTCATTCACATACAATAGCATCAGTATAATCACAATCGAAACAGCATACAACCATAACACATGATTCTCAACCAATTCACAATCACCAGCCATAATCACATCAACACAACATTCAACCACAAATTATTATACTAGGTGAGTTATTAGGTGCCAAGGAGTTATCCACACCACCATCGCCGACCATCACATCCACACATCTCGTAGGATCTTTCCCTCATGGGGAGATAACACGACGCATCCCCTAAGGGATCCTTCCTTTACGGAGCTACCATGACGCATCCCATAGAGATCCTTCCTTAACGGATATTTCAACCTCCATGACTCCAAGTCATGGGATTCACCCCAGTGGATCGGACTCAAACACAACAATATTTAAGGTGGGATAGTGTGGGCTCCTTCCAATTCTACATTCACATTCAATTCACAACTCAAAGAATCTCATCACACACATATCGTTCACACCATCACATGATTCCAACCATCCTCATAGTTCCACATTCCGATCACAATTCACAACTCATCCACACAATCACACAATAGGGAAACCTGCTAGCTCACCGGCCACCCCCACTTGCAAGTATAGGGGTAGCCATGTCATGAGTCTAGGGATCACCCACTTGTACCTCTTACTCAGTACGATCCCACATTAGCATGGCCATTCTCCTGCATCCACAAGCTGGCCATTCAAGATAAGATACAACTCACAACCATTTCCTAATTCAATCCTACCACTCCATTCTATGTCGATTCATTAATCATTTCAATACATTCCCAACCCCCAACCGTAGCAACAAACAATCAAACAATCAGAAGTACAATCACAACACAATTCACCCCTTTTACTCTCCTCATTTTCATGCAACATCTAGCTTTCATCTAAGTCAAGATTACAAACCTCCTGCTGTCCAAAACTATCTAACAAAGCTAAGCCCTCACCTGGAATAGAAGACGAGGCTCTACACGTCTTATAGTTTCCCAGAATATCGGTTTCCCCAACTCCAAACTCGTAGCATATCCCTTCTCATTGACCACGACCCACACCAAGAAACCAGAAATTGAGATTATCGATCTCTTCATCTCATTGCTATGAACACGTAGCAAGAAACGGATCATCAATCCGACCTCTACAGCTCCCGAAATCGCACCTTGAAGCTTGACCCAAAATTGGTTCATCAATGGAATTTCGTGGAGAGAAATTGAGTTAGAAGTTATGAAATCCCGTCAAAACCCGTCTTTTATACTTAGGTCATAACACACGGCGTGTGTTATGAAACTACATGGCGTGTTTCTAAGACACACGGTCGTGTGTTATCTTCTGGCACTTTCGACGAATTATGCTGGAATTAGTGCACGACCGTGTATCTCAGATACACGACGTGTACCTCGAAGACACACGACGTGTGTTCTTCACTGCACAACACACTCACTTGTAACCTCAACCCAACTTAAACAGGAACGTCCCAGACCCCAATGGGACCTCGGAGGCACTGATTTCAGCCCTCCAATCACCCGAACTTAAGTTCAAAGCCATCCGGTTGGACGGGGATGTTACACATAGAGAACATCAATTGGTATACTAATGAACTGACTCGAAAAATTAATAGTAAAAGAAATTTTTGGACGAGTATGGAAAAAGTATACTAACCAACCAATAAGTCTTTGATATGAAGTCAGATCATTTAAGGGAATTCATGTTGTTTTCGACATACGCTAACTTGATTCAATAGTAGTAGCATACGGATTGGCAGCTAGTAACCCCACATCATCAATAATTTCCAACGTTTACTTTCATTTAAAGCAATGCATGAGGCTAAAATAGTTTAGTAACCTAATGTCTTTGATTGTAAATTTCTTATCCAAACTAGCCTTAATACTCACTATCTGATGATGCTGGAATTACATGTCGTTTATAATTAGTTTTGAGGAACTAATTGTACTAAGTGTGTTTTCACCCTCTTTGACCCATTTCGGGTCTGTTTGATATAATTTTGTAGTGTTTCTGTTTTCTAGGAAGTTGGGAGAAGTGATACAAAGCTTAGGAGGAGCTAAATCTGGGGGCTATAGGAAAACATTAGATGCAAACAACATAATCATTGTGGAAATACGATAACATCTAACAACCTAGATCATCCCGATTGCATATAAATCATTAAAAAAGGGTTATCGCGACTCACCTCTTGAAGCGTGATATTAGCCTGAAAACTAATACCTCCCGTAGCCTTTAGATCGATCTAGAGAGCTCCAAGTGCAGCTCCTCTACTTAGTCCACGCTAGCTGGGATCCGGATCTTCCTCGCCAAAACTTGCTAGAAGTCTTGGTCGAAGAACAACTTTTAGGGTTATGGCGGCCAGGGTTTTCTTCGAGAGAAAGTGTAATCAGCTTAGGATTGACTCATACCCTAACAGACTTATTTATAGGATTAGGGAAGAAACCCTAATCCCTTCCTAACCCTAATGGGCCGCTAGCCCAGTAGTCCCAATCCACCTTGGATTGGGCCTATTAAATGATCTGGTCCATACTATAGGCGTGTGATTAGCAAGACATATTAATCCCTAATTAATCAGCCCAAATTAATTCTATTAATTAGGTCCAACACTTAACCAGTTCCTATATGGACTAGGATCGACAAACATAAATCCTTCAGCCTCCCACTTGTCCTAGGGACAAGTTCGTACGTTAAGATTTCTTGTGTCTCCTGGCTGACCATTTTGAGAACGTGATAACATGGAGCGGTTACTCACTTATAGCTCAAAATCTTTCTGCTTGTCACTAAGATTCTTGAATTGTTTAAAAAACAAATGATTGTAATAACAATCCATTTCAGCATGGCCATGCATTTCCACAGTTCTCACTTTACAAGGAGCCCGGGTCACTGTATCCTACTTCACAGCAGGAGAGACAAATCCAGTCTTGTCATCGATCATGCTCCCACTCAAATCATGACTGCCCCAAAAATAGTGCCTTTACAACTCCCTTATTCAGGTGAGCGTTTGACAGAATCAAAGGTGAGTCACTCCTTGAATGAGGTTATACCATACTCATGTCGGAGGAATCCACTAGAAGTGTATAACTTCAGAAAGTCTTGGGTTACTTTCCAAAGCAGGTCATGTCGAGTATGCAACACTTATACATACCCATGTATATGGCAAGAAAACACTTTGTCTCTATAGTCCGTGAAACTCGCGACTATCACAACCATCATACAAACTAGTCCTTTATGAGAGTTCGTTTGTGTTCATTTTAACAACTCCAGACTACAGACAAAACATAGCTTGAGAGGTTCTTCAGTTCACTTATGGGGTTTCATGCCTCAGCGACTTGTGGTGATGATCCCATTGAATGCTACTCAACTATTGAACATTTCATTTGATTCTAAGCCAAAATCAAATGAGAAGGAAACATATTTCCTTTTGTTGAAACATTAACTCCAATGTCATACATCTCATGTAATAAACTCTATTACATAATGCATACATAAAATCGAAGCAAGGTCTTCCAAGAAAATCTCCAACAACTTGTCCGAGTCCATTTGCCAAGTTGTGCTACTTATGCTTAGCACCGCTTAGAGGGTTAGTCAAAAGATCAACCAAGTTTTCATCTGTTGAAGCTTTGCACAATCTGATCAAGTGTTTCTTCACATAGCCTTGTGATGACACTAGATTTATCGTGATTATCAGCCCCATTTAAGCGACATTTTATTGCTTGCAACATGACTTTTGGGGTAGTTTAGTGAGTTTTCATTCATTTATGCTATTTCATACCATATTGGTTACTTTGGCCCATTTCGGGTCCATTTGATGTGTTTTCCAGTGTCTCATTCAGTACACAAGTTTTTGCCGTCAGATATGTAACCTCGGACGTGTTCGGTACGCGATGGAGCCTCAAGGAATGACCCGAAATTAATCCATGCATCAAACCGATCAAAGATATAACGTTGACTGCCCAGCACTCATATTCTCGGCGAGAACATTGAAGCTAAGAATTAAAGCAAAAGTCTCGTCATATGGCATCAGTAGTTTACAAGGATGTTCTCGGCGAGAACTTCCAAGTTCACGCTGAGAACATATGAAGGAATTAATTAGAAATCTCGTCGCCATTTGAAAACAGTTTGCACGCAAGTTTTCGGCGAGAATTGCCAATGTTCTCGCCGAAAACTTTGCACTTTTCCGGATGAGATTTGGTAAACCCCTATATAAGCAACAGCGCTGCAATCAATTGGGAGGCATTCATTCAATACACAATTTCAGAGTTCTAGAGCTGATAAAGAGAGTTTAGAGCGTATCTCGAAGTTCCCGGAGAGATCCTGACACCATCTTTCCATCCCGGAGTACTCGGAGCTAGGAGTGAAGATTTCTGGAGATCGAAGCTTCGCCGGAGTAATCGCAATTAGGTTTTACAGTTCTTAGACTGTCGCTTGCTTAGGCACTCCGGTCGCTTAGGCGGTGCAGAACTACCCGCCTTGTCTGAGCTATTAGTCTTGAGAGGCTTAGACTGAGAACGAGTGAACGGGCGGTTCATATACCTATAGACAACCATCAAGGAACAAAAACAAAAACAACCGGTGTAAAATCAAAATGGGATGAAAGATGAAGGTAGAAAAATAACATGCCAACTCTTCTTTCAAACGATAGAGAATAGTCCCCGACAATGACGCCAATTTGATGAACACTTTTTTGCATTTGGTCAAATAACTAATCTACAGAAGTAGACTAGATCGAATCTCTTGGGGTTTCTTCAAAACGACTACTCAAAGAAGTTGGCAAATTACTCAGGTTTAAACACATTGTGCGTGGCATGAGTTCGACGACTTCTAAACTATAATGCAAGGAAATGAAAATTAAATTAAAAGACAGATTGATTGGGTTTTGACTAACGAGATGACAGACAAGCTTAGACTTGAACCCCCGTAAGATCTCCATAACATTGGCGATCACAAGACCAGCAGTTTTCAATGCTAATTCATTTAGTTTTCAGACACCACCATAACTCCTTACCCTTAGGTCTAAGTTCCGCGAACGTTCGGTCTATCGGATCTAACTACCACGATTAATTAACCGTCTGTGCGTTCACTTCTGCAACGGAGAACTAACTGGTGCAATTACTTGTGATTAATGAGTAACTCTAGAAGTGGATTAACCATAAATAGTTCCTACGAAAGGCACACCCCATCGAATAGATTAATTGATTGATTTGACGTTCTTAAGTAAGGCGGATAAAGAAACACGATTCTAATCTAGGTGATCAAGCTAGAAAAGAAACATAGACAAAACATGCAAGAGAAACTGTCTGAATTTGAATCTAATTACCGCCGATCCGTGACCGCTTTAAAGCCCCGGGTCACTTAGGGGTCATCTAATGTAAGCTTAACGAGTTTAGCTACTCATTACTATAACAAGAGAATCGAAAACTACAAAGGAGTTCATCATACAAAGGTATGATATATAAGAACTATAAAACCTAATTCTGATGACTCTGGCGAAGCTCCGATCTCTGGCAATCTTCACTCCTAGCTTCGAGCACTCCGAGATGGGAAGATGGCGTTAAGATCTCTCCGGGAACACATCGATGCTCTCTAAACTCTCTCTATCTCTCCGAAGTCTGGATTGTGAAAAGTGTCGAAATCAATGACTCTGTCAGTTTGCTTAAATAGGGGTTTTCCAAAGCTGTTCCGGAACGAGGATACTTCTCGGCGAGAACTTTGAAAGTTCTCACCTAGATTTTCTTTGAAAATTCACTCTGCCTCTTCGACGAGATTCCTGTATATAATCCTTCAAATGTTCTCGGCGAGAACTTTGAGACTTCTCGCCGAGAACTTCAGTGCAAAGTCAGGCTGGATTTTCGACGAGAAATTCCTTTGACTTCTTCAGCATATCTTCGGTGACAACTTTGAGACTTCTCGCCGAATTGTTCAGTGTAATTAATTTTGGCACAGCGACGGTATTTGGCCCCTTGATTTCAGAGTAAATCTTTGGCTATCAAGATTCTCGTCGAGAATTTGGTGCTGGGCAGGAGGAAAACACTTCTCCACTTGGATTGATTATGGATTCGATTCCGGGCAATTACACGAGGTTCTATTGCTTCCCCAACACGTCTGTGGCTACCTAATTGATGGCAAACACCTGTGCACTCACAGAGACACCATAAAACACATCAAATAGACCCATAACGGGCCAAAGTAACTAAAACGGTATGAAATAGTGCAAATGAGTGGAAACACTCTAAACTACCCCAAAAACCATGTCTCACTCAAGGAAATGTCGCTTAAATGAGCCTGATAATCACGTCAAATCTAGTGTCATCACCTACATTTGTAATCAGACTTTGAATAAATATAAACGCAGAACACACATGCTTTTTCCCTTCAAACTTTTGCTCATTGTTGCTTAGCTTAAGGTATCGGTTTATCATTTTGGGTATTCAACCCTTGGTGTGGCACCTTCGACTGGACACGTACGGTTCCTAGTTATATACAGCTAGCGGGTCCAAGTACTTTTCCACCTAGGTTTCCATAGGTTCGACTCGTTGCTAGGTTAATCAGCTTGCGGTGTTCAGGTCTCGGCACATGGCTGTCGTGGTTCACATCACTCTAGGTATTCCTGATGACTCTGATATCTTTTAGCCTTGTGAGGACACGGTTCGATTCAACTGTGGGGTAGGATTTTAGAAATGTGCTAAATGTTATGCTTCTCTGTGATTTCTGTGTGTTTCCCCTAGAATAAACTCAGTTCTTGACTTGATATGTAAGTTGATTTCAATATTTCACAATGACATTTAGACTATTTGAATTATAACTTGTAACCAACAGGCTTGCATTGATGCTAAATGAACCTGGTCAGAATAGATTATAGAATCACGCTTGTAGTGTCACTCTTGAATTGCACATCATGATCTGAGTTCGACTAGAAGCCAATTGTGAGCTTTTGATATGTTGCACATAACTAAGCAAACTTGTTTCTTTTTGAGTGGATTTCTCGTACTTTCATTGAGTTAGAATTTTCTTTCAGACCGTTTCGAGACCACACGACGACACTAGTATTAGGATGATAAAGGCACCTACAATCGGTACAATAAGCCATAAGCCATCCCACCATCAAATAGATGAATAGGAGGGTAACCCTAAGTATTACATCATATCTCATCTCGCATTCACCATCCATACACACGCACATACACACATTCATATACATACACAATTCTCATTTCGATTATCTAAGTGAGTTCATTAGGCGCCATAAGAAGTTGTTTCCCCTCTACCCTGCCAGCCACATACGCACCCACTCTTCCAGGAGTGTCCAAGACACATTCTCAATGGATCATTATTCCAAGGACAATCACAAACTCTCCCCCGGGAGTTAGCAACTAATCATCAGTACTCGACCAAGGTGATCTACCAATGTAGACCTAACTCGAAACTAATCATTGATATCCAACCAAGGTGATCTACCCACGTAGATCGGACTCAATCACATTCCTTGGGGTAACGTTGGCTCCTTCCAATTCTACCATTTCAATTAATCACGATGATTATTCCAACCAGCAAATTCATCTATTAATCGATTTCTCAATTTCCTCATCCAACCATCCAATTCCAACCATCAAATCCATCATTAACTCCATGCTTACATCTCAATCAGTTTCAATCCACATTTCATAGATCACAACTAATTCCATCACACAAATGAACAATGCGATTCCACTACCCAATTCCATGTACCAATTCTATTACCCAATTCCATGTACCAATTCCATAACTCAATTCCATGTACCAATTATATTACCAAATTCCATGACATTAATCTACACCACAAATCACATTATCGACCACTATTGCACATAAAATTAATTTCACCCAATTCAACACATAACATAAATTTCACTCAAACCACAAAATCCATGTTGGCACTTCAATCAATTACAATCACATTTCATACATCACAACCAATTAAAGGGTAAACGGCTAGCTGACCGGCCACCCCCACCTACAAGTACAGGGATAGCCATGTAGTGAGTCTTAGGGTTACCCTCCTATTCATCCTTCATAGGACGACCCCACATTAGCAGGGCCATCCTCCTATAACTACAATCGACAACATTTAATAATCACATCAAGAGTAACTACTAGCTTGCCAGCTACCCCCACTTGCAAGTAAAGGGATAGCCATGTCGCAAATTTAGGGTTACCCTCATGTTCGTCATTAATAGGTCGACCCCACATTGGCAGGACCACCATCCTGCAACCACAACTGACAATGGAAGAATATACATATATAAATCACAAGATCACAACCCATCCCTCCTATCGCTCATTACTACTTCCGATCCGTTTAACATCAACATTAATCCTTTACCCCAATCCCAACACACAACATCACATTAATAGAACATCAGTCAGCAATCAATTCCTCAATCAACAATCAATTCCTCCATCAACAATCATCTGTTAGTACCGGTGTATACCTTCAACACAAGATCAATGGTTAGAACGAAATCATGAATATGAAATCAAATGCAAAGACAATGCAACAAATTCGAGCCAACCGAATTCACGGTTTCTCCTTAAGGAACGTTATTCCCATCACGGTACCCAAGGTTACGGAATCATTCCTCCCAGGATAGAACGGATTTACCTCATTGGTGTAGCGATACTTCAAACCCCAATGAACGACGAACGCAACAACACGGTGCGAACCACACGACTCGACAATGCAATTTTCTCTTTGAAAACCCGATGCAAAAAACTACGTTTAAAAACCTCATCTCCAAATTTTCGTAAAAACTTTCTCTCAAAGCATCTCTTCAATTGAAGGAGGAGGGCTGAATTTATAGGACATGGAAGGGTGTGACACGAAGAGTCACGATGGTTCATGAAAGAACACACCCTTTCGTTTGAATTGAATTGAAAGAACCAAACGGTTCCACCATCGGTTTTGTTTAATTCACATTCAAATCAAATCGGTTGGGTTTTACCCCTTCACCTTCCTTCCATCATTTCCATTCACACCCCAACAATCCCCCACATGAATGGAGAATGCTAAGTTTGAAAACTATGCAGAAAACTGTGTGATTCGCAACTAAGAATTAGCCGCATCTGAATAAATAGGTTTCCCTTTGAACTTTTCATAGTGAACATACATCGAGTATACTCGTCCATCGGTAGATTTGATATCTTTGAATCGTAGACTTTTTGTGTATACTAAGACAACATATGTCGCACGACTAACCTTATCCGTTATTGGCTCTCACTGTTGTGTTCGTTTCAGCCATGAACACCGCCTGGTTTCATGAGTGCGTAGAGAACTTAGCCGACATTAGTTCTCCTTGAAGCGGCTCTCACTTCACACTCACATAGGTGATTTCTAAACGTGCATTTCATAAAATACACTATTTGATCAGCTCGTCATCAAACTTAGAAACCATTAAAACCTTTCTTTACAGGTTTACCCTTGATTATTAAACATTGTCTCATCATGAGAATGAGTTTGAGAATTTTGACAATGTCAGAGCATCAAGCACAACTTTGTTTTCTCTTTGAACCTAGATCTTGGGATCTCCAGTCAACTAGGTAGAGTTTCTGTCATGTTGATTATGTCATTGGCCATAATCCCATTCTCCTCGATGATTAATTAACCTCTACATAGGCGCCTCACATTAGTTATCATTTGATCTTCTACAATCAACTTAGATAACTTTAGTAGAGATTAATCATTTTAACAAAATTACACATCTATGACACATGCAATACATGTGACATGATGTTCCATGTGCATGTGATGAAATTTCCATTTATTCCAAGCGAAACAGCTTTAGAAAACTCCCAAGTACTTTAGAAAACTCCCAAGTACTTCTCCTCCCCCACCAACCATAAACACATATCCACACGTGGAATTGTTTGATGGTTGAATTGCAGATCTTGGAAACTCGCCACTTGCTAGCCAATACATACCATGTGTATTTGTCTTGGTCTTACTTATTGTCCTTATCTAAGAACAATAAGGTTTTCAAGTATACCCCCACATTTCGACTATTTCCATAGTTATTATGACATAAAAATATGTCTTTACAATATGGGAAACATGTGTCTATATACGTTCTGCACAAGTATATGACTTATCGTTGCCCTCATCGTAGAAGAATGAACATACATCATCTCTTCTTGAGAGACTACATGCTTGTTTCCAACCATATTGCTTCTTAAGTAAAGAACCATTACGTGGGGAATTACCACGATCACTAAAACACTTAGTGACTGCAATGTTTATGAGATTATACAAGTGAATACATAATCCACATAATTTCATAAAACTAAAGTATATATACATTCTTGATATATATACCCAAATATCAACTCCTTAAAGAAGGATATATACTAATCATTGGGATTTTTTGTTATCATCCCCAAGTACATTAACGTCTGAACCATTATGATCATTACCATGATCATCATCCTCGTGAAAACATCTGAATCCAAGAAATACCAATCATCGCCTTACTAACAACCATGCATTAGGTGGAGAGTCTCCACAAACGTCCACCATGGACCACTCGCTAGGAGAATTACAATTCTCCATGTAAGGTGAGCACTCAAAATGCATATGTGCATGCCAATTGATGGCATCATCGTTAGAAAGACGGATCGATGTGGGTTAGTCAATATCTAAGACCTCCACACCAGATTCAATGTTAATCACCTCGACGACCTCGTCGTCAACATTAGACGATATATTGATGACTACAACGTCATCATCGTCACTACTCCACATAAGTGGAACCACAAGGTCAACGTCCGTAGACATCTTCCAATCATTGGTCATAACACAATCGCAAAGATTTATTTGCACATAAGTCCATGTGTTAACTTTTCCAATGAAAAACTTGTTCAACCAAACCACAAACTCAAAATGTGATTTGTACACAAAACTTGACCATTGTGTTGAACCAGTGTTCATGAACAATGTTTCGTTAAATCAACAACTGTTAGTACTGTGTACTGATATATAGTGAGTAGAAAACCACAAAGGCTTTAATCTCGGGTGAGTAGAGAGTCACTAAAACTCTAGTCTCGGGTGAGTAGAGAATCACGAAGATTCTAGTCTCGGGTGAGTAGAGAGTTACAAAAACTCTAATCTCGGTTGAGTAGAGAATCATGAAGATTCTAGTCTCGGGTGAGTAGAGAGTTATGAAAACTCTAATCTCGGGTGAGTAGAGAGTCTCGAAAACTCTAATCTCAAGTAGGAGTAGAAATCCGTAGATTTAATCTCCAACAAATTATACAACGATGTTTGATCCACTTCCATATATGATCAAACTCATGTCATAAATATACTTTCATGTATAAACACATAAACCATATAAAAATTACAAAATAATAACAAATTCATACAACTGAATCACTGTTCTTACACATCTATTAACCAAAACGGTTCTAGAAACGGTTTACGAGAAAAAGAAACCATTACAGACTTTGGCCATTGACAGAATGAAACCAAAGACGTCAGAAGTATGTACTATACACACAAACTCAATCATTATCATTAATGATGGAAATCTTGCCAACATGCTATTAGCATAATTGATGACAAGTAAACCAAAATGGAAAACCCAATAAAAGCATACCCATCATCAAAATACACTAGTCCACTGGGAAGAATCAAAATGGCATGAATCAACTCACCAGTTTTCCTTTCTGCATGAGATCTGAAAAATCATGCAAAGTTAAAAAAAATGAAAGGAAACTCTTCCTTACCCAAAGTCTGGACAACGTGCACTGGTCATAAAATTAATTTATGAGAAGCATACCGACAGGAAGTAAGACGGAAATGGAATCCAATCAACAGAAACCATAAATCAGTCCCTCGAGAAAAATTGTATCCAAAGGTAACGTTCCTTAAGATTGTTAGTACCGGTGTATACCTTCAACATAAGATCAATGGTTAGAACGAAATCATGAATATGAAATCAAATGCAAAGACAATGCAACAAATCCGAGCCAACCGAATTCACGGTTTCTCCTTAAGGAACGTTATTCCCCTCACGGTACCCAAGGTTACGGAATCATTCCTCCCAGGATAGAACGAATTTACCTCATTGGTGTAGCGGTACTTCAAACCCCAATGAACGACGAACGCAACAACACGGTGCGAACCACACGACTCGACAATGCAATTTTCTCTTTGAAAACCCGATGCAAAAAAACTACGTTTAAAAACCTCATCTCCAAATTTTCGTAAAAATTTTCTCTCAAAGCATCTCTTCAATTGAAGGAGGAGGGCTGAATTTATAGGACATGGAAGGGTGTGACACGAAGAGTCACGATGGTTCATGAAAGAACACACCCTTTCGTTTGAATTGAATTGAAAGAACCAAACTGGTTCAACCATCGGTTTTGGTTAATTCACATTCAAATCAAATCGGTTGGGTTTTACCCCTTCACCTTCCTTCCATCATTTCCATTCACACCACTCAACCCCAACATCATCATCAATCAATCAACAATCAATTACAGAACAGTCATCATATTTTACTCTTTTCCAATTTCATGCAATCCCTACATTCATCTAAGTCAGAATTTCAACTCCTCACATCGACCATCACTACCTACCGTACGCTAAATCCTCACTTGACAAGAAGACGATGCTCTAAACAACTTCTAGAAACCCGAACAGTCAAGCTCTACAGCTCCAAAAACGTAGCTTCTTCCTTCTGCCACTGATAGCGCCCAAATCCAAAATACTAAAAACCAAGATATGTGATCCCTTCCTCTCGTTGCGAAGAACGCACAGGCGAAAATAGATCGTCAATCGAACCTCTACAGCTCCCAGAATCAAGGTTTAAAGTTTGGGGGATTTTGGTTCGTCAAAGGGTTTTCGAGAGGAAAGAGAGAGAGAGAAGCTGAAGAATTCCGTCAAAACTCGTATTTTATAGTCAGACCATGATACACGGCGTGTATCACATATACTTGGTTCGTCAAAGAGTTTTTCGAGAGGAAAGAGAGAGAGAGAGAAGCTGAAGAGTTCCGTCAAAACCCGTATTTTATAGTCAGACCATGATACATGGCGTGTATCAAAGATACACGACGTGTATCATAGACACACGACCATGCATCATAGTCTGCCAACCTCGACGAATTTTCACGTACTCGCTTGTAACTTCAACTCGACTCAATTATGAACGTCCCGGACTTTGATGGGGCCTCAAGAATTGTTTCGAATGTCTCAACCATCCAAACTTGAGTTCTAAATCATTTGGTTGGGTGGGGATGTTACAACACCCGCATGCCATCACATGCATGTCGGCCTCACACCCAAATTGGGAAGTTAAGGCATAGAGAAGGGCTCCCATCAAATCACCAAACCTGTCAGGGGTGCCCCTAATGAGCCAACTGTACCGTGGACACGGCCAGAGCTGCCCCTGACACAAAGGCAAGTCAAGTCATTCAAAAGGAGCATCAATGCCTACATGGATACTTGGAGCAAGGAAGGCATGAATAAGACATGGAGAGGTTCTTGAGGGAAGTCTACACCTTGATGGAAATGAAGGCCCCAAAACCTCAGCTTCAAGCCCTACCGATGATGTCGAGCCAATCCTTGGAACTGATGTTGGGCCGAGATAGTAGCGGCCAAGCAAGCACGGGACCGAGGACCGATGCTGGTGCCCTAGGCCGTACCAGAGCCGATGCTAACACCAGACCAGGCCCCGACGCCAAAGCACAAGAACGAGCCGACCACCAGCATAGGGCCGAGCCAAACACCGGCACAGGGCCGATGCCAGAAGTGCTTTGGGCCTAGCCATCAAAATACGACTCCCATGACGAAATCCCCTTGCTACAAGGATTCCTTGTCGTCTGAGGAAAAACCTCCACTATTCTTTTTTGACAAGGAAACACGGGGGATGGCTAATCCTTCTCCAACTAGGACACGGTCACCTAAACCGGGCGGGACACGCTCACGGTCACCTATTAGGGTTTCTCCGATTTACGATTTTGCCAATTTTTAGACAGTTTTAGTATTTTATTCAGATTTCTTCTTTTTTAGTCGATTGTTTAGGAATATTTTATAATTGTAGAAGTAGGATTCGGAGATCCTATTCCCGAATCCTCACCTATAAATAAAGTTCTTTGGCCACAATGTAAGGACACCCTTGATCATTAATATAATTTAATTTCGGAACTCTGTTCTTGTTTCCTTCAAGATTTTGCTTGTTGTTGCTTAGCTTAAGTTTAGGTTTATCATGACTCAAGGTATACACCCTCGAGTGCGTGGCACCACTTGACTTGGACACTTAGGGTTCATAGTTGTTTACAACTAGTGGGTCTAAGTACTCTCCGCCGGCACTAAAGTTTGACTCGTTGTTCCTGAGTACATAGCCTACGGTATTAGGGCCGCCTGCCCACGACTGCAGATGGTTCATATCAGCCCCCCATTTCTACCGGTCACCAACTCTACTAGTACATCAATCAAACTCAGACCATGTTGTTGAGCTCACATAAGAAGAGGTACACTAATAACGAGCATGCCACGTGGATCTACCATTCTTACTGACCTTATAAATATAGGGACAGCCATTCAGAAGAGGACATCACACACACTCGGACCACACTCCTATACGCTGCACGCTAAGGGTTGTGGTTACTCCTTCATTGCAGGGCTCATCCCCCAGTACTTCTCTGTTACCTCCTCTCTTATATGCTTTCATCTCCTCAACATACACATTTTCCCATCCACTGATGTACTTGATATAAGCCCTGCAAGGAACCGCCTAAGGAATCCACAACGCGTTAAGGATGTCCTCAGCTTCAAGCTCCAGTTAAATCAATTTATTGGTCCACCAGTCCAACTCTGAGCAGATCAAAAACTCGTCCATTCAACTGGGTTTGTAATTTGTAATGGAGCCGATTTTACAACTAACGAGAAGTAGTAACTTTGTCCAAAAAAAAACCTACCAGATGTTGTTATCCCTGGAACTAAGGGGCCGTTCACCTGGGTGATTTGAGTTTAGGTGATTTTAAATCTCTAGAGATTTCAAATAGCTAGAGATTTGGTTCCCTAGCTATTTGAGAAAGAGCCATGTTCACTTGGGAGATTTGGAGAGATTTAGTGGTAGAGATTTCTGAAACCTAAAAAATGAATTAAAATACGCATATTGTCAAAGACCAATATACCCTCATTATTCATCTTCTGCAAATTATTTAGAGACATTTATGTAAAACTGTAACACAAACCCCCAAATCTCTAGTCTTAGGAGAGATTTCAGAATCTCTCCCAAATCTCTAGGGGTCCACCTTGAAATCCCAAATCTCTAACTACAACTGCAAACTAAACGAGTGATTTCGTCCAAATCTCTAGGGCAGAGATTTGAGCCCCAAATCACTCACAATCTCCCTCCCAAATCACCCAAGTGAACGACCCCTATGAAATGGGTAGCAATTTAAGACAGTTGGTAGCTCACACGTGTTACACAGTGGCAGTGTAAATGAAGAAGAAGATTAAATATTTATGTTTGAATTAATGAAGGGTTAATTAATCGTGGAAGAGGGCCATGCATTTAGGGGTGGGAAGCCCGGCCCGTTTGACCGGGCTTTGACCGACCCGACCCGGTCAAACCGGGCTTCGGGCTACCCGGAAACCCGGAGTAATACTCATAGGGCCGGGCCCGGGTACAATAAATGCAGTCTGACCGGGTTTCGGGCTTTCCGGGTTTAGCCCGGTTGAAGCCCGGCCCGAATTTAAAAAAGGTTTAAAAAAAAATAAACACTAATACTACACACTCCAGCCCAATAATTCCTATTTCTAAACCCTAAAATGGAAGCTCCCTCTTGCCGCCTCTATTTTTCAAGATTAGATCTACAATCTTATTTCGATCTCTTTTTACATTACACCTGCAAATACTCCAACCCATTCCTCTTTCTAAACCCTAAAACAGAAGCTCTAAAAGGAAGAAGAACAAAGAAGAAGAAGGAAGAAAAGAAGAGAAGAAGAAGAAGAAGAAGAAGAAGAAGAGAAGAAGAAGAAGAAGAAGAAGAAGAAGAAGAAGAAGAAGAAGAAGAAGAAGAAAGAAGAAGAAGAAGAAGAAGAAGAAGAAGAAGAAGAAGAAGAAGAAGAAGAAGAAGAAGAGAAGAAGAAGAAGAAAGAAGATAGAAAAGCAAAGAGAAGAGAAGAAGAAAGAAATAGAAGTCTAGAAGATATAGAAGAAGTAAGAGAGTAAGGGCAAGCGAGTTAGAAAGATAGAAAGTTGCATTATGGAAGAAGAAACGAAGAAAGAAGAAGAGAAGAAGAAGAAGAAGAGACATTGATCGGGCTCCGGGCTACCCGGTCACTACCCTCGGGCCGGGCTCGGGTTGATTATTTTACATTCGGGCAGCCCGGAAGTCCGGTTGACCGGTCCAGGTTTAGCCCGGCCCGGCCCGATTCCCACCCCTACATGCATTTGGGTAATGCGTATTAGTGACCTTTCTCCTCATTCTGGCCACAGGTTGTATTAATGCCAGCGAAGCGGTTGACCGTCAGTTTCATAGCGCGTCATTTTATCTATTATTGGCTAATAATAATATTATTATAGGATAAATAAGTAATAATAATATAATAATATACATTAAAAGCTATCCTACCAAACCCATCTCCTCCCCATAGCTACCTCATTTATAACATCTCAACTACCCACAATTAATGTAATTTGTTTGTTTGTTTGTATCCATTATCTTAATTTGATATTATAAAAAGAGCCATAGTCTCTCCATAGTTTTGAGTGTACGCTGAAGCCTCCTGTGTTCCTCTTATACTGACTCAAAAGCGAGTAACTATATATCCTATTCCTAGCTAGCTAGCAGTAGGTACTAAGTTGCAATGGATGCCAAGAGCAAAACAGCGACGATGAATATGAATTCTTGTGGCATAGCAGAACGAGAGAGTAATAGTACTAAAGGTGAGGACAACAGCAGCAGCAGCAGCAGCAGGAGTAGCATGCGGACAGCAGAGAGCATACTGAGGTTGGCGCCAGTTGGATTTTGCATATCTGCTTTGGTTGTGATGCTCAAAAACTCTCAAACCAACGACTTGGGCTCCCTCTCTTACTCCGACCTTTCTGCTTTCCGGTCAGTTGTTTAACTACTTCACTTTTTCCTTTTTGGTGGGTATGTGGGTGGGTGAGTTTTAGATGAAGTAATAAAGGAATAGGCAGCTTTAATTAATAATAATATTGCTTCTAATGGTTGGATTTGGATGGTTCATGGTAGATATCTGTTGCTTTCTTCATCCATAAGGCCATCATCAAGGGTAATTAAGGCAACGCGTTATAACAAAATTAAAAGTACAAGTCAGTAATTAATGAATGGACGCAGGTACTTGGTACACGCGAATGGGATATGCGCAGGGTACGCCTTGCTATCGGCCGTGGTAGTTGCAATGCCGAGGAGGCCTTCAACGATGTCAAGTGCTTGGACATTCTTCTTCCTAGACCAGGTATTCACTTACCTCATACTGGGTGCGGCTGCAGTTTCAACGGAGGTGCTTTACCTTGCAAACAAAGGAGATATAGATATCACATGGAGTGCTGTGTGCGGTTCCTTTGCTGGATTCTGCCACAAGGCTTCTGCTTCCGTCATTCTAACTTTCGTCGTCGTAGCTTGGTTCGCTCTCCTCTCCCTTGTCTCTTCCTACAAGCTCTTCAGCCGCTTCGATCCACCTCTTCTCCTAAGTTCACCTCCTAACAAGGCAGGACTTGAGATTGCTGCCTTTTAGATTTCTATGTTCATATATATCTTTCTTTTTAATACCTACTATACTATATATATATATGTGTGTGTGTACGTTCAAATAACTGAAGATGTTATGTATTGTTAGAGTGCGGTTAGCTGTTTAAGCACTTATATTAAACTACTAAAAATATAATTCTCTCAATAATAACGCTTGTCATGGTAATGAATACTAGTATATGATTTCTAAAACTTCTTAATTACTTGGATTTCTATATATTTACGAGAACTAGTGAGCCTGTCGGGCACCGCTGGTGTGGATGCTGTGAATATTAAATTATATCACTTCTATGCGATGATAATAGTACTGACAGTCGTCGTTACGTTTTCAATTTAGCTTCATCAAAGACAGAATTGTCAGAAATCGTGAAAGTAAAAACACATCGATCAATATGCTGCATATGATGTTACTTCGCCATTTATGATTTTGAAAATTTATCTTCGATATCGATTGTTTCCAACGACCTTGAATGTATAAGAACATCTACAATGACCCTAAATTATAAAGCTTTATGGTAAAAGCTCTAATTTGATTGGTTGATGAGCAATCAAATTGAATTAAATAAAGCAAAAAGATTAAATTATAAGACAAAAGAGTGATTTGATTGGTTCATTTTATAAAACTTTATGCAAAAGCTTTATGTATTATAAAACTTATCCACAAACTAAATTAATGATGAAATTGTCTCAAATTAATTATTGCTTGAATTCTTTTGTGAAGCCATGATTTGACAAAAGAAAATATAAAGAAGGAAAAGTAGAAATGAGAGTGTTTGAGGTAATTTGGCAGTATGGAGATGACCGCATAAAATAGATTTTGTCATGTTTAATATCTTCCCAAAATTTGTTTGATAATTAATGTCTAATTTCATTGATTTTTAACCATTAAAACTTAATCAAATCAGCAGGATACCACCTAATTATATGCACTTACCAACCACAATTTTGTCGAAATAATTTTGTATCAAATACATAAAAGTGGTAAATTAATATTGGGATTTATATATACCTTCAAATTAGTTGCAATGTTAGTAATTCCTTAATTTAATTAGTGGCCGTTTACGTAAGATATTAATGCAAGATTGGAAATAAAACTTCCGTCAGCCACTAATCCTGCTATCAATAAAAGACCAGTAAAGTTGTCAGATAGTAAATAAGGAAACAAAGATGGAAAGCAAATTGACAGCTTATTCAAATAGAGAAAGAGGGATCATTGTAGGACATAAATCACGTTAATTAACATCAATGACTATTGATTAGCGACAAATCGCAATCGGCTTTCAATGCGGCTACACCGGAGAACTCGGACGTCGCCGGTGATGAAACTATTGGATAAAATGCTAAGTTAATTTTTTGGAACGCAATGTTTCATAAAAACTAGATTAGAGTGGCCACACGATGCCGCGGCAACTTAAATCGGACGAAATGCAGTACTGCTTACCCGTAGATAAAATAATTGAAAACCTAAAAACTTCAAAATGATTGCAAAATAGAATAGATAGTGGGTAGTAAAAATGATATGTCTCGTTGCTTTTGATACCCCTTCAAATATTCATCTCGTTGGGTGCTCATGTGGCCAAACACATACTTCATACGTTCACACTCTTTGCTCCCCCTGACTACTCAAACGGCTCGAAAGCCCCATTTCACTAAAAAATGTCATAACCTGATAGGAAAAAAAACAGTAGCCAGCGACTCGCAATCCTCAGGGCTTTCTAATAACAATAGGGCGCCCAACCTTGAATCCTTCAGACGTGTAACTATCCACAATCATGAACATCACACATCCTTATTACAGAAACAAAGTATAATATAGATATAGAGCTAGCTCTCATGTAAATTATAATTCATCCATCCTAATTAGTTTAGTTTATTTTTTGCGTCACTAAAAGAACTGTGGCCTCTTAATATCCATGTTAGTGACGTGGCCTCATATCCTCCATATCAATGTCAAAATGCTACGTAACAACAAAGAAAGGTCAGCTTAAACTGAAGCCTGGGAGATTAATTTGTCGTACCATTAATCAAAGACTGAGCTTGATGGTGGGATCATTTTAATGAGTTGTTACATGTCAAACAACAGAGCTTTGCCAATCAGACCTTGGTTCCTCAGCACAAAGTCCAATGCTCTTTGGTCCTTCTCAAACACAACACATCAAGAACCAAAATGGAAAAATTAAACACATATTCTCAACATTCGTACTAAAAAGGTTGTTGGCCTGCTGTATTCATTGTCCGGGTAGCCCAGTTCTTATGGCACAACTATCCTGCATCACAATGTAGTAGAGAATAACAAACATCGAGAATGAACCAAATATAGTTTCTTGTGGCCAAGACCTTGGAATACCAGAAAATAGTTTCCTCAAGTGTTGGTATTACCTGAAACCGGATTTAAAAACCCAGAGTTAATCATCAATTAAAGATTGTAGTACTCCAACACAAGAAGATTAGGTGCGATGTTATCATCAATTAATCACTACTATTGCTAGCATAACATACTATTTCCACACCTCTGGCACGTGAGTAGTCATCCATAAGTAATAACATAAGTTAATTCCAAGTGAACTAACTTCACTACTTCAGTGGTCCATTTAAAGATGCCAGTAGCTAGTAAGCACTTCAAAGGGATCACCCTTTGGACTTGTTCCAAGCATCAATATCCAACCAGCTTAGTACCCTACTGTATAACCATCCCAAATTCCCAATCTACCAAAAATATTACAGGACTCCCCAATTATTCTTAGCTAGCTCCAATGAAATCCAAGATAATTTATTATTCAAACATAGTTCATAATACAAAGTATAGGATGGATGCTACAATACTTGTAATATGTCAAGTCAAGCAATCCTGGTCCCTTATCATGATTGATACATCAGAAGCTAAAAAAGAAATCATAACCAAGGATCTTGAAAGTAATGATACCACGTCTGCATTTCAATATCCAAAGAATTCATAGTTGTATAAGTTGAGTGGGCTGGTTATCAGCATAACATAATAAGTTGTGATACCCACATTCCGAATCATCTCAGCTAATACTTATATGAGCATAGTTTGCAGGGTAGCTTCAAGTAAATACCTGCATTATTTATCAATAGCTGGAAGGAAGAATGCATATCCAATCCAATAGGCATTTCTCTAAAGAAAGTTTGAACTCCAAGATCGATTGGAAACATGTCAAGTCAGCAACAAAACTCTTGAGCTTGGCTTTCTTGTTATGTGTTCTTATCTCTTCCTTAGTCTGTGAAGCACCAACAGAAGGCAAAAATTGGAGAACTAACACACCACATCCACCTGGTAGAAAAATAATTTTTCACGTGAGTAAACATCAAACACTTGATTCTCACAAAAGCCCCAAGCAAGTATCATCTCCAGATTAGGATTAAGCAGAGATAGCTCACTTACCTTCTCAGAACTGCATCAACGGCCAGTTCCATCATATGGGGCAAATGTGAGGTATACAGTGCAGAATGGAATCTGCAACCCTAATGGACAGCCTTGAGATATTGCATTTGAAACCTTGAGAACACCATCAGTGGGAGTAGAGAAGGATAGAAGGGAGTTTCAGGTGAAATCGAAAATGAAAGATGTGTTAGGCAGGAGATAAAGAGCATGTATGATGTGCATAACAACAGTCATGTATATAATTTGTGATAGTGTAAAAGCAAGCCTGATATGATTCATATGTGCACAGTAAAGTAACTATTTAGATGATAATTTAGGTTACCTCATAATGTGTGATCCATATATCAACACCCAAAGATCTCTAGGTAATCATAAAGCATCTCCTTCATCTCAACTCCAGGAAAATTTTCTAGTAAACATTACTTGATCTACAATTTCATATCATTGCTTTTCATTCATACAGATATAGGAAAGCAAATTCTATAGAAGCTCGTCAGATCGCAGCCTCTTCCACTGATATGAACCGATGTCCCCTTCATCCACCAACCATGAACATCAAACCTACCTAACCCGCAGCTGGGTACACCAGATTAAACAGAAAAATGAAGAGGCTTTCAGGTACCAAATCATTAATATCAAAACATGAATGAAATCAAAATGGTGAACTTTTCAGACGATTGATGGATCAAATATTGTTCAAACCTTGCAGAAACCAATACGTTTTGATGTTGTTTTAAGAAAGTCATCAACGTCCCAGTAAGGGAGTATTCAATCAAGTAGTGAGACATTCTATTTAAAACTGATGAACCAAATTCTTCCCCTGTCCCCAACATGCTAATATTACTATTATGATTATTACTACTGTCCCGAACTTTTTTTGTTTTTTTTATGAACAACATGAACATGAAATGGTTTTAACAGAGGCAAATCCTCAAATACCTGGCAGATGTTGTAAAGAGGTATTGATTTGGGAGACGGGATGAGGGAGAACGCAGATGCTTGGAGGTCAACCTGTTGGCATGATGAACTCGGGTGTGTAGAACACTACCGCTTCCTTCATTCTGTAGATCAAAACTCATACAGTCAAGGTAAAAGTCTTGTAGATACAAACATGTTGCATGGCTAGGTTGGGCAATTTAAATGTTCTTTCATAAACAGAGGAGATAACAATAGTTTCTTCGCCTATGGAATTTTCTAAGTTTCTCATCCCTATGCGTGTCCATAAACTTTGATAAATGGTCAATATGGAGGGGGTTTCGGTACTTCATTTCAGTTTCTAACATAAGTATATTGAATAACTGTCTCAGAAACTAAGATACCGTATCTTCTAATAAGAAGAAAGATAAAATTTTAGAACACAACAATAGAACAGTAAATAGCAAGACAGAATCAGAAAAGGCTAATTCTTATTTGATTCTTCAAGGCCAAAAATAAAAGGCCTCCCAACTCTCAAGGAATCTTAACCAAACAAAAAAAACTCTCAAGGAATCGATTGAGGGCCTTGTTTCATTACTCTGTAAGAAATAAACACCTTGAACATGAAGTTGTAATGATACACTTAGGTAACTATGTCATGAGCAATCGTCAGCCACGTGGAATAGAAACTTGTTGGTGTCTTCTCTGGTTCTGCAGTTGGATATAAAAAGACATCTTAGATACTCAGAAGGAGCAGATTAAGGTTGTATATCAACTTTCATGTCACTGTTAAAGCTAGGGTTCGATTAAGGAGAAGGAGCATCCACAACCATGATTTCTAATTTTAAAATAACATCAGGAAAATTGAAACCAACCACCAAGACGGGTAGAAAGTGGTTTGTATATAAGCAATTTCAAGTCAAATTGATCAACCACTAAGAGATGAGAAAAAACTGTAAAAAACAAACAATCTCCAGTCCAATCTTAGTTCAGACGAAAGAGAAAGCGAAGAAGAGCAATTGAAATATTTGAATCGTACCTTGTCGAGAGTGTGGTTGAGAGTCGAGCCTGAAACGTAGACGTCGATGATGACGACATCGACATCGTTAGCATCTTCAGATCTGTCTCTCCTCCACCAATGAACTTCTCCAGCAATTCGAGTCGTTATTACGGCCACCAAAACCTCCAGGAAGAGTAGAGGAATCGTGCAAAGATTCGAACACCGTCGTGTGGAACGCTTTTGATGGAGACCGAACACCGGCTAGGCGGCTACTATTGGCCTGCTTCAACATCCCTATTAGCACCGGAGAAGCCATGTTGGGAACACTGACTTGAGAGAAGATAGGATTTCCCGTGAAAGAACAACTTTTGAATTAGTAAAACCAAACAGATGTACAATGAAAAAGAGTTCAAACTTTAAACAAAGATGACAAAAACTGATCAAAACTGAAGAACTAAAACCAAACAGATGTTTATGGTGAGATATCATGATAGAACATGCTCTGAAAACCATCACTTAGTAACAAAGGAATTTTGAATCATCTCAACTAATATGAACAAACTTTATAGGGTAGCTTCAAGTAAATACCTGCATTATTTATCGATAGTTAGGAGGAAGTCCAATAACCATTTCTCTGAAGAACATTTGAACTCCAAGATTGATTGGAAGTATGTCAAGTCAAGAGCAAAACTCTTGAGTTTGGCTTTCATGTTATGTGTTCTTACATCTTCCTTAGTCTGCCAAGCACCAATAGAGGTCAAACCCTGGAGAACTAACACCCCACACCCACCTGGTAGAAAAAAATACTCATGTGAAACACTTGATTCTCACGAAAGACCCAAGCAAGTAAATCATCTCCAGATTATGATTAAGCAGAGAGAGCTCACTTACCTTCCAAGAACTGTAGCGATGTCAATTCTATTATATGGGGCAAATGCTAGGTATACAGAGCAGAATGGAATCTGCACCCTAACAGACAGCCGATACTATATAACCCTAAGAACACCATCAGTGGGAGTATAGAAGGGAGTTTCGGGTGAAATCGAAAATGAGGGAGAAAAATTGATTTACCTCGCATCTGTCCACAATGAAAAAATTGCTCCAGGCGAAGTTTGAGTTCGACGGTGAGCTCTTGATGGGAGAGGTCGCACAGAAGAACAAGCAGCTCCTCGGGGACGAAGATCTGTGGGCGCCAACAATCAAATTCTAAGCCCCTTCCGTCTGGCGTCAAGCAGGCCATGTCTGCAACAGGACCTTGATCGGAGGAGGCATACTGTTATGATTCTTCTTCTTCTTTTCCTATAGATTGAGATCATAACTCTTGGAGCCTTGGAGGTAGGAGAAACAAAATAGAATGTGACTGGAACCCAAAGGAGTATTAGCTGACGGAGAAATAGAAAAGGAAGAGAAAAGAGGAGAGAGAGTTAGAACGACTGGCTAATCTGGTTACGCCAAAGGAGCGTGAAGAAAAAGTAAACAGGAAGCACTTGGTCAGGCCAACGAAACAGGAAGCTGAATGAGAAAAGAACTTTTAAAAAGCGGCGTCAGGGAAAAGTTAGGGTGCACTGTTGCTTAATGAACAGTAAGCGACCCCTCCGCTATTTAGGTTTAATTAGTATTATCCATGTAGCCTCTCTTGAGAAAATATCTTCTCACATTTTCAGCTATTATCCGAAAATCTTGATGGTTAGAGATATTCTTGTTTTCTGGTAACAGAATGTGAGATTATTCTGAGACTACAGACTTTGTTTTCTTTCTCTCTCAAGTTTTGATTGATCTCCAACCTATGATCTCGAGTGCCAAGGGATTGTAGGAATCCTGTAATTACCTTTAGTTGCAAAGCACACGAGTTAGAGGGGGATCTTGCTTCAAAGGCAGTAGATTCATTTCTACGATCACAGTGTATTAAGTTTGATTATTTTATGTTTTTGATTGTTATTCTTTGATAATGTAATCTGCTTTGAGTTATGATTAATAGGGTGATGCGAGTTGAGATTTCCAACAATTTTGAAGCAAGATCCAACTCATAAACCCTAAATTCTCATGGAACTTCTCAACTCATGGCCGTATCAACTCAGAAAGCAACTCTTCAATCTTATCAACCATGGGGAAAGCTGAATAGAAGGAGATTAAAGGGCATCAAAACTTTTAATCGAGGCGTACTCTCTAGCACTCCTATTCTAGTTGACGGCATCCGGAATGAAAAGTTGCTCGGCCTCCTCGATCATCAAATTTGCCTTCTCCACCTCTTTGAAAGAGCAACTTCGTCGTCACCAATGAAACAAAGACAAAATCAAATACAAACGTAGAGACTCTATGGAGGAAAGACTGATTCAGATTGAGTATGGGTATGGTGTTCTTGAATTGATTAGGTGGATAGTTTCAGATAAGTACTTGAGGGTGATTGAAGGAGAAGAAGGTGTTAACGGTCACCAAGCTAAATTATCTGGGAGCTTCAGCTACTAAGAACCAGATTGATAAGTATTCTTGTCAATATTTATATTTCCTTGTTGAATCTCGAAATTCTACATCAACATATAACTTGTTTGAGTTCTTGCGCATTCGGATCTTTAAGATTGAGCTTGAACTAGAGAAGAGTACTAGTCTCTGAATCAAATTGGAGAAGAAATGGCTAGCTTGATTTTGTAGCTCTGCTTACTAGCAGAACCATAAGTTGGTTCTTTGATGGATGAGCTTCTTGAATTGCAGGTCTTGGAAGAAGCCATCCCAATTGTAATTGATCTGATAAGCCGTTCTACATGTGGGGGTTTGGAATGATGAACTTCCAATTATTTATCTCTGAGCTTAAAGGAATTATAGTTGGTTGTTCAATCACAAATCTCAGCAGTGGCCATAGGAACTTATCCAGACTATTAACAGCTAATTACTGTTGTTTACTTATTCATTATTGCAAAGATTATTTGACATATATCAAACCTATGGCATGTTTGTTTTTTGGGATAAAGTTGGATTTCAGAGACTTTTCTTTACTTACTTTCGACCAAATAAACTAATGAGGACCACAAATTGGTGTTTTGAGCTCTCTTGACTTGTTGATCACTTTGTGTAGACCGTTCATGGATCACACCTTATTTATTGGTTAAAATAACTAGCATGCTCGGCTTTAGTATTTGTTTCCTAATTTAAGAGGTTAGATTTGATGTGAGTGAGTGATTAAAGGAGTTCTCTTTCAAAGTAGAACAAGAAGAATTAGAAGATAATATACTTCTGCTTCCAACCTTGAGTTGCTATTCATTTATACAGTGGCGGAGCTAGGAAATTGTTCAAGGGTTCAAAATTTGTGGCATTATAAATAGTCAACTGAATAGTCAAAAGTCAACTCGAAATAGAACTAAAAGTGAACACCATAATACTTAAGTTTCTTACAATAAACAAACAATAATCATCACACACTGTTCGAAACACGACGAGATTTCATATTCTAAAAACATTGTATAACACATTCCTTGTCTAAATTAGCACACAAATCTTGTTCAATATATGTCACTAAAACTTTACATACCTTAATAGTTATATGCAAAAACAATTCCTACAACGAGAATTAGAGGCAGGTCGGAGAGAGAACGTCGGTCGAAAGTATCACGTCGTGTTTAGATGACAACAATAACCTTTTTTTTTTTTTGCTGTTGCAGCCGGCAAGTTACGTGAAAATTGACCGGTTGTGTTAATTTATTTATCATGAATTTTCGTTTCTTATTTTTAAGTTGTATTATAAGAAGAATAGGATACTTTTCTCCCTCTATTTTGCCAAGTTAACAAATAGTCCCCTATACTACAAAACACTCGATTTACCACCTCCTACTATACCAAATCCTTTCACCAAACCTAATTATAAATAAATATTTATATAGGTATATTTGGTGAATTAAACTTAGTATTTGGCGTGCATCATTGGTAAAACATTATTGCTATATGTAAACTTGAGATCATCATTTTGATTTCTACTGCATACATATATATATAGAACTGACCTTTTGCAAATGGCCAAGGGGGTTCAGCTGAACCCCCTTTTCAAGCCTTCCCTCCGCCAATGCATTTATATAAAAGTGATTCTTGAATTGTTCTTATGAATAATGTTCAGTTGTTGTGCTTATGCTAATTTATGTGGACTTCTATCAATAAATGAGCTTCCTCACAATATGAACTTGGAATGTGATTTTTTGAGCCTTTATATTAGAATATATATATATATATATATATATATATATATATTATATATATATTATATTTCATCATCATCAAAGTGCTCTCAGTTCTCCACTCGAAATTATTTCTCCAAATGGTTTTAATTCATTAATGATAGAGATATATAGTATATGCACGACTATACTATTATTACAAAAATATATATTAACTAATCCTTAGGGCTGCCCAAAGACTCATATAATAATGGTGATCTCGTAACATTAATTTGCTTGGAATAAATTAATGGCAACTCGAGGAAACAAAATTAGTAAGAAGATATGCAATTTGGTCCTCAAAAGATAAGTAATGAAGTTGAATGTCGCCTAAGTTAACTAATACGAAGTTCAATATATTTTTTACGCTATTGAAGAAGATGACTGATCGAAATCTGGACTATACTCGTATTGTCGCCAAACACGTAGGCGTACAAATTGTGACACACAAATCAACCAATAGTTCAGTAAGCCATATTAGGGTAGACATCAGATATAGAACGATACTCAAATTTCAAAACTGAGTCTTGTTTCTTATAACCTAACTATAGATTTTTTGCTTTGAAATCCCTAAAATGCCCCTAGAAAAAATCCATAGAAAATTGGAGCTCTTAAGATCAAGATTCTTTGTGTTTTGTAGTTATCAGTTGTGGTATTTAGTCTTATTTCGTAATTAATTCCTTAGACATCCTTGTTGTATTACTGAAGAAAAGGAATCCGCTCGAATCTCTATACTCAATTATTTTAGTGTGGACTACATCACAAAATAAGCCTAGTCTGGATGGCAAGTGGTTCGTCACACATACTCGACCGATCGAAGATCGATTCCCCTTAGCAACACTGTAAATCCCATCCCAAACCAACGTAGGTTAGACCGGGAATAGACGTCACGGTCGAACCTCAAGTACAAAATCCCAAAAAAACATAGTCAACTAAATAAATAGGAAAAAGGCAAGTCCTAGTCAAAGCCGCCAATGGTCTACCTCAAGATTTCAATTACCACCTCGACTTGTACCAGCTGCTTCAAACACTTCACCAACTAGACACGATTATCTGAAAGAGGGAGAGAAAGGGGGCTCAGTTTCTTAATGAAAAATTGAGTGAAGCAACACCACACTTATGTTGAACATAACCACAAGGAGCTACCCCAACACTCTGTCAATCTGCACTAAACAATGGAACTCAACTTACGTCCAATCAGTTATTAATCCTAGAACAGTCTATGTGATCAACTAAGTACATTTCTCTGGCTACATTAAAAAATTCCCAATATTATTATCATTTCAACATAATCCTAATTCACAATTTAACAACACTCACATGTCTCAATCATCACAAGAAATACACTATAAAAAATCGAGCGTTTAGCGTCGCTTACAAAAAGCAACGCGAAATGTAGCGACTCTAAATTTTAGCGTCGGTTCTTTCGCGACCGACGCTAAAATAAACCACGACCGACGCTAATAATGAGTTGACCGAAAGGGGTCGCTGACCAACCCAATTTTTTTGTTTTTGTTTTTTTTTGTTTTTAATATTCATTTTAATATTTTTCTTTTCAGATTTGGTCACTCCATTTTCCAGTTATACAACTTGGTCACTTAGATTTATTAGGTCATCCTTTTGGTCACTTAAATTTTCCAATTATTCATTTTATATTTGCCAACAGTTTTTCAGATTTGGTGTTGGCGGCGCAAACGGTGGCGGCGACGGCGGCGGTGACGGATGGTTGGGGAGAAACGGAGAAGAGGAGAAGAAGAGGAAAAAGAAGAAGAAGAAGAAGGTGGACCTGGAGATCTGGAAAAGGAAGCAGAGGAAGAGGAAGAAGAAGAGGAGAAGAGGAAGGCTGGTTAGAAAAAGGGAAGAGGAAGAAGAAGGTTGGTCTCGTATGGGATCATTGTCCTTCAACCACATCTAACAACAAACATCCAATATGCATCAACTCAATAAGAATCATTTTATCCCTAAAACTCACTTATATCTAGGTTTATTAATATTAACAATCATTCATCACATCACAATGCACAACAATCAACACCAATGATCAAGACCTAGTCAATTTCCCAAAAAATTTACTCTCGCTGATTCATGCAAAAACTTATTTTTCATCAATCATGAGTTTAAAATATTTATGTTACTCATTAATGCCTATTGAAGTAGGGACCTCGCCTAAAATATGAGACGAGACTGTAATCGTCTTCTAGTCACTCAGTTGCACACTACAAAAAATGGGGGTTTAGCGTCGCTTACAGCGAGACTTTAGCGTCGGTCGCTGAAACGACTGATGCTAAAATGTTGACTCGCGTTTGACCGGCATTTAGCGTCGATCGGTAGCCGACCGACGCTAAATTCTACGAAAAAACGACGCTAAATCCTGTTCTGGGTCAGAAACGGAGCCCTTGCCCAAAACCAGATTTAGCGTCGCTTACCGACATGATTTAGCATCGGCCATCGACCGATGCTAAATCACTTACCTATTTAAACTCTCAGTTCCTCTCTCAGCCGCCACCCTAACCCTAATCTCACACCTCTCTCAATCCTCTCCTCTCTCTCCTGAAACTCTCCCAACACTCATCCTCTCAACTCAAACTCTCATCCTCTCAAACTCTCATCCTCCCAACTCTCATCCTCTCAACTTACATCACCCCGCCATCGCCGGCACCACCAGCCGCCGGCGCTACCAACTTTCCCCACCACCGCCGCCGACCTTCCTCTTCCGCTGCCAACTTTCCCCACCCCACCGCCGACTTTCCCCACCACCGCCACCGACTTTCCTCGTCCACCGCCGACTTTCCCCACCGCCGCCGACTTTCCCAACCACCACCGCCGACTTTCCCCTTCACCACCGATTTTCCCCGTCGACTTTCCCCACCACCTTGAAAAACCCAGATCTTGAAAAACCCAAATCTTGAAAAACCCAGATCTGGAAAAAATAAAAATGAAAATTAAAAATGAACAAAAATGAAAACAAAAAACGAAAAATTGGGTTGGTCAGCCACCCATTCGGTCAACCCATTTTTAACGCCGGTCGGGTTTATTTTAGCGTCGGTCGCAAAAGAACCGACGCTAAAATTTAGCGTCGCAACATTTTGCATCGTTTTTTTAACCGACGCTAAATTATTTAGCGTCGGTCGATGACTGACGCTAAAGCGCGGTTTCGACCGACGCTAAACGGTCAATTTTTTGTAGTGGCAGGCGTTTCCCTCCGCCGACTTTCCCCACCACTGCCACCGACTTTCCTCGTCCACCGCCGACTTTCCCCACCGCCGCCGACTTTCCCAACCACCACCGCCGACTTTCCCCTTCACCACCGATTTTCCCCGTCGACTTTCCCCACCACCTTGAAAAACCCAGATCTTGAAAAACCCAAATCTTGAAAAACCCAGATCTGGAAAAAAAAAACGAAAATTAAAAATGAACAAAAAATGAAAACAAAAAACGAAAAATTGGGTTGGTCAGCCACCCATTCGGTCAACCCATTTTTAACGCCGGTCGGGTTTATTTTAGCGTCGGTCGCAAAAGAACCGACGCTAAAATTTAGCGTCGCAACATTTTGCATCGTTTTTTTAACCGACGCTAAATTATTTAGCGTCGGTCGATGACTGACGCTAAAGCGCGGTTTCGACCGACGCTAAACGGTCAATTTTTTGTAGTGGCAGGCGTTTCCCTCTCCGAAAACGTGGCTCTTCTTCTCATTGACAACAACTAGTCACTTCCCACCTCTAATTGAATCTAGACAATAAATCCCTTTGTTCCCACGAGACCGTAGGAAGAAACAACTCCTTGATTCGACCTCAATAGCTCCCAAAAAAAAAGTTTAAAGGTAGAGAAACCTTGGTTCGTCAATGGGGTTTATGAGTTGAGAGAAAAGGGAAATAGAGGAGAAAAATTATCAAAACTTGGAATTTAAATGTTTTTGCGCACATACACACCGTATAAGTGATTCCCGAGATTTCGTAGGAAGAAACAACTCCTCGATCTAACATTCGTTTATTTTGAAATCAAGGTTTGAAGTTGGGAAAACCTTGGTTCATCAATGGGGTTTTTGACTTGAGAGACAAGGGAAAAGAGGAGAAAACTTGTCAAAACACAGAATTTAAGTGTTTCAAATCCCTATTCTTATCGAACAAAAAGAACGAGAAAACTGAATGTTACTACTTTGTGCAGATAGGGCCCTACCACTACTTTTTCATTTTTCATTAACTGGGAGGGTTCATATTCAATTAAATAAGCATTCTTTGCCTTGTTCTCAATCAATTTATTCCAAGAGTGTATATAATCTGGGTATGGTATTGGTTCGACGGGAATGGTCAGACCAGAGCGGGGTCTCACCCATTTTTGTCACAACAGTTCTGGTTGAATCAGTTCTTTTGAATCAATGCATGTAGGTTCCTCAAGAGATTTTGTACTAATTCTTTCAGTCACTAAAATTATTGTATTAGTGATCCCATTACCCAAGTTGCAAAATTGATCTGTAACTTTTGAATGATGTTAGAATGAATAAAACTAACTTTCTCAATTAGTTCAATTATTACAAATCTGGTTACTTCGTTAACCATCGATCTTTAAACCCTAAAAGTGAGTTAATAAGGTGATTGTTATGAAAGTTATGGAGAACTATGAACAATGAAGTAGAGAGAAAACACAAGAGAGAAAGAGGAGAGAATTGCTTCTTCTTATTCATACCAATAGATACAATGATATGCTCTATTTATAGGCACATAATACATAACTCCTATAGGCTAATGTAATTACACATGAATAGAGAGAATAATGGGTCATGAAAGACATTGATTTTTATGATGAATGTGAAGGTAGCATCCTATGGACATTCATTACATATAATATTATTTATAACACTCCCCCTTGAATGTCCATTAGTTAATGACTAGATTATTAGCGGCCCATTCGCCGATTTTTTTGTGTTAATATTTTACTGGAAAATAATTTTTATTTAGATTACTTAGAAGTGTGGTTGAATTTTTTATACTTTTTATTTCTACGGTGAATGAGTCATATTGGTGAGTCATCACTTAACGGAATTTTGGATGGAATGGGCTGTTTGTTAGGTTGGCAAAGTAGGAGGGATAAATTGATCATTTCATAGTATAGGGGGTTGTTTGTTAACTTGGCAAAGTACTATTTTCCCTATATAATAATTTAATTCATATGTTGGTAAAAGATTATAAATTTGTTATCAATTATTGGGGATATAATAAACAAAAACATTGTACTTATGCTTTCTTGTTGTTACGTTAAAAACACTGCAACTTTTCTTTGATTAAATAGTAAACTACTCCAATCATTAGGTGTGGCATTGTTGGTTGTTCACTTTGTCTATTAACCATGAGGTTAAGAGTTTGATCCTTGTTGATGACACTCGATTTGACGTGATTATCAGCCTCATTTAAGCGACATTTCCTTGCTTAAGACATGGTTTTTAGGGTAGAATAACGAATATTCAATCGATTGCCCTATCTCGTGCCATTTGTGTTACCTTGGCCCGTTTCGGGTCTATTTGATGGTTTTCTAGTGCTTTTATGTTAGCACAGGTTTTTGCCGTCAAATAAAGTAGCCAAGGACGTGTCTAAGGCGTTGGTACCTCGAGGAATTGCACCGGAATCGATCCAAGGAGCCAATCAAGTCGAAACAATTCCTGCCCCGGTTTACAAAGGAATTTTCGGCGAAAATACCTTAGTATTTTCGGCGAAAATACATGCACAAATCCACTGATGTCAACTGAAGGATGTTTTCGGCGAAAACACTAAGTTTTCGCCGAGAACTATTAGACCGAAAATCACAGAAGAAATCAACCGGCGGGCTTCTCATTTACACTAAGAATTTCAGCGAAAATACCCTAGTATTTTCGGCGAAAATATCAGGCAAAATCCGGCAGATTAGGGTTAAGTATAAATACTTAACCGGCGGCCCATACCTGAAGAAGACAATATCATAATACACTTTTCATAATCATAATTCAAGGATTCTCTGAGAGTTCTGAAGGAGAGTTTAGAGTTCGAAGAGACGGAAAGAGATCGTGACGCCATCCCTTCCATCTCGAAGACTCGGAGCTAGGATTGCAGTTTACCGAAGATCGAAGTCTGCCGGAGTCATCTTAATTAGGTTTTTCAGATTCTTTTCTGTTCTTCCTCTGGATGATGAACTCTTTCTGTATCTTTGATTCTTTTGTTACAAACATGAGTAGCTAAACTCTTAGAGCTTAGACTAGATGAACCCTAAGTGACCCAAGGCTTTAAAGCGGTCACGGATCGGCGGTGATTAGATTCGAAGTTCAATCAGTTTCTCTTTCATGTTTGATTTGTTCTTCATTGTTCATGTTTCTTGTCTAAATTGATCACCTAGATTAGATTCTTGTTAAGCTAAGGATAGAAGCGAACGCTCGCCTTACTTTAGAACATCAAATTGAACAATTAACCTTAGAATTGGAGCGTGACTTTCGTAGGAACCGGTTAGGGTTAATCCACTGCAAGAGTAACTCATAAATCGTTAGTAATTCCACCAGTTAAGTTAAGTCGTTGCGAGAGGCGACCGTACCCGAGCGACTAATTAATCTTGGTAGCTAGAACGGATAGAGCGAACGTTCGCCGATCTTAAACCTAAGGGTCAGGAGTTATGGTGGTGTCTTAGAATTGATTGAATGAGAATCGAAATCCGCTGATCTGTTGATTGCCAATGCTCTGGGGAACGAAGGGGGATTCAAAGTCTAAGTTCGCCTGTCATCTCTGTTTTAACCAACCAATTTCCATTCTGTTCTTAGTTTCAATTTTTAATTTCTCTGCATTTCTTAGAATTAGAAGTCGTGGAACTCACACCACGCACGAAGTGTTTAAATCCGAGTAATTTGCCAGCTTATTTGAGTAGTCGATCTTAGAAGACCCGTGGAATACGATCTACCCTAGCTTGTTAGCTTTGTTAGTTATTTGGTTGAGTCGTCAACGACCGGTTCACCACTTCTTCATGAGAAAAGAATTAAAAAATTTTGTTTGTCATAACCGATTTTTATCCAAAATACCCTCATTTCTAAAATGAAGGAGGGGGTTTAAAATGCTGAAAAAGCTGGTGTGGCAACTCCAAAATGGAGATTCTGCTTTAATATATTAGTAGATATGCTCTATTAAAACTTTACAAGGAATAGTCAATAGAAGAACAATACATGTATAGGGAAAATAGTATTTTTCTTATAATACGCTATCACATACTGCCTCATTAAAAACCTTACCAGGAAACCTAGTGGGAAAAACCATGGTTAAGTGGAAAAGAGTGCAGTGCATATTAAGTCTCCCTCATGATAGGATGACTCAAAATCGTTCAATCTTTGAACTTCAATATTATGAATGATCTTGTTGTATGAAGTATCTTTTGTGAACAAATATGCTAGATTGTCACTTAATCAAAATTTTAATAATTATTCCACTAGTATCTAGAAATTGGTATTGGAAAAGTAACTTGGTCAAATGCATATTCTTGTAGCTTTTCTAATGCGATCCACTTACAACTCGATGATATATGTATGCATTATGCATGATCTTTGTGATCATGTTTATGAATTATGATGTGGCTTTATAGTTTGTTTCACAACCCAGCAAATAGTTGTATTGCCAAGTTGACCCAATTTATAATTGACCAACACGAAGATCATATCAATATTCAAAGACCACGTAACTCATTCTCATGTCTTCAATATGCTCAAATAACTTGAAATCTTATGTTATTTGACATAACATAGTATATGCTTCAATTAGATCTCAAGTCATCGAAAATAGCAAAAAAAATCCCCCGCGCAGAATCAGTAAAAAGTGCGCCTGGGAGCACAATAAAAGTTACCCAGAATCAAGATTTTTCTGGATTTTGGGGTATTTAAACCCCAAATACAGAGGAAAATGATTATTCTTCATTATATTTGATTTTAAGAGGATTTCCACAACTTGGGGAGAGTTGAGAGCTTATTTTGGTGCAATCGGAGAGATCTTAACACCATCATTCCATCCCAGAAGAGGATTGGACCTATGAATTGAAGATTATTAAGATTGAAGCCGCCAAGAATCATCCGAAATTAGGTTTTTCAGATTTCCTCTATTCTTCCTCTGTTTTAAAATAAATTCTTGTGTAGTCTTTGAATCTTGTTTATTAGACATGAGTAGCTAAACTATTATATCTTAGATTATATGAGCCCTAAGTGACCTGGGGCTTTAAAGTGGTCACGGATCGGCGGTATTTAGATTTTAATTCAGACTTTCTATTATTCATGTTTAATTTGTTCTTTAAATCTGTTTCATTTCTGGCTTGATCACCTAGATTAGATTCTTGTTAGAATAAAGGATAGTGACGAACGCCCACCTTGTTCTAGAACATCGAATTAAACAGTTAACCTTTGCAACGGATTCACCTGACCAATAATGGCCGTTTAGGGTTGCTCCGTTGCAGAAGCGAACGCACGGACAATTTATTAATATTGGTAGCTAGTTCAATAGTAGCGAACGTTCGTTGACCTAGACCTAAGGATAGAGAGCTATGGCGGTGGATAATAATTGAATGAATTGAGTTTGAAATTTGTCGATCTTGTGATTACCAATGCCTTGGTGATCTTAGGGGGATTTGAAATCTAAGCTATCATCTCATTAATTGAATAAACCAATCAATCAATCAACCTGTTAGCTTTAATTAGTCTACTTTCCATGCATGATATATAGTAATAGAAATTCGTGAAACTCACACTACACAACTTGATAAACCTGAATAAGTTGCTAAATTACTTTGAGTAAACGTTAAGAGGAAGCTCCGTGGAATACGATCTATCCTACTCTTGTATATTAGTTATTTGACCGCTGTTTTACAGCTTATCAAGGGTTACCCTTTATTTTGTTACTTTTGTTCCCGTTTTTGTTCTTCTTTTCTGAGTTTCATGTGGTGACTATGTATTGTTTTGTCGTTTTGTCATTGCTTCGCGATTTTTTTTTATCTTATGCGCCCAAACCAAGTTCCCAGGCCTCCAGCACTTGCGTACATACCAGCGTACAAGTACAACGTGACAGAACCCTAGGGTCGACAGCCGCCTAGGGTTCCCTCAAAAGAAGCATGGGTCGGGCGAGCCTTGAGGACTATAGAAGCACGGTAGAAACCCTAGCCGCCTAGGGTTTCCCTTGGAACCCGGTGTACGACTCCCATGCGGGAAAGGACTCCGAAATAGACTCAGACTCTGAATAGTATAAATAAGGGACCAACCCTTGATATGCGGGACAACTATCAAGGTCGTATTCCACGAGGGCTCTCTCAATAGCTAATACTCACACGGTTCATGGACGGTCTATTCATTTAAAATTGGTTTTAGTTTGGAAAGGAAATAAAAACATAAAAGAAACTAAACAAGAAAGCAAATCAAAAGGGTGCAAAACAAAGGTAAAGGAGGTTCACTTGGAAAGATAGCTTCATCATGCTCAAGAGGAACAAATGCACAAACAAGCCAAACATGATCGAGGATGCAATCGAATGACCACGCAAATCCCTTCTATAGACTCAATGCACTCTCATCGCACCAAATCCCTATCCTAGAACCACTCAACCTAGGCTTTCGCTCTCAAGCTAAGTGAGTAAGGATGCATTAAAGGTGTTTGATGAAATGCCAAGCTACAAAACCCTCTCCTATGACTCTATGACCACTAGGCTAGACACCACACTCTCATGTCAATGTCCTAACACTAAGAGAATCATCAAAAGACTAATCAAAGTTCAATTGAATGAAAAACCTAATGCACGCCAAGTGTTCGATAAAATGCACAAGTGAGAAATCATGCAAACTATGGTTGAATTGAGATGATCTAATATCTTAGAACACACTCTCTTGAATCCCTAGACCTACAATCCATGTAATCTAAGCACTCTCATGCATTACATCACAAATAATAGACCAATCAAGCCATAGCCATCAATGGAATTAACAACAAGTCTAGAGATCATCTTCTTACAATCCAAGATCAATCATGGCAAATGTGTACAATCAACCTCTATCATAGCACAATTAATCTATCAATCCAAGGAAACCTAAGAAATCAGCCACACATGGCCAAGGAAATGAAGGAAAGAGAAAGAAAGATGATCACCAAGAACACCATGGCAATCCTCCTTTTGCAAGCTCCTCTTCCAAGGTTGTGGGCTTCAATCCAAGCTCCTCTACTTTGATTTGCACCTTGCTCTAGGTTGTGGATTAGAGATGAGGAGAAAAGTATTTGAGAAGTTGAGAGAAAAGGGTTTTGTTGAAGTGTGAAATCTGAAATTATTGAGTTGTTCTCAATTTTTGCCCCCTCTTCGTCCTTATATACTGCACCGGAAAACCTTTATATTTTCGGCGAAAACTCTGTAACATTTTCGCCGAAAATGCCTTTGTAAACCCGACCGGCTGATGCATTCCTTCATAGATTTCGGCGAAAACATTGGGAAGTTTTCGCCGAAAATGACTTCATTGATCAGATGTCCGCCGACTGCTTAGAATTTTCGGTCCGAGAACTCTAGGTTCTCGCCGAAAATTCCTTCAGCTTAAAGTGCATTTTCTTCGATTTTGCATCGGCCGTATCTCCTCCGTCCTAGCTCCGATTGACCTCCCGTTTCATCCTACGTGCTCCTTGTCACCAGTACTGGTGAACGTGTCGTTGTGATGCGTTCAACCAAATAACTACTAATGCTAAGAAAAAGCGTATAGCAGATCGTATTCAACTCGAGGTTTCTTCTAATCGACTACTTTGAAGAAGCTGGCAAATTACTCAGGTTAAAACACGTTGTGCGTGGTGTGAGTTCCACGACTTCTAGTCCATTAAGCAAAGGAAAATAAAAGACAGAAAGATTAAAAGATTGACTAACGGGAAGATAGACGAACTTAGATTTCGAATCCCCCTTAGATCACCAGAGCAACGGCAATAACAAGATCAGCGGTTTTCAATTCTAATTCAATCGGTTTCTAAACACCACCATAACTCCTTACCCTTAGGTTTAAGACCGGCGAACATTCGCTCTATCCGTTCTAACTACCAAGATTAACTAGCCGCCCGGGTACGGTCGGCTCTCGCAACGACTTAATTAATTGGTGTGATTACTAATGATTAATGAGTTACTCTTGCAGTGAATTAACCCTAACCGGTTCCTACGAAAGGCACACTCCAATTATAAGGTTAATTGTTTAATTTGATGTTCTAAAGTAAGGCGAGCGTTCGCTTCTATCCTTAGCTTAACAAGAATCTAATCTAGGTGATCAATCCAGACAAGAAACATAAACAATGAAGAACGAATCAAACATGCAAAGAGAAACTGATTGAACTTCGAATCTAATTACCGCCGATCCGTGACCGCTTTAAAGCCCTGGGTCACTTAGGGTTCATCTAATCTAAGCTCTACAAGTTCAGTTACTCATATCAGATACAAGAGAATCAAAGGCAACAATGAAGATCATCATACAGAGGAAGAACATATAAGAACTGAAAAACCTAATTCTGACGACTCCCAAGAAGCTTCAATCTCCTAGATCTTCAACTTTAAGCTTCGAGTTCTCCGAGGTGGAAGGATGGCGTCACGATCACTCCACGGATCTTCGAACTCTCTAAAATCTATCTATCGACCCTAGAGTCGGCTGACTCTCAAAAGTCTGATTTGTGAAAATATGAAGAATGAATGATTTTTTTCGTTTTATGTCCCCCCTTCCTTTGGCTGCCGGCTGCTTCTTTAAATAGGTACGTTTTAGGGTTTCCAATACAGCGCCGGATTTGGAAGGGATTTTTGCCGAAAATAATGAAGTATTTTTGCCGAAAATATTCTTGCAATTGAGGACACCGCCGGCTGATTTCTCTGTACTCTATCTTCGGTCCGAGCAGTTGATCAATTTCGCCGAAAATACCTTCTGTTGGCGCCAGTGATTTTCCCTTGCATCTTCGCCGAAAACCCTGGGCTCTTTTCGCCAAAGATGTTTTTCTCTTGACATCATTGGTTTACACTATTATTTTCGCCGAAGATGTGAGCTTGTTTTCGCCGAATGTGTAAGTGTGAATGGGCAGATTTTCGGTTTGACTTTGGTTGGCTCCTTTGATCGATTCCGATTCAGTTCCTCGATGTTCCTATGCCTTAGACACATCCATGGCTACTTTATTTGACGGCAAAAACCTATGCTTACGCAAAAACACTAGAAAACCATCAAATAGACCCAAAAAGGGCCAAAGTAACCAAATCGGTAGGAAATAGGGTAGTTGAGTGAATATTCGCTATTTTACCCCTAAAACCACGTTCCAAGCAAGGAAATGTCGCTTAAATGAGGCTGATAATCACGTCAAATCGAGTGTCATCAAATACCCCACACTTAAGCTTTTGCTTGTCCTCAAGCAAACTGAACTAGAAAACACTCAAATTCACAAATGACACGAGATTAAACCGAGATTCAATTCTAACAATTTGGTTTAGACTGTTCCACGTAGAAAGAGTGACCTACACATGCAAGAACATCAACCAAACAAGTTTTCGATCTCACTACTTTCTGCACACTTCAAGTAGTGGTTTTAACAAAGCTCGTTTCTTGCAAAACAATTAATCATAATTAACCGACTACGATAACACCAATTCTAATCAAAAAGACTTGAAGCTCTAGCCATGATGTGGATGCGGAGGTAGGAAAAGTGACGTGGCTATCGACTCAACTTCATCCGTTTCTAGATCTGTACGTTACATGTTCTAGCTAGGACCGCTTTTTAACAACAATTTCGTTCAAGCTTCAACTTATTCCTTCAATTTAGTTACTGCATACTAGTGCTCGATACCAAACACTTCACTTAGGTGTTGGACCTGCCTAGCTCACAGTATTTGTGCCTTTGCTAGTGCTCAACCCGAACACTTCACTTAGGTGTCGGGCTTGCCTAGCTTTATTTTCAGCACTTTAAAGAACTTAGCATTGATTTGCAACACTTAATTACTTGATTTAACCAATTTAGCCACTTGATCCTAGCTAGTTATAACTTTTTACACAAGATTTCGAATTGGATTTCCGTCTAATCTCTAGCCACAATCACAGGTGAACAAATATGGAGTGAAAAACATGGGAGAAGCTAGCATCTATCATCTTAGAACGGTGTCATCGAGCTTTGTTATTAACAAACCAATTAATTCAATTAATTCAAGTTTCAACTACAAGAGTGATTTATGATCTGTTCTGACCTAGACTCATTTAATATCAGTTCCAACACGTTGGCTACATGTTCTAAGTGGAACAGTCTAGACGTCATTGTTCAAAATTGAAGTCAATTTAACATCAAGAGTCAAGAATTGAGCAATTCTATGCTAGAGAAATTCAAATTTGAACCATAGAATCATAGATAGCAAGCAAGATCATGCATAATCCTAGACTCCTACCCCACACTTAAGCGGTTCTGTGTCCTCACAGAACTAATCTAGAGTAGAGAGATACGAAGAACCTGTGACGAGATGGTCGGTGTAGGGGATGAACATGGATAGCCCGGAGCAGAGCGGAGTAGCTACTCGAGATCCTACAAAACAAAAACAACAAAAAGATCAAAAGGATACCGGGACAAGTGTCCCGGATCCACACAGAATAAAAGTCGAACAAAGAAGGTTAAGGGAAATTTTTAAAAATATTTTGACGATTGAATGAGAAACTGAAAGAAGGAAGAGAGAGGGTGAATCCGGATTTTAAAGGAATAGTTGGGTGATTTTCAAAATTATTTTTGGCGAAATTAAAAGGGTGGTTTCGCCGAAAATTTTAGTTCAAATGCACTGCCGGATTTTCGAAGGCGTTTTCGCCGAAAATAACCATATGGTTTCGCCGAAAACTTTAGTTCAAATCACTGCTTGGTTTTCAAAATCAATTTCGGCGAAAACAGTATAAATTTCGGACCGAAAATATGAAACAGGGAGACTCAGTTGAAAATCCAAAAGGTGATTTCGCCGAAAATGGTGGGGTGATTTCACCGAAAATTTTGAACTGTTCGGGTTTAAAACATTTTCGCAAATCCGGCCAACTTCAGAAAATCACAGTTAAATCCACAAAAATCGGAACGACCTCAATCAACTTGCTACTGACTCTATGACACACAAACTCTACACGAAAAATAATAAATCAAACAAACTGACACTTTGGCTCCCCCGAACCTGACTCGAACGACAAAAAGACTGACTCAAAAAATTCAAAAACGGACTCCAGCCGTGGGTTGCCTCCCACGAATGCTCTCTTTTAACGTCCTTGAGCCGGACGGTACCTGTTAGGGACCCCAACTCAGAAGTTCCTTGAAGTCAATCGTCTTCTTCAAGGTGTGCGGTTGAGTGCCATGTAGCACTCCAGAAGGGTGATGTAACCGGTAGTGCTCCAATAGATCGCGATCTTGGTTGGATGACCAGTTCTTCTTGAATTCTCCTACTTGAGGAGGAAAGAGGTAGTACGGCGTGGCATGGTCAATGAGCTCCATCTTCTCCACCTGATGATCATCCAGATGTCTCTCGGGATCGAGTGTGTATACTTCCAAATCTTTAACGTCTTTGATTCCCACGTGCTCGTCTCTGACTTGATCTATAGGTTGGCTCGGCGGGAGCTCGATTGAGGATATCTCCTCGATTTCTTCGTGCTCCTCTTCGGCTTCAACTTCAGGATGGATTGGCTTTATGTCTTCATCAACCACCACCGCCAAGGATTCTTCTAGCTCATGATAGTCATGGACGGGCTCATCTTCTTCTTCGAACATCTCCTGAGCGTGTTCTATCATTAACTGCTTTGGTTGCTCGAGCTTGATGTCCGTCGTGAGATGAGCTTGTAGCATTGAAGAGATATTATCCAAGGCAGATTGGGTTCTCGACGAGCATTGTTGATGTTCATGAAGCATTTCTTGGTTATCTCTAGCGCCTCTTCGATGCTCTTGTTGGTGTATCTCTTGGTAGCCTTGTAGCATTGAAGAGATCTTATCAAAGAGGGAGTCAAATCTCGCCGTCTGTTGTTGTTGTTGTTGATGTAGCATTTCTCGATAATGATCGGGATATGGTGCTTCATTGATGTACCGCTCTCGGTACCGGTCATCCCACCTGTTACCCTGCATAATCAAAACTAAGAAGCACTACCCAGGTAAAACATGAAAATATGGAGGAAAATTAAATGGTAAGGCGGAAAGGTAAAAGAATAATTTGCCAACTCTTCTTTCAAACAATTAGAAGAGTTCCCCGGCAACGGCGCCAATTTGGTGAACGTGTCGTTGTGATGCGTTCAACCAAATAACTACTAATGCTAAGAAAAGCGTATAGCAGATCGTATTCAACTCGAGGTTTCTTCTAATCGACTACTTTGAAGAAGCTGGCAAATTACTCAGGTTAAAACACATTGTGCGTGGTGTGAGTTCCACGACTTCTAGTCTATTAAGCAAAGGAAAATAAAAGACAGAAAGATTAAAAGATTGACTAACGGGAAGATAGACGAACTTGGATTTCGAATCCCCCTTAGATCACCAGAGCAACGACACTCACAAGATCAGCGGTTTTCAATTCTAATTCAATCGGTTTCTAAACACCACCATAACTCCTTACCCTTAGGTTTAAGACCGGCGAACGTTCGCTCTATCCGTTCTAACTACCAAGATTAACTAGCCGTTCGGGTACGGTCGCCTCTCGCAACGACTTAATTAATTGGTGTGATTACTAATGATTAATGAGTTACTCTTGCAGTGAATTAACCCTAACCGGTTCCTACGAAAGGCACACTCCAATTATAAGGTTAATTGTTTAATTCGATGTTCTAAAGTAAGGCGAGCGTTCGCTTTTATCCTTAGCTTAACAAGAATCTAATCTAGGTGATCAATCCAGACAAGAAACATAAACAATGAAGAACGAATCAAACATGCAAAGAGAAACTGATTGAACTTCGAATCTAATTACCGCCGATCCGTGACCGCTTTAAAGCCCTGGGTCACTTAGGGTTCATCTAATCTAAGCTCTACAAGTTCAGTTACTCATATTAGAAACAAGAGAATCAAAGGCAACAATGAAGATCATCATACAGAGGAAGAACAGATAAGAACTGAAAAACCTAATTCTGACGACTCCCACGAAGCTTCAATCTCCTAGATCTTCAACTTTAAGCTCCGAGTTCTCCGAGGTGGAAGGATGGCGTCACGATCTCTCCACGGATCTTCGAACTCTCTAAACTCTATCTATCGACCCTAGAGTCGGCTGACTCTCAAAAGTCTGATTTGTGAAAATATGAAGTATGAATGATTTTTTTCGTTTTATGTCCCCCCTTCCTTTGGCTGCCGGCTGCTTCTTTAAATAGGTACGTTTTAGGGTTTCCAATACAGCGCCGGATTTGGAAGGGATTTTTGCCGAAAATAATGAAGTATTTTCGCCGAAAATATTCTTGCAATTGAGGACACCTGATGACACTCATTTGACGTGATTATCAGCCTCATTTAAGCGACATTTCTTTGCTTAAGACATGGTTTTTAGGGTAGAATAACGAATATTCAATCAATTGACCTATCTCATGCCATTTGTGTTACCTTGGCCCGTTTCGGGTCTATTTGATGGTTTTCTAGTGTTTTTATGTTAGCACAGGTTTTTGCCGTCAAATAAAGTAGCCAAGGACGTGTCTAAGGCATTAGAACATCGAGGAACTGAACCGGAATCGATCAAAGGAACCAACCAAAATCCTGCCCGATTACAAAGACACTTTCGCCGAAAATGTCCTATGGATTTCTGCGAAAATATTAGTGCATTCAGACTGGTGCCAAGACAAAGGAGATTTCGCCGAAAACAAGTATATGTTTTCGGCGAAAACATTAGTGCAAACCGGCTGATGTCAAGTGAAGAAAGTTTTCGCCGAAAACTTTGAGTTTTCGGACTGAAAAGAATGAACAGAAGGATCAGTCGGCGGACGTCCATTCACACAAGGATTTTCGCCGAAAATATCCCTATATTTTCGGCAAAAATATTAGGCTAATCCGGCGCTGTATTGGAAACCCTAAAGTGTACCTATTTAAAGAGAAGCAGTCGGCAGCCAAAGGGAGAGGTGACATCAAACAACAATTCATTATTCTTATTTTCTCAAATCAGACTTTTGAGAGTCATCCGACTCTAGGGTCGATAGATAGAGTTTAGAGAGTTCGAAGATCCGTGGAGAGATCGTGACGCCATCCTTCCGCCTCGGAGAGCTCGAAGCTTAAAGTTGAAGATCCAGGAGATCGAAGCTTCGCCGGAGTCGTCAAATTAGGTTTTATAGTTCTTCACTGTTCTTCCTACCTGAGATGTATTCCTTGTTTGATTTCGATTCTCTTGTTTCTAATATGAGTAACTGAACTTGTAGAGCTTAGATTAGATGAACCCTAAGTGACCCAGGGCTTTAAAGCGGTCACGGATCAGCGGTAATTAGATTCGAAGTTCAATCAGTTTCTCTTTGCATGTTTGATTCGTTCTTCATTGTTCATGTTTCTTGTCTGGATTGATCCCCTAGATTAGATTCTGGTTAAGCTAAGGATAGAAGCGAACGCTCGCCTTACTTTAGAACATCGAATTGAACAATTAACCTTATAATTGGAGCGTGCCTTTCGTAGGAACCGGTTAGCGTTAATCCACTGCAAGAGTAACTCATTAATCATTAGTAATTGCACCAGTTAATTAAGTCGTTGCGAGAGGCGACCGTACCCGGGCGGCTAGTTAATCTTGGTAGTTAGAACGGATAGAGCGAACGTTCGCCGGTCTTAGACCTAAGGGTAAGGAGTTATGTGGTGTATAGAAACCGATTGAATTAGAATTGAAAACCGCTGATCTTGTGATTTCCGTTGCTCTGGTGATCTAAGGGGGATTCGAAATCTAAGTTCGTCTATCTTCTCGTTAGTCAACCTTTTATTTTTCTGTCTTTTATTTTCCTTTGTTCATTAGATTAGAAGTCGTGGAACTCACACCACGCACTACGTGTTTAAACCTGAATAAATTGTCAGCTTCTTCAAAGTAGTCGATTAGAAGAAACCTCGAGTTGAATACGATCTGCTAGTAGTTTTTATTTGGCTGAACCCTCAACGACAGGTTCACCAAATTGGCGCCGTTGCCGGGGACTCTTCTAATTGTTTGAAAGAAGAGTTGGCAAATTATTCTTCTAATTTTAGTCCTATGAGGACACAGTACGATTTAAGTGTGGGGTAGGATGCTAGAGAACCTTGCATGAACTTGATTGCCCTTGATTGTGTTTTTGTGTGCCTCGTGATTCCTGTCCAATCTCTCTAGCATTAGAATGGCTCAGTTCTTGACTTGTGATGTTAAATTGACTTCAATTTTGAACAATGACGTCTAGACTGTTTCACTTAGAACCTGTAACCAACGTGTCGGAACTGATATTAAATGAGTCTAGGTCAGAACAGATCATAAATCACTTCAGTAGTTGAAACTTGAATTAATTGAATTATATGGTCTGTTAATAACAAAGCTCGATAACACCGATCTAAGATGATAGATGCTAGCTTCTCCCATGTTTTTCACTTCATATTTGTTCACCTGTGATTGTGGCTAGAGATTAGAAGGAAATCCAATTCGAAATCTCGTGTAAAAAGTTATAACTAGCTAGGATCAAGTGGCTAAACTGTTGAATCAAGTAATTAAGTTGTGCAATTCAAGTAAAAGTCTTCAAAATGCTGAAAATGCTAGGCAAGCCCGACACCTAAGTGAAGTGTTCGGGTTGAGCACTAGCAAAGGCACAAATACTGTGAGCTAGGCAGGTCCAACACCTAAGTGAAGTGTTTGGTATCGAGCACTAGTATGCAGTAAATAAATTGAAGGAAAAAGTTGAAGCTTGAACGAAATTATTGTTAAAAAGCGGTCCTAGCTAGAACATGTAACGTACAGATCTAGAAACGGATGAAGTCGAGTCAATAGCCACGCCACTTTTCCTATCTCCGCGTCCACATCATGGCTAGAGCTTAAAGTCTTTTTGATTAGAATTGGTGTTATCGTAGTCGGTTAATTATGATTAATTGTTTTGCCAAGAAACGAGCTTTGTTAAAACCACTACTTGAAGTGTGCAGAAATTAGTGAGATCGAAAACTTGTTTGGTTGATGTTCTTGCATGTGTAGGTCACTTTTTCTACGTGGAACAGTCTAAACCAAATTGTTAGAATTGAATCTCGGTTTAATCTCTTGTCATTTGTGAATTTCAGTGTGTTCTAGTTCAGTTTGCTTGAGGACAAGCAAAAGCTTAAGTGTGGGGTATTTGATGACACTCGATTTGACGTGATTATCAGCCTCATTTAAGCGACATTTCTTTGCTTAAGACATGGTTTTTAGGGTAGAATAACGAATATTCAATCAATTGCCCTATCTCGTGCCATTTGTGTTACCTTGGCCCGTTTCGGGTCTATTTGATGGTTTTCTAGTGTTTTTATGTTAGCACAGGTTTTTGCCGTCAAATAAAGTAGCCAAGGACGTGTCTAAGGCATTAGAACATCGAGGAACTGAACCGGAATCGATCAAAGGAACCAACCAAAATCCTGCCCGATTACAAAGACACTTTCGCCGAAAATGTCCTATGGATTTCGGCGAAAATATTAGTGCATTCAGACTGGTGCCAAGACAAAGGAGATTTCGCCGAAAATAAGTATATGTTTTTGGCGAAAACATTAGTGCAAACCGGCTGATGTCAAGTGAAGAAAGTTTTCGCCGAAAACTTTGAGTTTTCGGACCGAAAAGAATGAACAGAAGGATCAGTCGGCGGACGTCCATTCACACAAGGATTTTTGCCAAAATATCCCTATATTTTTGGCGAAAATATTAGGCTAATCCGGCGCTGTATTGGAAACCCTAAAGTGTACCTATTTAAAGAGAAGCAGTCGGCAGCCAAAGGGAGAGGAGACATCAAACAACAATTCATTATTCTTATTTTCTCAAATTAGACTTTTGAGAGTCATCCGACTCTAGGGTCGATAGATAGAGTTTAGAGAGTTCGAAGATCCGTGGAGAGATCGTGATGCCATCCTTCCGCCTCGGAGAGCTCGGAGCTTAAAGTTGAAGATTCAGGAGATCGAAGCTTCGCCGGAGTCGTCAAATTAGGTTTTATAGTTCTTCTCTGTTCTTCCTACCTGAGATGTATTCCTTGTTTGATTTCGATTCTCTTGTTTCTAATATGAGTAACTGAACTTGTAGAGCTTAGATTAGATGAACCCTAAGTGACCCAGGGCTTTAAAGCGGTCACGGATCGGCGGTAATTAGATTCGAAGTTCAATCAGTTTCTCTTTGCATGTTTGATTCGTTCTTCATTGTTCATGTTTCTTGTCTGGATTGATCCCCTAGATTAGATTCTGGTTAAGCTAAGGATAGAAGCAAACGCTCGCCTTACTTTAGAACATCGAATTGAACAATTAACCTTATAATTGGAGCGTGCCTTTCGTAGGAACCGGTTAGGGTTAATCCACTGCAAGAGTAACTCATTAATCATTAGTAATTGCACCAGTTAATTAAGTCGTTGCGAGAGGCGACCGTACCCGGGCGGCTAGTTAATCTTGGTAGTTAGAACGGATAGAGCGAACGTTCGCCGGTCTTAGACCTAAGGGTAAGGAGTTATGGTGGTGTATAGAAACCGATTGAATTAGAATTGAAAACCGCTGATCTTGTGATTTCCGTTGCTCTGGTGATCTAAGGGGGATTCGAAATCTAAGTTCGTCTATCTTCTCGTTCGTCTATCTTCTCGTTAGTCAACCTTTTACTTTTCTGTCTTTTATTTTCCTTTGTTCATTAGATTAGAAGTCGTGGAACTCACACCACGCACTACGTGTTTAAACCTGAATAAATTGTCAGCTTCTTCAAAGTAGTCGATTAGAAGAAACCTCGAGTTGAATACGATCTGCTATACGCTTTTTCTTAGCATTAGTAGTTTTTATTTGGCTGAACCCTCAACGACAGGTTCACCAGCACCGCCGGCTGATTTCTCTGTACTCTATCTTCGGTCCGAGCAGTTGATCAATTTCGCCGAAAATACCTTCTGTTGGCGCCAGTGATTTTCCCTTGCATCTTCGCCGAAAACCCTGGGCTCTTTTCACCGAAGATGTTCTTCTCTTGACATCAGTTGGTTTACACTGTTAATTTCGCCGAAGATGTGAGCTTGTTTTTGCCGAATGTGTAAGTGTGAATGGGCAGATTTTCGGTTTGACTTTGATTGGCTCCTTTGATCGATTCCGGTTCAGTTCCTCGATGTTCCTATGCCTTAGACACGTCCATGGCTACTTTATTTGATGGCAAAAACCTGTGCTTACGCAAAAACACTAGAAAACCATCAAATAGACCCAAAAGGGCCAAAGTAACCAAATCGGTAGGAAATAGGGTAGTTGAGTGAATATTCGCTATTTTACCCCTAAAACCACGTTCCAAGCAAGGAAATGTCGCTTAAATGAGGCTGATAATCACGTCAAATCGAGTGTCATCAAGTACTTTAATGTCAAGACCTGAAAATACAAAGAAAACAGCTCCAATAGACATGAAATTGGCCTCAAAGTGGCAACCGGGCAACAAGATAGCACTTAGCATAAAACATCCATAAAAGCATATAAATCATAGCAAAATAAGATCAAACAAGGGCAATCCTTAGGCTAATCAAAGGCTTAAAATGCACCAAATATAGTCACATCAAATTCCCCTACGACTAATCTTTGCTTGTCCTCAAGCAAATAAACTAGAAAACATCCAGCTCACAAATGACAAGATTCGGCCCCATTGAGATTCAAGCAATAACAATTGGCTTAAACTGTTCCACGAACAAACTAAACCTACACATGTAAGAACATCAACCAAACAAGTCTAGTCCTCACTATTTTCTGCACACTTCAAGTAGTGGTTGATTGGGACACAGCGAAACCGACCACGACAACACCAACTCTAATCAAAAGGACTTGAACTCGGGAAATGAAATGAAACAGGTGGAGGTAAGGAAATTTGGGAAAATGATGAGTGATTATGATGTGGCTATCGACTCGACTTCATCCGCTTCTAGATCCGCTCTTTACAAACTCGGGCATAGGATCAAGGGCTACATTTGAGAACTTTTTTTTCCTTTCTTTTCTTTCTCTTTTCTTTTTCATCATTTTTTCTTTTTTTTTTCTTTTTCTTTTTTTCTTACTGCATACTAGTGCTCGATCCAACACTTCACTTAGGTGTTGAACCTGCCTAGCTCACAGCTTTTGCCTTTGCTAGTGCTCAACCCGACACTTCACTTAGGTGCCGAGCTTGCCTAGCTTAGCTTTTCTCTTCTTTTCTTTTGACATTAGCCACTTGATCCTTAGCCCCTTACAACTTTAACACAAGATTTTGAATTGGACTCCATCTAATCTCAAGCCACAATCACGAGGGATCAAAAAGAGAATGAAAAACATGGAAAAGGGGTGAAAATTCTGATTGCCTTCATCATCTTAGACCGGTGTTATCGAGTGGTACCAAAAACACGTATCAAACCAACATACAAGAGTGATAAAATCTCTGTTCTGGCTCAGACTCATTTTGATATTAGCGCTAACATGCTGGTTATAGGTTCTAAGTGGAACAGTCTAAACGTCATTATGAAAGCTTGAAGTCAATTAAACACCAAAAGTCAAGAACTGGGCGATTCTACAGTAGAGGAATTTGGAAACAATCAAGATCATGCAAATCAAGCAAATCATAGCATTATATTTCTACCACAAATAATCACACCAAAACCTCAAACTCCCCTACGACTAACATGAGCATTGTCCTCAATGATCAAGAGAGAGAGGGTAAGGTGGAACGAAGTTACCGCGTTGGTAGAGAGGAGCATAGGACGTAATAGTGGTGGAAGAGTTTCATGATGATCCTTGGTGAAGAGTGATCCCAATTGCTTGCCAAACCTTATTCAAAAACTAAAACAACACAAAAACGAAAAAGAACAAACAAGAGCAATAAAAGTAAAGATAACATGGGGTGCCTCCCAAGAAGCGCTTGGTTACCGTCTTAAGCTCAACGATACCTGCGTTATGGTGTCCAACTTAGTACCTCCTTGATGTCAAGTAGCTTCTTCCATGATGAAAGTTGAGCTCCAAGAAACATCTTGGGAGAATGGTAGACTAGCCAATGCACATTGATGCTTGTATAACACTTGATACTTTGGGGTGGCTTGCTACCTTTGAAATTTGGAACTTGAGGAAGAAAGTATGGTAGGGGGCCACCATTGAGCTCCATCATCTCCAAGTTGGTGATGTCACTCGAAGAGTTTTCCGTTCAAACATGGGCGACTCCTCTTCCATTATCACCTTAGGGGGGGGGGGGGTTATGAAGCTTGTGTCCGTCTCTTGACACAAGTACTTCATGATCAAGTAAGAAGATTGAAGAGTACTCACAATCCTTGGTGGGACCACAATAGAGTGGTGTTGTTCACTTTCGTGCTCCACTCTCGGTGTCACCTCTTCTTGAAGAGTCTTCAAATCATCTCTCACCACCTCTAAAGTGTCATCATCCTCAAGTCTCCTTGATTCTTCTATCCTCACATCATTGTCACATGGTGTTTCCATGGGAAAAACATGCACTTCAATCTCCTCCACTACCAAATCTTCCTCCGTGTCAAGCTCTTCGGATTCACAAATGTCATTTTCATCATCATAAACATGCTCCAAATGATTGGGATGTCGTTCATTCTCAAGAATCTTCGTGACGAGCTCTATGCTTTGGGATAAACGGTTAACTCGGTTTGCATTATCCTCCGCAATTTGAAAGATCTCTAGCATGAAAGGAGATGGAAGAGATTTCTCATGACTCACGAATTCCTCTTGGGGAGACTCACTTTCTTCTTCTTCCATGACTAGCACTTCCGTTTCAAGGATGTCGGAGATGAGCTTCACACTTTGAGTTAAACGATCCAACCGAGCCGCATTATCTTCCGCCATTTGCAACATCTCCTCAATTGTGGAGGAAGGTGGAGAATGTTGTTCATCCTCTAGAGCTTCCTTGATGAGTGTCATGCCTTGAGCTAAGCGATTAAGTTGATTCGCATTGTCATCCGCAATCTTCAAAGCTTCCTCAAGCGTGGGAAGAGGTGGAGAAGGTTCCTCATAGCTTACAAACTCCTCTCGAGGACGCTCGCTTTCCTTCACCATTTTAAAGAGCTCCTCTAGCATAAAAGAAGGTTGAGAGGGTTGCTCATAGCTTGTGAACTTCTCTTGAGGACGATTGCTTTCTTCAACTATTTTAAAGAGCTCCTCAAGCATGGAAGGTGGTGGAGAATGTTTTTCATGACTTGTGAAATCCTCTTGATAATACTCCGGCAAGACTTGATGGTAGGATGGAGAAGGATAAGGACAATGCTCATTCCACATGGGTGTTGAAGCTTGTTGTTCTTGACCCCACCATTGGTTATCTTCCTCACAAGTTTCTTGGTAGTAGTTGGATGAAATAAGATGACCATAGTATGGGTTAGGAGATGGATTCCACCCTTGATAGGTACCATGACCATTACCTCCATTCCACGAGTTCATCTTACTTGCAACCTTGCTCCCATGAACTAGATAGGTGGATAAGGGACCTACAAACGCGCACAACAAACACAACCAAGTAGTACAACAATGCGGGATAACAAAACCACAAAAACAAATACAAAAACAAACAACAAAGAAGCAAAACTAAAACGGAAGGAAGTGAATAGAACGGTCCACTACTAAATGCTTTCAAAGGATTGAGAAAGTTCCCCGGCAACGGCGCCAAAAACTTGATATGCGAGATTTAACTCACAACTATCAAGGTCGTATTCCACGAGGGCTCTCTCAATAGATAATACTCACACGGTTCATGGACGGTCTATTCATTTAAAATTGGTTTTAGTTTGGAAAGGAAATAAAAACATAAAAGAAACTAAACAAGAAAGCAAATCAAAAGGGTGCAAAACAAAGGTAAAGGAGGTTCACTTGGAAAGATAGCTTCATCATGCTCAAGAGGAACAAATGCACAAACAAGCCAAACATGATCGAGGATGCAATCGAATGACCACGCAAATCCCTTCTATAGACTCAATGCACTCTCGTCGCACCAAATCCCTATCCTAGAACCACTCAACCTAGGCTCTCGCTCTCAAGCTAAGTGACTAAGGATGCATTAAAGGTGTTTGATGAAATGCCAAGCTACAAAACCCTCTCCTATGACTCTATGACCACTAGGCTAGACACCACACTCTCATGTCAATGTCCTAACACTAAGAGAATCATCAAAAGACTAATCAAAGTTCAATTGAATGAAAAACCTAATGCACGCCAAGTGTTCGATAAAATGCACAAGTGAGAAATCATGCAAACTATGGTTGAATTGAGATGATGTAATCTCTTAGAACACACTCTCTTCAATCCCTAGACCTACAATCCATGTAATCTAAGCACTCTCATGCATTACATCACAAATAATAGACCAATCAAGCCATAGCCATCAATGGAATTAACAACAAGTCTAGAGATCATCTTCTTACAATCCAAGATCAATCATGGCAAATGTGTACAATCAACCTCTATCATAGCACAATTAATCTATCAATCCAAGGAAACCTAAGAAATCAGCCACACATGGCCAAGGAAATGAAGGAAAGAGAAAGAAAGATGATCACCAAGAACACCATGGCAATCCTCCTCTTGCAAGCTCCTCTTCCAAGGTTGTGGGCTTCAATCCAAGCTCCTCTACTTTGATTTGCACCTTGCTCTAGGGTTGTGGATTGGAGATGAGGAGAAAAGTATTTGAGAAGTTGAGAGAAAAGGGTTTTGTTGAAGTGTGAAATCTGAAATTAATGAGTTGTCCTCAATTTTCGCCCCCTCTTCGTCCTTATATACTGCACCGGAAAACCTTTATATTTTCGGCGAAAACTCTGTAACATTTTCGCCGAAAATGCCTTTGTAAACCCGACCCGGCTGATGCATTCCTTCATAGATTTTCGGCGAAAACATTGGGAAGTTTTCGCCGAAAATGACTTCATTGATCAGATGTCCGCCGACTGCTTAGAATTTTCGGTCCAAGAACTCTAGGTTCTCGCCGAAAATTCCTTCAGCTTAAAGTGCATTTTCTTCGATTTTGCATCGGCCGTATCTCCTCCGTCCTAGCTCCGATTGACCTCCCGTTTGATCCTACGTGCTCCTTGTCACCAGTAATTTAATGTCAAGATCTGAAAATACAAAGAAAACGGCTCCAATAGACATGGAATTGGCCTCAAAGTGGCAACCGGGCAACAAGATAGCACTTAGCATAAAACATCCATAAAAGCATATAAATCATAGCAAAATAAGATCAAACAAGGGCAATCCTTAGGCTAATCAAAGGCTTAAAATGCACCAAATATAGTCACATCAACCCTCAAAGGACGACACACAACGTATTCTCATAAGACAAGCCTTAAGCCGTAGGGTTGTCTACTCCCCAAAACCCTAATGGGTACCCCTGATATTCCAACATGGAAAGGGTAGCTAAAACAAATAAGAAAAACAAGTCCTATTGTGAAAAGAAAAGTATCTTAATAATCTAAATGGTGGTATTTTTTTTGAAAGGGTGGCATAGTAGATTTGGTTTTGACACATAGGATAGAACCCTTACAAAATTCCACCTCATCACACAATTTTTTAATTAAAATTTAATTATTTTCTCTTCCATATTATTAAATGCTCATGTTTTAAGCAGTGTTGTCAAGACCGGACTGGTCATCAAACCGGTCCAGCGAGAGGTTTGAGGGTTAAAGGTTCGACCGGTATCAAACCGTAAGAACCGGTATAAAGAACCGATCACATTATTACTTTAAAAAATTAGATATCATCATTAGATATTACCTAATACTTAGGTATCAAACTATAATTATACTGAAAATACATGCTTTTTTGAGAAATTATAAAAACATAAAGTACTAAAATATAATTATACCAATATATATATATGTTATTTAAAAAACCCTAACATATCTAACCTAAATCCTAAAACCGCCGCCATCTATTCTTCTCCTTCTTCTCTAGTTCTCTTATCTTCTTCACTTTTCCATTTGGTGAAAAAGAAAACTCAGAAGAACATGTTCATTCTTTCTATCTTCCACACTTCTATGTTCATAAATCGCCATTTTGGAGAAGAAAGATGAAAGATTGTCGACAGGAAGCAAGAGATCGGTAACGGCATCGGAAGGAGGATCGGAAGACAACGCCGGGAGGAGGATCGGAACGACGTCGGGACGAAAATCGATCAGCAGAGGACGATAGAGTTTGACGATTTTGGAAAAGAAAGACCGAGAGCGTGATTACCAAATCGCTTATTCTACTTCATGGTTTCTAGATCTCTTATTTTGAATCATTGATTCCAGATCTCTTATCCAGAATCTCAGTATACCAAACGTTGTCTCATGGAGCCGCCAGAAACCGTTGATTCCGGGTTGAACGAGTTTATCGATTTTTACGGGTCGAACCTGAAAAATAGCTTAATTCGACCGGACTGTGTTTTTCCTTGGACCGGACCGAAATCGAGTCCGATCACCGATTATACCGGTCCGACCGGCCGGTCCGGTCCGGTTTTGATAACATGGGTTTTAAGTACTTCAACATTAAATATATTATAAATTAAATAATAAAAAATTATATTTTTAAATATAATTAAACTAATACGACTATGCGAGATGATGATAATAAGAATAAATTAGAATCAAAATGATTTATAAAATTAAAAAAAAAAATCTCAGAGGTGTTAGTGTGAAAAAATTGATATATTTTGAATTTATTTTATTTGAGTTATAGATTAGTGAAGTTATATACCATTCAAATTGTGCATTCATCATATTCCATATTTATGGATTTTTGTTTAGTTGAAATTGGTTTAATTTAAGTCATTGATCAAGTTGAGTCATTTTGAATAAAATTATGATTTCTATTTGGATTATTTAGAAAAACTATATTCCATTTTTTACAGCATTATTAGAGTATTTTGATTTGAATATTCACTCGACCACAAGTTATATATGTTGTATGTTTATTGGTTTATCAACCACTTTAAGGGTCATTCGCATGTAGTAAAAAATGTAGTTAAGTTGTCATAGTTTGGTATGCATTTGGAAATGTTGTGCTACCTTACTTAATTGAATTTTAGTTTAGTTAAATAGAGGTGAATGTTAGTCATATAATATTATAAGCTCATTTGATTATTGGTTTGAAACGGTAAACAATTTCAAGAAATGAACAATTTTATCCAACCAATGGGCTGGGTACAAAGCTAGTTCTCTATTATGTCTGTCATATTGAAACATGCATATCTCCTTCATCCAGACGAATCAGATGTCCCATGACATATGAATGGAATTATGTTTCCAACTCCACTGATCTTGCATCAATCAGAGTCTAGTAGAATAAGTTACGACCAAAATACTAAAACTGGGCAGAATACAAATCCTTCTAGAATAAGGATTACTTGACTCCTTTAGCTTCCAAGTTATGGCCTTTCTTACAACTGAACTCATGCACTTGTTCTTATATCATGATCTCCACATACTCCAATAGGCTCCATGTCTCCGAATAAGACACCTTCTTGTTCATTCTTGTCACGGTATGACCACAACTAGGATTTCATCACTCCTCTTCTTCCTTCTCGAAAAAACAAACAAAAAAGCATATCATTGGAACAAAGGAAGCACAATTGGATGATCATTTATTTGAGGATAGACGTATTTAATTAGATTACCAAGTACCATATCGATTACCAAATTAGCTTATTTTACTCATTAGATTTTGAATTGTTACCCTACTTGACAACATGTCGTGTAGAGATTCGTCATGTTTGACCTAACCTGGACTTTCGTTGATCTTGTTGAATGACTAGACGATTTGTTCACTTTGTTCATAATTTATGCAAGTCAAGTGAGTTTGAAATACGAAACCCGGTACTCTTTATAACGCACAAAAAAAAAAAAAAAAAAAAGACGAAACAATCACGTATTATATTAAGATTACCACTGGAGCTTCGCAAAGTACTACTTGCCCAGTTCCAGTCAGTGAAACAGAACACACCACGTATTCGCAAGAACGTACATTGAAGACTCACAAGAGACTAAACACATAGAAAAGACACACCAACCTACAATACAACTCATCCAATGCACATCTAAGTGCCAGGTACTACCTACTTATTTCAAACAAACAGATCTAAACAAAACAGTAAAACACTCAGATACATAATAGGCTCAAGATACGACTAACATTCTATAATCTCTAGTAACCAGGTTACTCGATCCCGAGCTTCTTTTTCAGCTGCAGAATAAACTCGTACACCTTCTTGGGGTCGGGAAGTGTCTTGGCCACACTGTCATGCTCCATGCACCTCTTGGCCCATGCCATTATCTTGGGGCAATGGGATTCGATGCTGAACTTTCCACTCTCTTCGTAAGCATGGAACCATGAGTAGAATGGTATCATTGTCACATCCACAAACCCAATCTCCTCCCCTCCAAAGTATGGCTTTTCTCCCAGTTCTCCTTCCAACGTTTTCAAGTGGCTGATGAACTCCTCTGTCGCTGCTTTCTGCTCTTCCCCTTTTGTTGTCCATATCTTCCTCCCACTATCGTATATCTGTCCCCCCCAAAATTAAACAAACAAATCAACAGCTCATGAATTAGTTCTATTCTGTTCACCAAATGATGATCATACAACTTAATTAGTAGGAATTCTGCTTCAAACTAGCAATCACTTATGAAAAATTTTCAACATTTTCTGCTTCTACTAATTGCTTCAGATGGACAGCCCAGAATCATTAAATCCAATTAAGAAAGAAGAAGAAGAAATTACGAACCTTCTTATCAATAAAATCTGCCCAGAACCTGGCCTGAGCTCTGTTGTAAGGATCGGAAGGAAGCAACAAGGGAGCCTTATCCTTCCATGCCTCATCAACATACTGAACAATGATGTTCGACTCGCAAACGGGCTTCCCTTTGTGGATGAGAACAGGGATCTTCTTGTGGATTGGATTCATCTTCAGCAGCAGATCACTCTTGTTTCTCAGATCCTCTTCCCTGTACTCGTGTTTGATCCCTTTCTCCGCAAGAGCGATTCTCACCCGCATACCGAACGGGCTCACCCATGTGTCCAGCAGAATTACCTCTGCGTCCGCCATTTTTTCCTGATGTGTGTAGCTTGTTTTGTGCTAGATTGTTCTATTTCGTACTTCGTTTGATTTCCTCAGTCGGTCATTAAGTGAGCGTGAATTGTAAGCGGTGGAAACAACGGGCAATTATATAGGCCACGTAGATTCTTGACTCGGGAAAGGTCTAGTAGCTACTAGCTATACCATCCACTGTTTTCAATGCCGGGTCGGGCCGGCCGGTCCGGCCGGTCCGACCTCGAGCCGGCCACAAATCCGGCACCGATCAGCGGCTTTGGTCAACTCAATCAATCCGGTGAGTTGACCGGTTTGACCACGAAATCCGGCCGGCCCAACCATAAATATCAGTACCAGTTGAACCAAAAAGAAAAAAAAAACAAATATTTCAGATCTGATAAAATCAAAATTTTTAGATCTGGTTCATAAAATATCTCTAACATTGAACGAATGACGATGGGTGATGGATTGAGGTGGAGTTTGTCGTCGATTAAGCTTCCGACGAAGGTGAGAAGAGAAGTTGAAGGTCGACGCTGATTGAGCTCCGACGACGGTGAGGAGCAGGAAGCTTCGTCGACGAAGTGAAGAGTGAAGGCTTAGATGCGTCCGGCGAAGGTGAGAAGAAGAAGGAGGGGGAGGAAGAGGAGAAAAGGAAGAAGAAGGAAAAAAGAAGGGGGAGGAAACACAGATCGAGAAAGGGGAAAGAGAGGAGATCTGGAGACTGGAGAGAGATAGAGAGATAAAGAGAAAGAGGGAGACGTGTCACACTAAACCTGGAGACTCCTAGTAAATGGATGAACGACGGTTTTCTTTGTTAGGATATTAGGGTTTTATTTATAATTTATATAAGAATTTATTATGATTTGGTACTTGAATAATGCATAATGTCACATAAGCTTCTAAAGTTATTAGCAATAACTTTTAAGTCACCAAATTTTATAAGTGAAATACATTATGTTTAACAAGTTAAATGTCTTTATTGAACTCTCTGTACCTCCGGTTTGATCCGGCTTAATTGAAAACTTGGCCGGTTCGGCTTAACTATATTTATTTATTTATTTAATAATTAAAACGGTTCGACCCCGGTATGCAAACGATCTAACCCCGGTTAAACCATTAAACCATGAACCCTTGACCTTGTCGGCTCGACCCCCGGTCCGGTTCTGAAAACCTTGATAACATTTATCATCTTTATAAAGAGGACTAGCTTTTTTGCCCATAAATAAAAATATCTAGAAAATAACAAAAAATATTATCCTTCAACCACGTCCAACCAATTAAGGTTGGAACAATTCAAGCTATTTAAAAGTAGGGGTAAATCCGGAATAAAAAAAGCAAAAAGAAATCTAATCTAATCACTAATCTGCTGCTTCAGGAAATCTTGTATGAGAACACTTAATTTGTTCTCACTATACAATTACAGTTGCAAAAAACCTTAATCCCCACAATCCCTCAGAAAAATCCTCAAATCTCTGGTTCAAAGGGATTCATAATCATAAGCAATTTCCCTGTTTCTTTCTCTCTGTTCGCCGCTCTCTGTTTCCCTCTTTTGGCCGGTTTGGCCTTCCCTTCCGTACGGTGGCCTTTAGGGTCATACGGTTGTGGTACGATGACAGTCACGGATTTCCCGTTGTCTGATTTACAGGCTCGTTTGAGTCCTGATGGCACCTTTAGGGTGATTTTACTCTGTTTCTTTTTCAATTTCTGGTTCTTCTGTGTTTTTGTGAACAACATCTCTCTGAAGGTTCCAAGAAGAAGTAGTATGGAAGTCGATTCTCATTGGGTTGTTTTCTGGATTCCGCTGCAATGGAAGACGATTCCTACCTAGGACTGCCGATCTTGAATTGTTTCTGTCGTTGTTTCGGACGGCGGTTACCGGAGGGGCAGCGACTCTTCCGTTTACGAGGCCTCGTGGGGTTCTCTCTCTCTCCTAGTTTTTTGGTGGTTGGTGTTACTCCTTTTTTTCGGTCGGTTGACTGTTTATCAATTTTTCTCGGGTTGGTTCTTGTTATTGGATTTTTTGGATTTTCAGTTAGAGTTGAATACGATTAGTGGAGTTGTTTACGGGTTGTTGAAACCGATTGATTTTTGTGGTCTGTGTGAACTCTACCCTAGACTAGCAGCCTGTTTACTATTTATTGTAGCTTTCTTCCTACTGCTATGACGTGTGAATTTCAACTCACAACATTCAAGGTCGTATTCCACGGGGTCCTCTCATAAACCAGTACTCACACTTCTCATAGACGGTCTAAACATTTGAAATTGGTTTGTTTTGATAAGAAATTCAGAAACAAAAGCAAAGATTCGCAATACTAACAAAGATTAAACAAGAGAGAAAGGTGGTTCAAATCAAAGACAAAGGGGGTTCTCTTGGTGGGTAGTTTCATCATGCTCAAGAGGAACAAATGCACATACAAGCCAAACATGATCGAGGTTGCAATCGAATGAACACACAAATCCCTCTATAGACTCAATGCACTCTCGTAGCACTAAGTTCCTATCCTAACACCACTCAACTTAGGCTCTCGCTCTCAAGCTAAGTGACTAAGGATGCATTAAAGGTGTTTGATGAAATGCCAAGCTACAAAACCCTCTCCTATGACTCTATGACCACAAGGCTAGACATCACACTCTCATGTAAATGTTTTAACACTAAGAGAATCATCAAAAGACTAATCAAAGTTCAATTGAGTGAAAAAACTAAGTGCACACCAAGTGTTCGATAAAATGCACAAGAGAGAAATCATGCAACTATGGTTGAAATAAGTTGATCTAATCTCTTAGAACACATTCATTTCAATCCCTAGACCTACAATCCATGCAATCCAAGCACTCTCATGCATTAAATCACATTGAATGGACCAAATCAAGCAAATATGGCATAAATTGGCAATAAGAACAAGTCTAGAAATCATCCTCATACAACCAAGATCAATCATGGCAAGTCTATACAATCATGCCTCTATCATGGCACAACTAATCTACCCATCCAAGAATGAACCCTATTAACTCAGCCACACATGGCCAAGGGAGTAAAGAGAAGAGAAGGAAGAATGGTCACCAAGAACACCTCACTTCTCCACTTGTAAGCACTTCTCCCAAGGTTTGTTGGCTTCAATCCTAGCTCCAATGGCTTCAAATTGCTCCAAAAATGTGTTCTAGGGTTTGAGGGTTCGTGGGTATGTGTTTGGGGTTCAAGGGAGATGAAAGAATGCCTCCAAAGAGTAAAAAACGAGAGTATTTATAGTGCAGGGGGCAGTGCACGTCGTGCACATTTGCACGGCGTGCACCCCTGCACTCTGCAGAAAACTCGATCTTGTAATGCTCATATCTCCCTCTTCTGGACTCCAAATGACCTCCCGTTTGCTCCTATGTGCTCCTTGTCATCCGTAATTCGATGCCATAACCTGAAAATGCATAGAGGAAACTCCAATAGACCACGAGTTTGGCTCCAAAGTGGCAACTGGACAACAAATGGACACTTTGCGCAAAATATCAATAAAATCATATAGAGCATGGCATCTCACGATTAAACACGGGCATTTCATAGGTCAATCATAGGCTCAAAATGCACTAAATAAAGTCACATCATGATGCATCTACTCTCACAATTCACTTTCCCTCCGACTATTATTTCCGAATCTTTTCTTAGTCGCCTCCTGCTCCCTCTTTGCGTCATGGCTGATCTTGGAGCTGTTGAAGGCCATGTTGAACTTTTTCAAGAGGAAATTCCGGCTGGGACCATTAGTTAGGAGGGGCCAACTGCTGCTGCTCATCCCGATGAGGCTGCTAACGAGTTTCTTGATGAGGATCCGGCTGTCCAGTTCACCGAGGAGGATCTGCAAGAGGCACGGGACAGGGCTGAACTGAGTCTGCTAGCTCGAATCTTTTGGGATGAACCACGTGAACTTCGTGTGGTTGAGAACTCATTATTTCAGGTTTGGAAATGTGGCAGAGTACGAATTTTTTATGTGGGTTTTGGCCTATATCAATTCATCTTTCAATCAGTAAGCAAGCGTGATTGGGTGCGTGATAACCAACCTTGGTTCTTCTAACGTCTATTATTCATTTTACTGACAACATGGTTCCATCTGAAACTTGGTTCCATCTGAAACTTTGTTCCATTCGCTTCAATTCATGTCGATTTGGGTCAAAATCATTGGTTTTCCTTTTTCGTATCTCACCATTGCTGTTGGTAGGAAGCTGTTGGCTAAGTTGGGTGAGGTTGAGAAGGTGGGGTATTTTGATGCGAGCACACCAGAAGGATGTTATATCAAGGGAAGGGTGCGGATGGATTTGTTGGGATCCTTTCTTGGAACTACGCCGGTGATTGGTGTGAATGGTGTGTCTTTTCCGGCCTATTTCCAGTATATTGGCTTACCTTGCATCTGTTACCTTTGTGGTTGGTTGATTGCTCTCATACTGACTTGATTTTTGATGAAAACGTCAGATCCGATTGGATTAGTGGCAAAGCTGACCCGAACGAGAAGGACAGTCAAGGCCCACAACTTCAACCTCTTCCTTTTGTTCCTCCGCCTCATGCTAGAGGCCGTGGAGGCCTTCCTCCATCGGTGGTTGCCAGATTATCGTCGAACTTGCAAAGACAATGGACACGTGACCGTCAGATGGGTGGAACGAGAGGACATGCTGGTCGGGGATCTGGAGGCCCACAACCTTTGCTTGCTCTTCCCGGTCCAAGACCAAGTCACAACAGAGGCTCTGGCCGTCCGCCTCGTGGCTCGGGCCCCCCAGGCCAACATCCTCAATTTATTCGTCCGCTGCAAATCATGACACCAGGCCATGTGGGCCCAGATGAGCATTCGACGGGAGCAGGCTCTTCGCAGGAGCACTTGGCCCGGGCCCAACTTCAATCTTTGTCCGAGGCTTCCTTTGTATCCGTAAACCATGGACAGACCCGCCGGATGGGCTTCTCATCTCGACCGCCGGCTAGGGCCCAACTGAAGACAGGCAGCGTTCAAATGCGTCCAACTCAAGCCCGACTGGCTATTTCACGTGGGCCGGTTGGCCCCGCTCGGGCTTCATCTACTCCCAATCATCCGACCAGACCCTCGGTGTCGGCTGTGGCCCGCCGTTCTGCTCATTTGATCAAGGCCCAAGTTACGCCGCAGTCTAAATTACAGGTTGGGCCTGCTGCTCGCCCATCTAAGAGTTCGACCCCATCTTCCGGTTCGGTTAAATGGAAGCTTCTGGCTGCTTTTGATTCGACGGATGGGCCAGTCTCTTCTCAAAATTTTGGCCTGGCCTTTCTTGAGCATCAAGCTAAAGTCCATCGTGGGCCAGCTGCGACCAATGGATCCGTGTTGGGCGAAGGAAATGAAGACCAGGGGAGTCGGCCGATTGTTGATTGGACGGAGACTAACAGTGATACTAATTTCGACCCTGATGCCCTTTTCGTGTCTGGTTCTGAGGAGGGTGAGTTTTCAACATCGGGTCAAGCTGAAGAACCAAATGAGGTGGAGGTAGCCAACCTGGATCGACCCCCAAAGGATAGATGAGCTGCATCGCTTGGAAGTGTCGAGGATTGGGGACGTCCTTGACAAACCAGAAATTACTACAACTTGTTCATCAAGGTGGTCCCCAATTTTTATTTTTAAGTGAAACCCGTTTAGATTCGAATAGGCTTTGCCTCAAGCTTTTTCCTTTAGGTTTTTCAGATTCTGAGCTCATGGAGGGGGAAGGGACGGGTGGTGGTTTGGCTGTTGCTTGGCTCCCCCATCTCTCTTGTACTCGTGTTTTTTCGCTTTCTTTTGCTATTTGTATTCGATGGAATTCTCCTAATAATAATGCTATTTATTATATCGGTGTCTATTTCTCGACTATTATCTCAGTTCGTTCTTCACAATTAGATAGACTTCGTAATCGGATTCTAGACATTCATGGACCCTTTGTAATTGGCGGCGATTTTAATGCCATTTCTATTAACGTAGAACGACAAGGGGGTAATGACCCTAACCCCCGATCGTTGGCGGATTTTTTAGGTTTTATTAATGATCTACGGCTTATTGATGTTAGATTTGTTGGGCCAGAATTTACGTGGACAAAGTATAATCGAATTGAGAACACGGTCATTAAACAAAGGCTAGATCGCTTCCTCGTTAACTTGGACTGGTTACACATTTGGCCGGAAACAATGGTTACTCACGTTGATTGTCTTGGATCAGATCATCTGCCTATTGTTATTCGACAATCTTCTCCTTCCTCGGCCTTCAAACGCCAATTTAAATTTGATGCTCGTTGGGCTCAAAACCCAGAAGTGAGGTTTGTGGTATCCCGGGAATGGCTCCGACCTATGACTGGGTCTCCACAATTCAAACTTCATGACAAACTCAAACGTTTACGACATGTTTTATTTAAATGGTCTAGAAATGGTACCACAAATTCTGCTAGACAAATGAAGGAACTGGAGGAGGAGATTAAACGAGCCAAACTGGAATCTCCAGTAGACTGGCAATCAGTTTTTTTCCCTTCAGACCGAACTTGCAGAGGCTGCCTATAGGGAGGAACTTTACTAGAAGCATAAGGCGGCCGCGAGATGGGCTAAGCAAGGAGACGACCAGGGCCGTGTGTTTACTAGTACGGATGACATAAGTAGAATTGTTACATCCTTCTACGAAACCTTATTCTCTTCAGATGATCCCCCAAATAATTTCGCCACCTTGGTTCCACCTATCCCTAGCGATCGTCAGATCACAATGGAAATGAACGTTTTCCTTTCAGCACCGGTCTCTCCTGCTGAAGTCAAGGATGCTGTTTTTGACATTGGGGCTCACCAAGCTCTGGGTCCGGATGGCTTCCCGGCATCCTTTTTTCAGGAATTTTGGGATTTGGTTGCGTCCGATGTGACCACAGCAGTGATTGATTTTTTCGATTCTGCTGATCTTTTGCAATGCCTTAATTACACCTGGATCGCACTGTTGCCTAAAGTTCTTGACGTCAAAACAATGAAGGTAATTCGACCTATTGGACTTTGCAACGTGTCATATAAAATTATTAGTAAAATTTTAACCAAAAGGTTAGGTAGAGTACTCCCGGCTGTTGTTAGCCCTACCCAAAATGGTTTTGTACAGGGGCGGGACATCGCCGATAATATACTCATCGCTCAAGAGATCACGCACTTCATGTCTGGACGGACCTCTGGCCAAACTAAATACATGGCTATCAAATTAGATATGGAGAAAGCGTACGACCGGATCGAATGGCCCTTCATTTTTACCATGATGCGTATGATGGGATTTTGTGACCTGTGGATCCTCTGGATCCGCCGCTGTGTCACAACTACCTCCTTCGCAGTGTTACTCAATGGTCAGAATAATGAGATCTTCAGGTCGTCTCGGGGCCTGCGACAAGGTGACCCTCTCTCCCCGCTTTTGTTCGCCATCTGCTCTGAAGGATTATCCATGCTGCTGAAACAAGCACAAGACTCCGACTCTTTGGCAGGGGTACGCATGAATGCGCATACGCCGATTCTTACCCATCTAATGTTTGCAGATGACACCTACCTGTTCTTGCGTGCTTCTCTGACAGATATCACTAAACTTCTGGAATTGTTGGCCACATTTCAAACCGTGAGTGGACAAAAAGTTAACCGGCAGAAGTCGGCCATCACATTCTGTAAGGTTACATCGACTCACGACCAGGCTGCGTTTGGAGCAGCTCTAGGGATGCGTCCATCGACCGTTACTGATGAATATCTTGGACTGCCAACGAATTTACGCCGTTCAAAAATTGAAACCTTTAAATATGTGGAAGACTTGGTGTTGAGCAAACTCCAGTCATGGAAAGGGAAATTTCTGTCCCCCGCTGGCATGGAAGTGCTCATCAAATCAGTTCTTTCCGCGTTGCCAGTATATACCATGACTTGTTTCTTACTACCCAATCGGGTTATTAAATGCCTCACAGCCTTAATTTGAGACTTCTGGTGGGGGCAAACATATTCTAGGAGTAAAATTCGGTGGATTTCTTGGGCTCGACTGTGCTCCCCCAAGCTGGAGGGTGGGCTTGAGTTCCGTGAGCTGCTCCATTTCAATCTTGCTCTCTTAGCACGACAAGGTTGGAAGATAATTTTGGAACCAACATCGCTTTTAGCACGAGTATTCAAAGGTAAATATTTCCATACCTCATCGTTCATGCTGGTCGGGGAGGGGTCGAACCCGTCTTGAGGATGGAAAAGCATTTTAGCAAGCCGAGGGATCTTGGTTCAGGGTCTGAGATGTCAGATTGGTACTGGTCACCAGGTCCTGGCTTTTCATGATAATTGGTTACCGAATCTACCTCCGCGGCCCCCGAACCGCATCTCCTCTGACATGCCGTGGAGTCCGTATACTACAGTCGCCTCGTTCATCGATAATGGGGTCTGGGATGGCTTATCCCTTAATCAAGTTTTCTCCGCTGTCGATGTCTCAATTATCTCTTCCATTCCCCTCCCGTTGGAACTAATCTCTGATCAGTTTGTCTGGCAATTTTCGGATTCAGGTGCATACTCAGTGCATTCAGGGTATAAAGTCGCACATTTTGGACTCATCAAGGCACCGGTGGTAGGGCCAACCTCGCCAATGGATTCAGAGGCATGGGGTAGGGTTTGGTCTTTTCCCATTCCCCCAAACTCAAATTCTTTGTGTGGAAATGTATTTTAGGGATTTTACCGACTCGTGTTGCACTTAGCTCTCGCATCAAGGACTTCCCACGACAATGCCCAGTCTGTACAGCTTGTGATGAAACAGTCTCTCACCTGCTACTGTTCTGCCCGCTTGCAACTCGCTTTGGGGTGCTAATGAACATTCCTCTCCAAATTATAAATAGCATGAACTTTTGTATTGTCTGGAGGAAGGTTCTTCGACTCCCCCCTCCGGTTGGGAAGCGAATTGTATTTTTCTGGTGGCAGGTTTGGAAATCGTGTAACACAGTGGTTTTTCTCAACAAGAAAACCTTGTTGCCGGGTCTCAAAGCTCAAATGGAACTCCACCTAGCTAAATCAAAACTCGAATTGGACCAGGAGGATGCTCAGCAGCCTCTGGCTCCTGTCCAAGCTCCTGCCCCCCCCCCCCTCGTCGATGGAGACCGCCTACCCTGGACCGTTTGAAGATTAATGTTGATGGAGCAACACGCCCTGACCATGGTGGAGCAATTGGACTCATACTTCGTGATGGGGCTGGAACTGTCCTGCTTGCGGGTGGGTCGCTCATTTTCGCATTTTACTGATGCTTTCACAGTGGAAGCCCTGGCGGTTCGGGAAGCTCTCCGATGGGGCATTGGCCGATCACTTACATTGTTGGATATGGAAGGTGATGCAACAATGGTCACAAGGCACATCTTGGATAAAAAAAATCTTGCACTCTCGGGCAGGTGTTATTGTACAAGAATGCCGAGTTTTATTGTCCCGTTATCCATCAATTTGATGTTTCTCTGTAAAAAGGGAAGCTAACTCGATGGCTCACAATCTAGCTCGCCATGCCCTCACGATGTTGCCTCTGAGAACTCGACTGTTAGACTTCACCCAATTCGCTTGTTCTAACCCTTCCTGAATGTGTTTACGTTGACTTTACGCACTTAGGCTCCATTTTCTTCGACGCCTCACTCAACCTTCTTCCACCCCAAACCCCCAACCCATCCTCTCCCCCCTTCTTCTTTTTAGTGTAGGCGTTCTTGGCCCTCTCTTCCGTGGGAGTGCTCGAAACAAAAAAAAAATTTGTTCTCACTATGATAATCTGTTAACAAAAAATTCAGTTAATTGATCATAGTAATTCGTTAACTAGTTATCAGCTAAATAACTTGTTAACTAGTTCAGTTAATTAGTTTTCTGCTTATAACATTTTAACTAGGTGTTGCTGGAAAAGTCGCCAGAGTTTGATCGACCGTCAGAGTCTCACCGGAGATAGTGGTCAGTCGATGGTAAAGTCACTGGAGATCGACAGACGATTGCCGACAAGTCACCTGAAGAAAAATACTTTCAAAATTAAATTATATGTTAAATGTCCTAAATACCCCTAACAAATCTAGACTATTAGATTGGACAAGGGTCAAAGAGTGATCTAGTGATTGAGATGAAGGTCAGAACATTTCGGCAAAAATTTCAGTGACCAAATATTATTTTGTTCCACTAAACCAAATCAACTATAGCCAATCATTTAATATTATTTATTCAATCAATTATTAACTTATCTAGACAATTATTGTATGGTTAATTAATTAATGGAAATTTTCAGATTCTGTTAGGAAAATTAATTATTTATGCAATATCTCCTTTTTCTACTGTTTATTATCTTTCCCCTAATTTCAATATTAAAAACAATTAGAATCCTAATTGACTTATAACAACCAGAGTCTTCTTAACAATACTTCTTCGGCCAGCCATTTTCTCTCTGATCAGTTTAATTTTGTTTCTTTCTCCGGTCGGCCATTTTATACTTCTCAACAATACTTCTCCAGTCGAAACAGGTTTATCAAATAACTAATCCACAGAAGTAGACTAGATCGAATCTCTCGAGGTTTCTTCTAATTGACTACTCAAAGAAGCTGGCAATTTTCTCAGGTTTAAACATGTTGTGCGTGGTGTGATTTCCACGACTTCTAAACTAATAAACAAAAATTGAAAAGGAAAATAAAGACAAATTGAATGAAGGTTTGACTAACGAAAAGATAGACAAGTTGAATGATTTCCATTCTCTTGCTCTTCTTTCTTACTTTTACAATCTTGGTAATATAGTAATCAACTATGGATAATCATGGTTTGTTCGATCTCAACAAGTCTCCTGAAATCGACCTTAACATATCACCAGATTTCACGTACGAAAAAAATTATGACTAGCATGTCAAAGTTCAAAACAATGACGATTGGAATGACATTGGTATTGAAGAAGGTTTGTTAATTGTTCGATGTATTTTCTACTCCTTTTCTATCTTTGATGGTTATTGATATTCAAGCCAATTTGTGTGTAGGACATCCATCTATCATAATAATATCCTAGTACACCCGGAATACACTAGTCATTTAATAGTTCAAGCATCAATATAATCAAATGAAGAAGTCTAATGTTAAACATAACCCAACAATCCCAACTTAGACAACCTTGAATCTGCTATGTGCAGTTGACGTAACCCTCACAACAATCCCAACTTCAGCTTATTGCTTGTTTATTGAGAAAGACAAGTTCTTGTTTATTAATAATGCCCAATACCCAACCAAGGAAGTATATGAGAAAGGACAAGTTCAAATTGTAGTGATAAAGGACAACTTCAGATTCTCGTTTATTCTTCAGATTGTCGTTTATTGAGAAAGGACAACCTAAGATTGTAGTGATAGCTTGTTGCTTGTTTATTAATAATACCCAATACCCAACCAATGAAGTATATGAGAAAGGACAAGTTCAGCAAAAGAAAAACTTTTGATAGAAAGCACCAAATCCAAGCTTGCTAGAACAGTTGAAATAGTTTAAGAAATATTGTACTAGGATCTTCAAGAATCTACAAGAAGTCACAACATTTGGTATTATTAATCTACAAGAATCTAGAAGAAGTCAATTACTAAAATCACATGTTTTGTTGAGCCAAAAGACAAGATGTCATATTAGGGCATTCATTGAATTCTGAGAATCATCAAAGCTGTCCTAGTACATGCATCATCCTAATAGTGTCCTATTACATGTTTCTAAGAATTAACAAAGCTGTCCTAGTGCAGGCATTATCCATATGGCTTTATGTAAGTTTACTCTACACAACTAATTTATCATGTGCATGTAATCCCATTAAACCGCATCCTTCTCAATGCTTTCAATTTACGCTCGCTTGGAGAACCTTTCATCACTTTTACAATCCTATTCAGACTACATTTAGTGTATAGAGTTTCTGGCATTATTCCTGCAAAGATAAAAAAAAAGTTAACTTCAACATAGTCAAGTGTAGGGATGTGCTACATGTATAGGGTTGTCCTAGTGCAGACATCATCGCAAGATTGTACTAGTACATGCACTCAACCAAGAATAATGCCAATATCCTAGTACAATAATTTGGACAAAACGAAAGCTACACAATATAATTGTTCGATGCGTTTGAGTAATTATGATTTGTGGGTAGAAGCATTCTGAAGGGCATGTATATATAGTTAACAAAAAATCTTGTTAAATAGTTATCAAGTTAAAATCTGTTAACAAGTTATCAAACAAAAAAGTTGTTAAATAGTTATCAGTTTAAAAATCATGTTAACTAGTCAATAAAAACACGATTAACTAGTTAACAACAAAAAATGTGTTAACTAGTTAACTAATTTTAATAACTAGTTATTAACTAAATTTTTTGTTAACTAGTTATCTAAATCATGATGTTAACTAGTTATCAAACAAAAAAACGATGTTAACTAGTTATCAGGTAAAAACCATAAACCATGTTAACTTGTTATCCGTTAAAAAAAACACTATTAACTAGTTAGCAGAAAAAAAGTGTTAACTAGTTTTTTTTAAGAAAAAATTGAAAGCAAAAAATTTTAAAAATTGAGTCAGAGTCTCACCGGAAAAATCGCCGGCGACGGTACCCCTAACAATAATAATAAAATATTTAAATTAAATATAATAATTAAATCAAGTGTAAAGGCCTAAATACCCCTAACAAATCTGGACCATTAGATTGGTCAAAGGGTCAAAGGGTCAAAGGGTGATCTAATGGTTGAGAAAAGGTTGAAACACTTCCAACCCTTGGAAAGGGTTGGAGCTGGATCCTCAGTCCTCTTTAGTATTCTAATTAGGACTTTTTATTATTATTACTTTATTAGATTAGGAAGTAGTTATTTAGGAGGAATTGGAGAGCTTGTTCCCTACTCCTCCACACCTATAAATAGAGGCCTTCGTCTCCCTTGTAAAAAGACATCTTTGAATGAAATAAACTCTTAAACTTCGGTTTCTTCTTGCATTGTTATGAAATTCTCTTTTCGACTTTCATGGAATTGACTGTCGTCTAGATCGGCTTATCGTCAAGAGCATTCATCTCTTGAAGTGGCGCCTTCGACTTGATACTTCTGGTTCCTAGCTCTCTATAGCTAGTGGGTCAAAGTCCTTATCCACCCCGGTTCCGAAGGTTTCTCTCGTTGCTAGGATCATCAGCTTGTGGTGTTCAAGGGTCGTCTGCCCACGGTTGCAGCAGTTCACATCAGTTGGTATCAGAGCACGGTTCAACATTAGGACCAAATCTATCCCACTTTCCAGGTTCTTCTTGGATCCATATCCCTTTACTTTTTTCAGTTTCTAGAAAATTTCGGAAATCTTCATCTATTTTCTATTCTTGTATCAAGTCTTTATTGTATGGTAGAACAAGCTGGTGGCCATCAAAATCCATCCAAGAAAAAAATCAAAATAAGTCAGAAAATAGAAAATCAAGTAAGGCCACCCTTGCCAAGTTCTTTATTCTCGTTGTAATAGTGTGTTTAAAAAGAAGTGATCGATTAGCTTTCGTTGCTTGTGTTGTTTAACCGAGCCACGAATACTTTTAGCCACTAAGTTGTTGTTTGCATCGAGTCTTAGAAAAAAATTAGAAAAAGTCTTGGTGTTCGTTTGTTACACTAACCATGGCAGAAAGGAGGCTATGTATGATGGAGCTTTGATCCTTCAGATTAAGGCTAGCCCTATACAACATAGAAGAAACGGTTAGAAGGTTGGAGAGAAGAGTCGAAGCCAAGAGCACCATGCCCAGGCTCGTGCCCAGCACTAGGCCCAGCATCGTGCCCAGCACCAAGCCCAGCGCCTGCCCAGCACCAGCCGAGCGCCAGCACCAGCGCCCGATCGGCACCAGTGCCCGACGCCCGACCGGAGCCTAGCGCCCGATCACCTGGAGTGCCCCGATCAGCCCGATCGCTCCGGAGCACCCGTACCAGCCCTGGTATGGCCGAGACCTCACGGAGCACCAACGAACCACCAGGTCAAGTCCTATACTCCCTTGTGATTATTTTTATGATTTTAAAAGGACTACCAGGTACGGATTCGAGGACGAATCCTCTTCAAGAAGAGGGGGATGATGTGATCCTGGCCACCAAGCTCGGCTTGGACACGACTGATGCCGATCCGGCCCCAACACTGATGCCGGCCCGAGAGTACACTGGCCCTAGGCCTACAATAGCACCAACCCCGGAGCCTAGAAGAGCCCAAGTCCCGAGCCAAAAGAGGCCCTTGGCAGAAAGCTGATCCCCACCCAGGCACTGATGCCAGCCCCTGCTCCAGCCAAAGTAAGATTCATGACCCGCCAGGAGCTGATGCTGACACCGAGCCCCGACCCGGGCCCCGACCGAGTCTAGCACCAAGTCTAAGCCCCAGGCCAACTCCCACAAGCCCCTGGAGGAAATGCCTACCTGAAGACATCCCTAAGGTACCCTTCGAAGAAGGCTCAAAGAAGAACTCAAAAGGCCTGGACAGATTTGAAGAAGGCCCCAACCTAAGCCTGCCACAGGCACAAGGCCCATGCCAGCGCCCGTACGAGGAGCTAGTTTGTCCCAGCGAACAATTGGCCCGTGCCTTTTGGGATTTTCGAAAGGCACTGGAATCCTTATGGCCCCATGATTACTCTCCAACAAACGGAGCTCAATTCGGAGAAGTAGCGAAGGAGATAGAGCTAGGCCAAGTCCTAGAAGAGCATCGATGGAGCCTTAAAGAGCACGACTCGGATGCTGATCCGAAGAAGCCCATGCTTGGAGATATAATCAGACCACCATCTGAGCCAAATCCAGGAGGAGAGTCCAGCCAAGGAGAAGAGCCAAGAGGTCAGCCCATGACCAAGCAGCCACAGGCCAAAACTGGATTAATACTAAGCAAAACTGGATTTCTGGACAGATTCGTAGCCCGAGAAAAAGTGACGAATATGGGCTACCTGAAGAAAAAATTTGGGCTGACGTCCAACATGAAAGTTATACCCCATGGAGTCTACTACTGATATGCAAAAGATCCTAATTTTACAAATTTATTTGGTATTTATTTGGCTAATATTTCCAGAACCCGTTTAAGTAGTTTTTTGGGAAACTTGGCTCCCAAGTTTAGACTTCTTGTTTAGGAAGAATATTTTTCCTTGTACGAATTTTGCTTCCCTTTTAGCTTAGATTAGGATTAGTTTAAGTCCTCTTTAATATTCTAATTAGGCAAAGGATCCGGCTCCAACCCTTTCCAAGGGTTGGAAGTGTTCCAACCTTCTCTCAACCATTAGATCACCCTATGACCTTTTGACCAATCCAATGGTCTAGATTGTTAGGGGTATTTAGGATATTTCACACAAATTTTAATTCTATTTTTTTAAATCAAACCGGCCGACCGGTTTACTCGGGTGAACCATAATTTCGGTTGGCCCAATTCTGCATATTTCTATTGATTTTTACAAAATTCTCAAATGTGAAATTAAAATTGTAACTCCCAAGATTTGAACCCTAGTCTTCAGATTAAAATCCCACACATTTACCATCTGAGACAAGTAGCTTACCTGATTAAATACCAATTTCATACAATAATAATTAATTGTATGGAGTAATGATTAAATAACATAATCATATAATAATAATTAATTTTGTACGAAGTAATAGCATAGATTAGACATACAATACCAAAAAAGATCTAAATTAATTAAATTTCTTATGATTAATAAATATATTTTTTATTAAATAATGAAAAGTTAATTTTGGCCCTAATCTACATCTCAAATTTCAGTTCTATTATTTTTTTGACATACTAAATTTTACATAAATCATATCGTTGCTTTCTCCGGTTCAACGTATTATATGGTATGCAATACGTTATGAGAACAATCTCTCTAGTGACTATCTGTTCACATGTATCTGATAACCTATTAACAAAATTAGATAACAGGTTATCCGAAGTTAACTAAACCGCAACAAGTTTGTTTTTCTTTTGAAATTGAGTTGCATAAATTATTTTGTTCATAACTAGTTAACATGTTATTTTTTTTACCGGAAGAAGATTATATTATTAATGCTGAATCAAACAGACATTGTTCAAAAAAGGATAAAGCCTGCTATGGGGGGTGTCTCTTTCGACGTAGTGCACCGAGTAAACTGATCGCTTAGCGAGTTCGTGAGCAACCTGATTACCACTTCTCCTAACAAAAGTAACCATTGTTTCCAGTAGATATCTCAGCTCTACTTTGCATCTACCAACGATAGAGCCAAATTCCGACTCATCTTCATCTTCACGTTTGATAGCTAACACAAGCTCTTGGCAGTCGGACTCAAGGATAACTCCTTGTATGTGGAGGTTTTTCACCCACCGAATCGCCATAAGCATAGCATTCGCCTCGCACTCTCTCGCTGGTGGAGTTCCTTGGTAAAGCTCCTGCTTGAAGCCAAGGAGAATTCCGTCATGTGATCTAAGAGCTGCATCGACGCCATGGAGGCGGTCCTGCTGGAAGATTGCTGCATCAATGTTGACTTTAACAAGGGGTTCCGCTGGCGGGTGCCACTCCCCATAGCCCTTGGGGTTATTCGCCACGCCACTACCTCTAATGTGCTGCAAGGCAACCCATTCCGCCACTGCTGCGATCCCCATTCGCACCACCAAGTCTTCCGGTTTCGATCGCTGCTGCCAGACCCTTTCGTTACGTTCCTTCCAAAGACTCCATAAAACTCCACTGAATTGTTGTTGTTGCGTGTCGGAGGCCCTGCTTAAGACTTCAAAGATCCATTGCCGGATGTCCTCATTAGCCCCCATCGCTTGCTCAATAATCGGCCTTAGCCCCACAATATCCCAACATTGAGTTGCTACTTGGCAAGTCGTGAAGAGATGCCAGGAAGTTTCTTCTGCATCTGCAGAAAGACCACAATCAGTTGAGGGAGAAATCCCCCTATGGGTTAGCGATGCTTTCGTGGGGAGTACATATCGGGCGAGTCTCCAGATTAGGTGCTTGATTTTTGGTGGCATCTCCAGCCGCCATATACGGTTCCAATTTCCGTCCACAGTTTCCAGCGGAGTTGGCCGAAGCTGTTCCGTGACTAATCGGTAGGCAGAGCGTACTATATAACAGCCACCCCGACTTAAACTCCAGATTCTGTGATCCATTTCATTGCTGGAGAGGATGCTTTCAATGTCCCTCGCAGAGAAAAGATCCTCAAGGAGTCCTTCATCACATTCCGGCACACCAGGCATCGTTAGGTCATGGACAACAAGGTGCTCGAGACCTTCCACTTTTGGCGACACAACCCAGCTTCCATCCTCACCTCTTAACCACGGATCATCCCAGATGTTCACCTGCTGACCATTACCAAGCTTTCACCTCATTCCAACTCGAAGCATATCCTGGGTAGCTAATACGCTTTTCTAAATGAAGCTGGGGTTCGCACCCTCTGCTGCTGAAGTAAAATCCCCTTTGGGGAAGTATTTAGATTTGTAAACATGAGAAACTAAAGCGTAGGGATCGTTTAGAATTTTCCATCCCTGCTTTCCCAACATAGCTAGATTGAAACTGATGGGGTCACGAAATCAAGGCCACCAGACTCTTTACGGGGACACATCCTTTCCCACCGCATCCAGGCAATTCCTCCTCCACCTCGTCCCTTAGTGCCCCACCAGAAACTGTTTATCATTCGCTCAATTTCCTCAGCTACAGTTTTGGTGAGAAGGAAAGTGTTCATGTAATAGACAGGGAGCGACTGAAGCACACTTTTGATAAGGACTTCCTTGCCCGCCTTGGATATCTTCTTATCCCACCATTTCTGACCCGCTGCCAAATCCTTCTCTTAAGGAGTTGGAAGACAGCTCGTTTATTCCGTCCAACACATGACGACAACCCGAGGTAACGCCCTGTGCCAACCGGTTTGTCAATCCCAAGAATGGAGGAGATCGCTTCCTTCAGCATAGGGTGCGTGTTACTGCTCACTATCAATTCGGATTTCATGAAATTGATGTGCTCTCCGGAGGCGAGTGCATATCGATCAAGAAGCTTCTTCATCTCTCTAGCTTCCGCTATTTCAGCCCAGAAGAATAGGAAGCTATCATCAGCAAAAAGAAGGTGGGTGATACTAGGCACACCCTTTCGAACCTGGACCCCGTTTAGCCGACCATGTCGGACAGAATTCTTAATCATTGCGGACAGCCCCTCGACGCAGATGATGAAGAGAAAAGGCGAGAGCGGGCACCCTTGCCTTATGCCACGCTCCGGTTTGATTGTCCCAATTCGATCTCCATTTAGTAGAATTGAATACTCAACTGAGGTGATGCACATCATCATAAGTTTCACCCATTTTTCTGCAAATCCAAACTGTCTGAGAATAGCTTCCATGTACTTCCACTCCACTCCATCGAAAGCTTTGGAGATGTCTATCTTGGTTGCCACTTCACCAAACTTGGCTGTCCGTTTGAGCTTCATACTGTGAATAGTCTTGAAAGCGATCATAACATTATCTATAATCGACTGCCCTTTCACAAAAGCGGATTGCTCTTCTGAGATTAGCTTATCCACCACCTTCCATAGCCTGTTAGCCAAAACTTATGCCACCAATCGATAAAGAACATTACAGAGTGAAATTGGGCGAAGGTCTTTTACCGTGGTTGGGTCATCAACTTTGGGGATTAGCACGATGGAGGTGTCTTGTATATCAAGTGGGAGCCGACCCTCGTCCAACCATTTAATCCCTGCAACCACAATGTCATTGCCAATTAAGTCCCAAAAATGCTGGTAGAATCCCGGGTTAAACCCATGAGGGCCCGGGGCTTTGTTTGGGTCCATCGAGAAGAGCGCGCTTATGAACTCAGCCTTTTGGAAAGGCGCCAACAGCAGATCATTATCGTCGACAGTGACCAGCCGCTCAACTCCCCCGGTGACATGTTCTGGCTTGCAGCCCCCTGTCGCAAAGATATTTCTAAAGTAGCTTTCAACAAGATTGGCTAGTTCCTGTTTGTTAGTATGCCAAGCTCCATCGTCGCCTTAGAGCTTTTGTATTCGTTTGTGCTTTGGCCGACCATTCGAAACCCCGTGAAAGAAATGAGTGTTTAAGTCTCCGTCTTTAAGCCAATATTGCTTTGCCCTTTGTTTCCAAGTTGTTTCCTCCTGCTGCAGGAGGTTTATCATAACTTGCTTACAGTTATCTAACTCCATAGCTGCATCTGCATTATCTGATTCTCTTAGAGCTGCCAGCCTTTCTTTTTGTTTTGCAATTTCTCTTCTAAATCTCAGATCCTTGCGTCTGCCCCAATCCTCAAGAGTAGCAGCAGTCACCGCAAGCTTGGTGTTAAGAGATGCGGCCACCATGCCCTTCCAATTGGAAGTTACAAGCGGCGTCAGTTCAGGTTCTTCCTTCCATCCGTTTTCAAGCCTAAACCTGGAGCGGCTTGGTTTTGATTGTCCGCCCATCGTGCTGAGCAAGATTGGGGAGTGATCGGACACTGGTGCGACGAGCTTCCTCAGCTTCGTTAATGGGAAAAGGTGTAGCCAATCTGCACTAGCAAGCGCACGATCAAGCTGCGATTCAATCCCGTGCGGCTATCCCTTCGCTCGAGACCAGGTATAGGGGTAACCATCAATTGCGATATCTGCGAGATTGCTTTCTGCCACAACAAGTCGAAATCCATCAATTAGATTTTGTGGTCTAGGATTCTGACCTCTTTGCTCGCCGCGATCGAGAATATCGTTGAAGTCACCGATGACCATCCAGGGGAGTCTCATACCTAGCGATAGGTTCTTCAACATCTCCCAAGACTACCTTCGTCGTGAACGTTTTGGATAGCCATAAATGCATGTAATAGCACACCGACCTCCATTAATGTCAACGACTTCCATATTAACAAAATTTCGACTGTAACCAGTAATTGTAACTTGCTCTTTGTCTCTCCAAAAGACTCCAAGCCCTCCACTTCTTCCATCTACATCAACTGCATAGCAACCTTCAAATTTCACAGCAACCCTAATTTCTTCAAGTTTCTGCTTCCCGACGAGTGTTTCAGAGAGGAACACCACGTCTGGCCTGTGATCTCGGATGAGCTCACATAGTACCTGAACTGTTTGAGGTTGGCCCAATCCTCGATAGTTCCAGGCGAGGACGATCATGATGACTGGCAGGCCGCATCTCCGCAACCTGCTTGATTCCCTTTTTTGGCCCCGAGTACTGCCTTTTTTGGTGATTTTGACAACTTTCCATGAGCAACCATGTCTTCATCCATCATATCTCTATCTTCCTTGTCTCTCCTCCTCTTCTTTTCATCTCTAATTTTCAGTGTTTCGCCCTCAGGTGCAACTGCATTCGGTCCAAAGGCAATCTGGATGCCTTCCGTGTGAATGCTGGCTCCCAAATTTCGCAGGAGCCCTCCAATGTTGTCTGGGATCGGTTTGCGCGGGGATTCACTAACGCCAGCTGCCATCCGCCATAGGATCCTGCTCTACTAGTGGCGATCCCAGATAGATGACCTTCTGCAGCCGTGTCTAGATCCTTCCTCATAAGCCATTGGTCCCCTTCCTTTTGTCTAATTCTCTTTGGTGGGGCCTTGAGGGTTTTCTCCCACATTCTTGTGATTTGGTCTTCCGGCACTTGACATAAAACCTCACAGTAACGATCAATGTGCCCCATTCAGCCACAGATATAGTAGAAGTTGGGTAGACGTTCGTAGCGAAACTTGCACATAATGCTTTCCTCGCCTTCCACCCGAAGCTTCTTTTCCCTCCTTAGGGGTTTCCGAACGTCAAGCCGTACCTGAAGTCTCATGTATTCTCTGTGAAAAGGCACGAGGTTGCTAGCATCATACTCCATAATTTCACCCGCGAAATTCCCCAGTGCTTTCCCGACTGTTTCAGAGTAGAAGCCTGACTGTAGGTTATGGACCTGCAGCCAGAAGTCGGCATAGAAGAGCTCTACAGTGTTTGGCCGTTCTCCTGGCTGTAGCTCGTGAAGGATCAAAAGACTCGAGTCAAATGACCACGGTCCCGATTCCATGACTCGTCGTAGATCGATGATGTGGTTAAAGCGGAATAACAAGAGTTTATTCCCAAGGTCCTCAATTGCGACCCTTCGTCCCGATCGCCAGCGGCTGGCCATGAGGTTTTGAAACGCAGCAAAGTTATAGGGCTTATCAGTTAAGAGAAATCCCATGAGGCAGAGCTTGAATTCATCTTCTGGCGGTGCGATGATGTCCGGTGAGAAAACAAGTTCTTAATTCTCCTCTTCCAACGTCAGCTGGGCGACATCTCTTTCCATCGTTAGGCAGAGGAGGGTAGGCGGAAAAGAGCACGAGAGGCGCAAATCCAGGTGAAAATCGAAGCAAGTTAGGAAAAAATCTAGGCGGCGACGTAGAAACCCTTAAGCAAGGGAGAGGCTCTCATACGAGAGAATTGTTGCATACATCTTTATGTTAATTTTTTTTATAACTAGTTAACATGTTATTTTTTTCATAACTAGTTAACTAGTTATTTGAACTACTTAACATGTTATTTGGTGATAATTAGATAACTGAATTAGTTAACTAGTTATCATGGCTAGGTAACTAGTTACCTAGTAGTAAACTGATAACTAGTTAATGAATCATCATTATGAATCATCATGATCAAAATTTTAATGAGATTTTTTTAACAGGTTATCAAACTAGTTATGTTGTTTTTACCTAGTTAACTAGTTGACATTTTTTAAGATGATAACTAGTTATCAAAATTAGTTAACTAGATAACTTATCGAGTTAACTAGTTGACATCATGATTTGTTAATTAGTTAACTAGTTAATATAATGATTAATTAATTAATTAATAAGATTTTTTAACTAGTTATATGAACTAGCTAACACGCTATTCGACTACTAGCTAACTCCGTCCACGACCTGTTAACTAGTTAACAACTTTTTTTATTGAAGTTATTCTATTGGTAACTGGTTAACTAGAGTTTTTGTTAAAAGATTATCTAACTAGTTATGTTGTTTTTAACTAGTTAACTAGTTAACATCATAACTTAGATAAATAGTTAACAAATTTTTAACTGATAACTAATTAACAAAAGTAGTAAATTAGTTAACTAGTTAACATCATGATTAAGATAACTAGTTAACAAATTTTAGGTGATAACTAGTTAATTAATCGATTTATCTAGATAACTTATCGAGTTAACAAGTTAACATTATATCTTAGATAACTAGTTAACAATGATATTTAGATTGATAACTAGTTAACACGTCGGCATACAACCAGATTAGAATTATCTAAGCAACAACTGGATTTTTTACTGATAACTAGTTAATATGTTATAGCAGATAACTAGTTAACATGTTATTTTGCTGACCAACTTATATAGTTATAGGTAATTTCCGTATATTCAAAATTTTACAAAATAATAAAATAAAATATCAAACTGTTAATAACATATTTTTACGTGACTGAAAATGTTAACTTTTAATTTCAGTGACTGAAAACGTTAACTTTATTTTTCAGTGACTGAAAATGTTAACTTTATAGGTTAATATCTTCAGCAAAAGATAGATTTGGGCAAGTTGCGCGTTCTGTTGTCGCCAATCTCAGGCAACAGCCGTGGGAATGGGGTAAGATGTAGGGAAAGCCGGCGGGTGGCGGTGGTGGCTCTTTCGATTCTATCGGATTCGATGACATATTTTTCAGCTAGAAATCCGAATCATCGCAAGCCATGATGCACAACGGGTACGGTTTATGTTGTCGCCGGCAACGAAGGTGGCAGCATTTTCGTGGTGGGCGGTGAAGTCGACGGCGGTGGTGGTGTAGGAGATGGCTGAGAGGGTGATGTTTTGGCGGTGGCGGGAGCCGAGGAGGTAGGAGGAGAGGTAGAGGAGGACGCCGGCGGCGGCAATGGTGAAAAGGTGCAGCGGCTGTTTTAGAATTAGGGATTTAATGACTTTTTATAAAATACCAAAAATGCCCCTCCGGTTTTTGGTTGGAACTGGTCCAACCCTTAAAGGGTTGGTCCGGATCCTGAGCCTTCTAATTAGGACTCTTTTTATTGTTACTTTATTAGATTAGGAAGTAGTTATTTAGGAGGAATAGGAGAGCTTGTTCCCTACTCCTCCACACCTATAAATAGAGGCCTTCGCCTCCCTTGTAAAAAGACACCTTTGAATCAAATAAACTCTTAAACTTCGGTTTCTTCTTGCATTGTTATGCAATTCTCTTTTCGACTTTCACGGAATTGACTGTCGTCTATATCGGCTTATCATCCAGAGCATTCATCTCTTGAAGTGGCCCCTTCGACTTGATACTTCTGGTTCTTAGCTCTCTATAGCTAGTGGGTAACAGTCCTTATCCGCCCCGGTTCCGAAGGTTTCTCTCGTTGCTAGGATCATCAGCTTGTGGTGTTCAAGAGTTGTATGCCCACGGTTGCAGCAGTTCACATCACATGGACACCATTAGTATGTTGGGAAATACTGCTGCGTGGTCTATACCAACATTCTACATGCGATCGCGGTAGTCGGTTACAACGAAGAAGGGTGTTGCACTTCATGGTTTTGCTGTTGAGTGCATGGAGCATGAGACTTAGTTAGGCCGATTTCGGCATCTATGCGGTTCTGCCCTCCCCTTATCCACAGATGCTGCCATTAATCAAGAAATAACAGACTATATCGCAGAGTAGATGTCACGTCTTCATGTAGATGTGTGTCGTATGACTTTGGAGCATCGTTCCAAAGCTTCACTCCCCACCCAGCAGGCCCCTCATGGTAAGTCATTTCTTTACAATCGCCACAAATTGTCAGACCTCTAATGAAAAAGACAAGAGCATTCGTGATTTTAAATATATTAGATATATGACACAACAAACAATCTCATGATTTTAATATTCCAACCTTTATTATCCTCATACATTTACAATTTAGCACCAATAATAAACATAACAATATTCCACCGAACTTTGAAGACCGAATATCACCCCGGAGCAATCTCTGCAAATTCAGGAACAAGCATATGTGCGACATTGTGATATAAGGAACAACATCATGTACCTAAAATCAAAACTCCGTACCAGCTTTTGTACCTGAAATCATATTCATGTACCAGATTATGTGCCTAAAATCAAAATTAGGTACAAGCTTATGTACATGCGATCAGATTTATGTACCAGAATGTGCACCAAACAGTTTGATAAGGAACACAAATATGTACCGAATTTTATAAACTGGAACACAAATATATCACATGCATCTGTTTCCATACAACCTATCCTATCCCATGTTTTCACCAAACCCAAATCAAGAAAACATCTAGCACTTGTCTCAGATTAAGGAGATACGTTATCAAAATATTCCAACCTCAAATCTCTACACCAAAATAAACTATCAAAGTTGGCCACTATCCAAGAAACTTGCCAGAAAAACAAATAATTTCTACGAAGGAGCAATGATGACACGATTTTGGCGTGCTTCAAATAACTAATCTACCAAGGTAGACTAGATCGTATTCTACTCGAGGTCTCTTCTTCTTGTCTACTCAAATATGTTGGCAAATTACTCAGGTTTAAACACTTTGTGCGTGGTGTGAGTTCCACGACTTCTAGACTAAGATGCAGGAAAATTAAAATGAAATTAAAAGACAGAATGATTGGTTGGTTTAGGCAGACGACAGACAAGCTTAGATTTCGAATCCTCCTTAGATCACCAAGGCAACAGCAATCACAAGACCAACGGTTTTGAGTTCTCATTCAATCAATTTCTATACACCACCATAACTCCTTACCCTTAGGTTTAAGACCGGCGAACGTTCACTCTATCCGATCTAACTACCAAGATTAATCAATCGCCCGGGTACGGTTGCCTCTCGCAACGACAAAACTAACTGGTGCAATTACTAGTGATTAATGAGTTACTCTTGAAGCGGATTAACCCTAACTGGTTCCTACGAAAGGCACACTCCAATGAATAGGTTAACTGGTTGAATTGATGTTTTAAAGAGAGGCGAGCTTTCGCTTCTATCCTCAGCTTAACAAGAATCTAAACTAGGTGATCAAGGAAGACAAGTTTATGCGCCAAAGCAAGGAAGCTGTCTGGCGACTAACCCTAACTTGCATAAACCTAATCTAGGCGACCAACCAGAAGATAAACATCAACAATCAAGAACAAAACAACCATGCAAAGAGAAACTGATTGAACTTTGAATCTAATCACCGCCGATCTGTGACCTCTTTAAAGCCCTGGGTCACTTAGGGTTCATCTAGTCTAAGCTCTACGAGTTTAGCTACTCATGTTCATAATGAAAGAATCAAAGATAGAAACAGAGTTCATCACGCAAAGGAAGAACAGATAGAAACTGTAAACCTAATTAAGACGACTCTGGCTAAGCTTTGCTCTCGATAATCTTCAATCCTAGCTCCGAGTCTCCGAGGTGAAGGGATGGCGTCACAATATCTTCCTGGCTCTTCGAACTCTAACTCTCCTCCAGGACTCGTGAGAATTCTGAAATTATGATGTATTATGAGGTATGTCTTCTTTTGGGCCGCCAGTTAAGTATTTATACTTAACCCTAATACCGCTGAATTTTGCCTGGAATTTTTGCCGAAAACCTATGAAGTTTTTGCCGAAAATTCCTTTGTAAAATGACTAAATGTTCGGCTGATTCTCCTGTGATTTTCGGACTTTTCTCTGAGAACTTGGGGTTTTTGTCAAAAACTTCTCTTTGTAAGCTGTGCCAATTTCTTCATGAGTTTTCGCCGAAAACTCTAAGGGTTTTCCCCGAAAACTCCAGTGTAAATTGGGGCAAAATTTGAGTTGGTTTGATTGACTTCTTGGATCGGTTCCGGTGCGGTTCCTCGAGGTCCCAATGCCTTAGACACGTCCTTGGCTACTTTATTTGACGGCAAAAACCTGTGCTATCATGAAAACACTAGAAAACCATCAAATAGACCCGAAACGGGCCAAAGTAACACAAATGGCACGAGATAGAGCAGTTGAGTGAATATTCATTATTCTACACTAAAAACCATGTCTTAAGCAAGGAAATGTCGCTTAAATTCGGCTGATAATCACGTCAAATCGAGTGTCATCAAGCAACAAAATTTAACCATTCTTCAAAACATCCCCAACTATATAACCCAACACACTAGCAACTCACTCCATTCCATGGTTCCATTTTGAAGCTGCTTCATTTACTTTCGAGAATTGTCCTTTGAATTGAGTAAAGCAAGACATATGGCGTCGCGATAATTTTTACAGTAGTCTTTATCCTTCCACTCACGAAGCATGTAGTCCTCCACCTTTTCCTCCCATACCTCAGCCCAATTAAGTATGAAAATTCCACAGTCCTGACTTTCTTGTTTTTTGTACACACCCTCATGAACAATCCATCTGTACTCCCCAAAATCCGACTCACCACACAAGTTACGAAAGTAGGATGTGGCATATTGAACCACTCTGTATGCTGTTTGGCACCATTTGACCTCCAAATATTCAAGATATTTGTTTTCCAGGAATTCATAATATTTGTCACGTCTGTTAACAACAAACAGGCTATAAGGCCTATTGTCACAAATGGGGGAAAAAATCTGCAACAGACAATCAGTAATTAGCCCTTATTGTTTGGGTACATTACTAGTGCAATATACAAAGTACTTACGAATTCACATTTGCTCAATGTGTCGGTGGCGGTGGAGTCATAGCGACCAATAATACCCATAAATTCCTACAAATATGTGGATTCCAACATATCTGGTTCATTCCCCTTTGCATGGACGCCTTGCTATATTCACGAACAACAAAGTCAATTAGTGTAATTCATTTAAGCTGCAACATAAGTTGAACAACTCGAGAATGTAAGCAAACAACAAACACTCATACCGCTACATAAATCCTGAACACTCATCTCTTTGGCCTCCGATCGTTATCATTAATTTGTCTCATGTTCAACAAGTCAGAATAAGCCTCCACTGTGTCTGTTACCAATTCTGCATCCATCTTAGAGTTTTCATTTGCATTCGATTCAAGGTGATACCTAGGGAAGCTCTCCTAACAACATATTCTCCCCTAACAAAACAATGATCGCAATTAAACTAATAACAAACCAAACACCATTCACGTAAAAATCCAGGTACACTTACTCGAGAAGGCCCGCGCTCCTAGCATATTCAATCAAACGTCTGTCGTTGTTATTGAAAGCGTAGTGCCGAGGAATAGGTTCACAATCTAACATCTTCATTGCAAGTCCCTTCCTCCTCTTGTACGTAATAGTTGTATATGGAGACACTAGCTTTTGAGACTTTTGAGGTACCCATTTTGATCTTCCCTTAGGACTTACATTGACAACCTTATCCTTCTCTATACTCATTGTAACTTGTGGTACAACAGTCTTCGCTTTTGGAATGGCTATCTGTGGAAAACAAAAAAAACCAAGTTATCCCTTATGTGAACAATACTACACTTTCAAAATCATACTTTGCCAAATTAAAATTACCTGACTAAACGGTTCATCTACTTGGAGACTGAATAAAGGTGGGGAAACAACATGTGATCTTGTCAGAACCATGTCTCCTTAGAATGTGGTGAGCTACTCGGATTTCTCAAATTTTGGCCTTGAAGCTCAACCTTGTCACTTATTGTTGTGCTGGAACCCTTACGTGCGGTGAGCTTGTTGGTGTTGGTAGGTTTGTACCCTATAGTTAAACCATGTACCTGATCATATTCAACAAATTAATCAATCATATGAATCATCAGATAGTTTGAAGACAAACCTTGTTAGTTCTTGGTACGTTGTTTCGCTTACTCCGTGGTGAGCAGCGTGTTGTTTTTTAGATACCACCCTATCATTGAAATCACAACTCATTCATTAGAAGCACTACATCCAGCAGAATAATGCACATAATCACGCACATATTATGCCCTAACCTAATAAGTACAATTTTGTACACACACCACATGGCATCAAAGATTAATATTCAATTTTGACTGTGTACCTAAAATCAGATTCGGTACCAGCTTTTGTACCACATAGGTCAGGCAGGAAAAACATTATGTATCGACACTTGTAAACTGGAACAATTCGAATGTACAATTCATCCATACTTACACTTGGTACTGCCCTTGATGTATCTGTGCGTGTAACATTGGCATTCTCCCCTTCTAATGCAGGAAGGACTTCTGCATCTTCAACCCTTTTTGACGCCATACTCTGCTCGATAGTCGAGATATCATCGTTTAATATTTTCTTGGCCACTACGCACCATTCTAACAATTTCCCTTGCTATGAATCAAGTATACCAAAACAAAACCAATTAAAGGCTAGTATCATATAAGAATCATATAGAGAAATATATATTGTGGCATTGAATATGATCATTTGTACCTCCTTCACCCCTAATTTCTTCCAATCATTGGGTAAACTATGTAGAATCCCTTTAAAGGGGTTTGGGAGCTTCATGGTTGGTCTTTCAGGTAAGGCTCGGTACGTGATGGACCATCTACTACATGATGGACCAGATTTATTAGGTTGTGGACCACCATATTTATCACAAAAACAAACCTACAAACAAACAATAAATGGGACAGAAGAGCACCATTTTAATCAAAGTAAACTAATGGCTTGTAGATACATTATCAAATAAATAAAGCATTCACTTGATCATGATTCACAATTTTTATCACAATCAATGCATTCACAATTTTTGTCATGTACCTAAAATCATAATTCGGTACTAACTTATGTCCCTGAAATCAGATTCATGTACCAGATTATGTACCTAAAATCAAACTTCGGTACCAGCTTATGTACTTGCGGTCAGATTTAGGTACTGGAGAATGGTTGAGTGTACTTTAGTAATAGTATGAAGGATCTAGTAGGCGTACTGTTTTACCTATCCACTCAAGGAGTTGCAATCAAATGGTTTTTGAAAATGGAAATCGTGGTCAACATTTTTCTAGTGCTTCAGCGGGGTTTTACCTTTATTTGGTATGCTGAAATAAAGGTACACAAATGTACTTTAGAATATGCACCAAACAATTCGATAAGGAACACAAAAAGGTCCCGAATTTTATAAACTGGAACACAAATGTATAACATGCATATGATTACATACAACCACTTACACACTATCCTATCCAATGTTTTCACCAAACCCAAATCAAGAAAACATCTAGCATTTGTCTCAGATTAAAAAGATATGTTATCAAAATATTCCAACCTCAAATCTCTACACCAAAATAAACTATTAAAGTTGGCAACTATCCAAGAAACTTGGCAAGAAAAATAAATAAATTCTAGGAGATCCATATCCGCAGAGCTAGCTAATAATTTAAAGAATAACTAACCATTAGAAGATGCATATCCGCAGAGATATTGCAATTTTGTACCCTGATGACACTCGATTTTACGTGTTATCATCCTCATTTAAGCTACATTTCCTTGCTTGAATCTCGGGTTTTAGGGTGATTTAGCATGTTTTCACCTAAATGCTCTAATTCCTGCCGTTTTGGTTACTTTGGCCCGTGATGGGTCTATTTGATGGTTTTCTAGTGCTTTTAAGAATGCACATGTTTTTGCCATCAAATACATAGCCACGGACGAGCTCGGAAGCAAAAGAACCTCAAGGAACGGCCCGAGATCAATCCAGAAATCAACCAAGCTAGAAGAAATCACTGCCCCAGCTGTAACTAAAGTTTTCGGCGAGAAGTCTGAAGTCTTCGCGAAAACTTATGTAAGAAAGTCACAGTCGAAGACAGGTGGATCCAGCCAAAGTTCCCTCTGAAGTCTTTGACGAAAACTCCCAAGTTTTCACCGAAAACTAATTCCTTTTTTCGGCTGGAATCCTAAACCCTATAAATACTAAACCGGCGGCCACAAAAGAAATACATATTCCACGGATTAAATTTCCAGACATTAAAAAGTCCGAGAGAGAGTTTAGAGAGGAGCCAGGTGGAGATCGTGACCCATCCTTCCATCTCGGAGAACTCGGTGCTAGTAGTTGAAGATCCAAGAGAGTGAAGCTTCACAAATTCATATGAAATTAGGTTTTACAGTTATTCTCTGTTCTTCCTGGTTAAAGATGTATTCCTTGTTTGTCTTTGATTCTTTTATTTTGAATTTGAGTAGCTAAACTCATAGAGCTTAGATTAGATGAACCCTAAGTGACCCGGGCTTTAAAGCGGTCACGGATCGGCGATAATTAAATCCAGTTTCAATCAGTTTCTCTTGCATGTTTGGTTTGTTCTTAATTGCTTTTGTGTTTCTTTCCTAGCTTTATCACCTAGTTAAGAAACTAGCTAAGCTGAGGATAGTAGCGAACGTTCGCCTCACTTTAAAACACCAAATCAACAGTTAACCTATTCATTGGAAGAATTTCTCTTTGTAGGAACCAGTTAGGGTTAATCCGCTGCTAGAGTAACTTATTAATCACTAGTAATCGTGCCAGTTAGTTTTCGTTGCAGAAGTGAACGCACAGGCGGTCAATTAATCTTGGGAGTTAGATCGGATAGAGCGAACGTTCGCCAGCCTTAAACCTAAGGGTCAGGAGTTATGGTGGTGTCTGAGAACTGAATGATTCGGGATTGAAAACCGTTGTTCTTGTGATCGCCAATGTTCTGGTGATCTTATGGGGATTCGAAATATAAGCTTGTCTGTCGTCTTGTTATGTCAACCAATCTTCCAACTGTTTTCTGTTTTTATTTCTTTTACTTCCTGCTTTATTAGTTTAGAAGTCGTGGAACTCACACCACGCGCAAAGTATTTAAACCTGAGTAAATTGCCATCATATTTGAGTAGACGATTAGAAGAGACCTGTGGAATACGATCCGCTTAGCTTTTAGCTTGGTAGTTATTTGATCACTGTTCTACAGTTCATCAAATTGGCGCCATTGCCGGGGACTCTTCTAGATTGTTTGAAAGAAGAGTTGGCACTTTATTCTTCTACCTTCCCATCTTTCATTTTTCCATTACACTTCGATTTTACACTGGTTATTTTTGTTTTTGCTCTTTGCAGGTTGTTTTCAGGTTTATGAACCATGCGCTCACTCGTTCTCAGTCTAAGTCTATCAAGTCTTCTACTTCAGACAAGTCGGGCAGTTCTGCTCCGCCTAGACAACCACGAGTTCCAAAGCAATCTACTACCATGCCACCTTCATCTCTCACTCCAATCAAGATCGAGGAACTGAAGGAGAGCTCCTCATCTTCATCTTCATCCCCTTCATCCACCGCATCGATCTCGCCACCACCTTCTCCTAGAATGGACGACCAGCTACCGCATCCTCCACCACTGCCGCCGCCGCTCAGAGAAGTCTTGCCGATTATAACAAGCCGAGCGCGACTAGCGTTTGATCCTCTATCTCTGTGTCACGCAATGACGATGCTCCTAACAATGAGATCAAGATCCCCTTCCTGGGAATGATCTCTAGGGACGTATAGTTTGAAGGAAAGCCACACGATAATCCTTGCACTCACTTGGCGAATTTTATTGCTCTTTGCGAGACGTTCAAGAATGGGAATCTCGACAAGAACACCTTGTGCTTGCAAGCCTTTCCATTCTCTCTTCGAGGCCCCGCTAAGAGATGGTTAAACAGCAAGCCTCCCGGTTACTACACTGATTGGGATAAGCTGGCTCAAGATTTCGTTGAAGAATACTTTACTCCCTCGAGAACCACTGCCTACAAGGATAGTATCTCCAGGTTCAGACAGAAGGAAGGGATGAGCTTATATGACGCTTGGAATGAATTCCAAGAGCTTCTCTACAGCTGCTGAAGTGATCCCGACCGACCGACCAGCTTAGAATGCCAATTCTTATACTCCGTCGGGATCACCCACGAAAGGGAGGACCTTATGGCCATATAAGAAGCGCCTGGAGCTCCGCCAGAATCATAACCTGGCCTTACAGAGGTTTGTAAGGCCTAAACAGGTGGTCAAGTTCAAATACAGCCCTCCACCAAGGGCCCAGCAGGCAAGGATGAGCGTCCGGACCCAACCCGCCCTAACTTGGGCGCCGACGCCCGAAGCTACAACGAAGTCAGGTTTGCTTTGCAACCTTGGCTCTATCTCGAAGGTCCCAGGAGGTGCTATACAAACTTGGGACCCTCTAGATGCCTTCCTGGAGGAGTGCCGAAGAAGGAAGGCCAAGCACTACCCCGATGAGGTCCCAAACGGCCCTGCCCCGAGCGCCCTGGCGGGCCTAGCACCTGGACTAGGCCTTCAGGAGATCAAAGGAAGGGTTGCCACACTAGGGGAACCTCTGAAGGCCTTCCTGGATAACTGGGCGAAGCAAGGAGGAAGAGGCCCGAGCCAGAATGAAGAAGGCCAGGGGGAAACTTCCTACGGGGGCCAACGCCGACCCCGGAGGACCCCAATCGGGCCTTAGCACGAAGCTAACACAAAGTTCAAGCCTTGGGAGGGTTACCAACGGCCCTAGGATCCATAGTTTTTGCTCGTGCATAGCTTAGGGAGACGGTGTTATCAACAGAAGTAATCCCTTTCTGTCGTGGAGCCATTCAACCAGACACTTAGGGTTCCCGATTATTTACAATCAACGGGTCCAAGTACTCTTCCGCCCCGGTGCCGACGGTGATATCAAAGCTAGGATTCAAGACTTACGGTGGTTCAGGTTGTCTGCCCACGGTTGCAGCGGTTCACATCAGCTGCCCCCATCACGGTTTCGAGCAAAGGCAACTAGCTGAGACCTTTGCTCGAGGAATGAACAAGGAGTCATCCAAATGGGTCAACTCCTTAGCGGAGGGAGATATCACTGCTCTCACACCAGAAGAGGCTATGCTTCACTTTGCTGATTGTGCTTCCAAGTCAAGGAATTGGGAGAGACAAACAGAAGGAGCTCGAAGCAAGCTCAACATTGAAGAACAAGTCAAGGCGGAAATGGAGAAGCACTTGAAGAAGTCTACCACGCCTATCAAGCCTCCATCCGCCTCTATTTTAGTTGCTGATTGCCAATGGTGTGGCACCTGTGCTCACAACGGAAGTCAATGTCAGAATTTTGGTAGAGCAGAAGTCTGGTCTGCCGAGGAAGTCGACTTCGTTGGTCAAGGCTTCGCCAATAATCAACAGGGTTATACTGGCTACCATTAATTTCGGCAACAAGGAAGCTTTCAAGAGCGACCTCCTTACAACTCTGGAGCAAACTAGAATCAAAATAACTGACCACCTGGGTCATTTCAAGATCAGAAGCCAAACAATCAAACCGAAGGTATCTATTAACCGCCCACCAGAACCAAGGCAACTATGGTACAACTCTTGGCAATCGTGGTGAGACGCCCCCGGTCGTTGTTCGGACGTTCAGCCAAATAAAAACTACTAATGCTAAGAAAAAGCGTATAGCAGATCGTATTCCACGGGCCTTCGAATGATTGGCTACTTCAGAACTAACAAATTATTCAAGGAAAAACACTTTGTGCGTGGTGTGAGTTCCACGACTTCTACTTCTAAGAAATGCAGAAAAATTAAAAAGATTAAACTAAAGCAGATTGAGAAATAGGGTTTGGAAACAAGAATGACAGACGAACTTAGACTTTGAATCCCCCTTCGTTCCCCAGAGCATTGGCAATCAACAGATCAGCGGATTTCGATTCTCATTCAATCAATTACTAAGACACCACCATAACTCCTTACCCTTAGGTTTAAGACCGGCGAACGTTCGCTCTATCCGTTCTAACTACCAAGATTAACTAGCCGCCCGGGTACGGTCGCCTCTCGCAATGACTTAATTAATTGGTGTAATTACTAGTGATTAATGAGTTACTCTTGCAGCGAATTAACCCTAACCGGTTCCTACGAAAGGCACACTCCAATTATAAGGTTAATTGTTTAATTCGATGTTCTAAAGTAAGGCGAGCGTTCGCTTCTATCCTTAGCTTAACAAGAATCTAATCTAGGTGATCAATCCAGACAAGAAACATGCACAATGAAGAACAAATCAAACATGAAAAAGAACTGATTGAATTTCGAATCTAATCACCGCCGATCCGTGACCGCTTTAAAGCCCTGGGTCACTTAGGGTTCATCTAGTCTAAGCTCTAAAGGGTTTAGCTACTCATGATCATTACAAAAGAAACAAAGACGAGGAAAGAGTTCATCATTCAAAGGAAGAACAGAAAAGGATCTGAAAAACCTAATTCAGACGACTCTGACAGACTCCGATCTTTGGTAAGTTGCACTCCTAGCTACGGTTCTCCGAGGTGGAAGGGATGGCGTCACGATCTCTATCCGGCTCTTCGAACTCCAGCTCTTCGCTCCCGAACTTCAGAGAATTCTGATCTCGAAAAGTTGTATTATGATTAATTATGAATTCCCCTCTCTCGGGCCGTCGGATTAAGTATAAATACTTAACCCTAGTTGGGCCGGGCTGAGCTGATGTTTTCGCCGAAACCATAGGGATAGTTTCGGCGAAACTGGCTTTGAGTTCAGGGCTCCGCCGGCTGTTCAATGTTTTCGGTCCGAGCAGTTGATTGGTTTCGCCGAAACCATCCTTCTCTTAGCATCAGTTGATTTGAACTGCTGGTTTCGCCGAATATGGAGGCCTGGTTTCACCGAAACTGGTAGTGTGAATGGCAGATTTTTTGTTTGACTTGATTGGCTCCTTTGATCGATTCTGGTTTGATTACTCGAGGTTCCTACGCCTTAGACACGTCCATGGCTACTTTATTTGATGGCAAAAACCTGTGCTAACGTAAAAACACTAGAAAACCATCAAATAGACCCGGAACGGGCCAAGGTATCACAAATGGCACGAGATAGGGCAATCGATTGAATATTCGTTGTTCTACCCTAAAAACCATGTCTTAAGCAAAGAAATGTTGCTTAAATGAGGCTGATAATCACGTCAAATCGAGTGTCATCAAATACCCCACACTTAAGCTTTTGCTTGTCCTCAAGCAAACTGAATAGAAACGCTCATGTATAAGATCGATTAAATTGGAGCTCAATCAAGCATAATGAATTATTAGACAGATCGATCCTAGAACAAGAAACCTAACATGCATACTGATCAGCCAAGCTACCTGGTCTCACTAATAAACTGCACACGACAAGTAATTAGCAAACAATCATGCATGAATTTGACCTGACTGACCAGACTCCTCACACAGGAAATATTTAGTACAATGGGGACTCTCACTCTCGGTGTTTAGGGACGTGTTTCTACTCTCGATCATTCTCTGTTACCGAATTCTGTCATAGGTTTGCATTTCGACCACATCTCCACCACTGTGACAACACGAGTATCTAGTCAAGAAGGACTTCCCTGCTAGGACCGTAATGAATTCTACACTACTCGGGTTTATAATGAGATGGATGATGGGAATGAATGATGATGGCTTGGTGCGGTGTAGCTTTCGACTAACTTCCCTCGAATCTAATCTATGGCTTCCTACCGTCTAACCAAACACTGGTGGAATGATGAACGCTCGTCCTATGATACCCTCAAGCAACCTAGCACTTATTCTTTTCCTTTTGCATACACATTTTTTTTCTTTTCTTTCTACTTCGTTCTTCCATTTATAGGGAGAAGAACGTTTTATTTGAACTACACTTTGAACTTTTTCTGATTTTCTTCTTTCTTCATTTTTTCATAATTTTTCTCTTTTTCTTTTTTTACTTTCTTTTTGTAAATTTGTCTTTGTGCCGCTTTTTCTTTTAGTTACTAGAGGGGTTTACACGTCTGGACATATTAGCTAAGACCACCTGTTTAATGGCTATAGGCAAGTTACCACAAACCAACTTCCGGTAGGTCAATCTAGAACTACAACCACAGGGGATCAACGGGGGATGAAAGAAATGGGAAATGGTTGTAATGTATTATCGAACCGAAAGAACAGGCCAAGCTCAAGGGTCTAAACCTATTGGATTTTATCGTTTGGTAGGCTATCTGGCTTAGTAGCTGAATCTAGGTGCCCCTATCCTTCTAGAACTCGTGTCATCGTGTGGTGTCGAGTAGGTCTCATGCAAATTCTAACTCATTCAAGTAAACAGAAAACCACTCAGAAAGAATTTAAATTGCAAGTTACGTGCAATGGATCAAAAGCTCACAGTTGGTTTGCTAGTCAGATTCGGTCATTTTCATGCAATCAAGGCTACAAACTACAAGTGTGATTTTAAAATTCTGTTCTGACCAGGCAATTTAGCATCAAAGCATACAAGTTGGTTCTCAAGTTCTAGGTTAAGCAGTCTAAACAGCATTATGAAAGGTTGAACAACAACTTAACATCAAAAATCAAGAACTGAGACATTCTAATGCTAGAGAGACTGGAATGGAATCACGAGGCACACAAAACACAATCAAGGGCAATCAAGTTCATGCAAGGTTCTCTAGCATCCTACCCCACACTTAAATCGGACTGTGCCCTCACAGGACTAATTCTAGAGTTCAGAGTGGAATGGAAGAACCTGGAAGAGGACGGTTGATTTCTGAGGGGAAGCACGGATCCAGAGAGCGGAGGAAAGTGTCGCCTAGCCGGAAGCAAAGGGAGTCTACCGATTGCCTACAAAACAAAAACAAATGAAACATAAAAAAGGAAACCGGGACAAGTGCCCCGGATCCACACAGAAAAAAGTTAGACCGAAGTCCGAAAAGAATAAGTAAAAAGAAAGGACAAGGAAAAGGACACCACCTGATCATCACCGTCAGAGGTGTCGGGGTGGGGGAAGTGGAAGTAATCGCCGAGCTGTCGCTGCCACTCCAGCTGTCGCTCATATCGCCGGTCGGCGCGGCGCATATGTTGCTGCATAATAGTCCATCGCGCCTCTTGAGCGGCGTTGTCGGTGATGCGCCACTCCTGTATCGCTCGTATAACTCTCCCACATCCGCGGGGTGATGTCGCGGCTGGTGAGTATGAGCCAGAAATGGATCTGGAATGCGCGGCGACGACTGGTGGATGTACCTTGCCTGATGGTGTGGCGAGGGTATATAATCTTGAAATACTGGTGGCGGCTGGGGCTGCTGCTCCTCAGCATCATCTTCTTCCTCCGACTCGACCGCAGGTTGGAGTGGAGGATCTGCTGCTACATGGGGACTGAGGTCGAGTTCTAAGTCGTACTCGACCGCCAAGTCTCCTCCAACGGTCATAATTGGGTGTCGTGGAATGTTAGGGCCATATTCATGGCTGATGCCGAAGGAGAGGATGAGCTGACCTATGAAGTTGCCTCCCAAGAGTTTGCGTGGTAGCTTATTCCTCTTGGTCCGCTGGCTGAAGATGTGAGCTAGCACCCAGCCGGGGTGGAGAGGGTAGCTCTCTCGGATGGCTCGGTGAAGCACGAGCTCCTCCTTAAGGATATGGTGGCGATCCTTGTCTCTGACATATAAAAGTGACCTCCACCAAACCATATGAATAAACTTATAGAGCGGGTGAGAGAGAGACTTAACTGACTTGCTCTTCCCGAGGCGATCGCCAGGCACGCCTATCATGTGGCTCCAGAGGGCGTGCAACTCCTCGTCGTCATCATCATCGCCCCAGCCGAGGTGGTGATCGTGATAGTGCTCGTAGGGGATGCCCAGATGAGCTGCAAACTCATCGTAGGTGAGCTGCCTGTACACCCCACCAAGAAAGAAGGTGATCACCTTCTGGCCCCGTCTCCTCTTATGCTCGTCCAAGTCAAATGTCGCCCAGAACTCCTGGAGAGCAATGTCTGGGAACTCGGCGGCTATGATGGTCAGCTCTAGGAGACCGGCCGGTGCTAGGGCGTCATGCACGTTCCGGTAGGAATCCTCGTCATGCTCCTGGAGTGACTCCATGGATAAAGGACGCACGTCAGCTCCACGGATGTGTTCGATCTTCTGGAAGTTCTCAAAGTAGAAGTCCGGTAGACGGGCGATGGTGGGATGGTATCCAACATGGCGAGGGAGTGCAGGTGGAGGACCCAGAATGGCGGGTGTGACGGGAGCGGCAGCTCCTGAGCTCGAGGCGCCATCGAGTCGCGCCTTAGTCCTGCGCTCAAAGGTGTTCCTAAACCAGAATGAAACAAAATTAGTCGACCAAAACCTTACCCCACACTTAGTAGAAAAACTCAATTTCACAAAGAAACGAGGGAAACTAAGTGGGGTAAGGAAAGCGGAGTAACCGGTAATCATAGACAGTAACATACATACTTCGGAGCAGCCAGAATCGGATAATTACAATCAGAGTTCAAAAAGTCAAAGCGATATTTAGAAAGTCAACATTTAAGCATATTGGACCCTAATCATGGCAAGACTATCAAAACTTGGAGAATGACGGTAAAATATGATTTCAAATTGCAGCACAATAATATGAACAAGAATGAACACTTACGACAGCCAAATGATCACAGCAATTCAAAGTCAAACCGACATTTCTCACAAAAGTCAACATAACAAAGAATTAATCTTATGCATAGCAACACATGACCAAATGATATGAAAATTAAGCATGGAACTCCCTAAGCATCCTAGAACAGTTCTATACGTTCAGTCAATCCTAGTTCACACGAAACAGTCGGCACGCAAAATGAGGCAAACCGAAAAGTCAACCGAAAGTCAATCTCGACGAAATTCAGCAATCTATATGTCAAAAGATTTGTATCGAAAATTCATACAACTTACCTTGACGTCATGATTGCTAAAAATGAACGAGGTGAGAGGAATCGGTGAAAAACTTGAAAACTGGGGTTTCGGAGAACTGGAGCTGCAAAGCTCCGATTCGAATGTTCTAGGGCTTGGTGGGATCGGAAAAAAAAGAGAGGGGAGGTGCGGCGGCGGTCGGCGGCGGTGGCGGGGGGCGGCAGCAAACGGCGGCGGCGGCGGGTTTTGAAATGGGGCGGTCGGCGATATGAAAAGGATAGGGGGTTTCGGGTAGCTGGGCGAAAATGAGAGGGGATGAGAGAGGGGGTGGTCCGAAATTTTAAAGGGGATTTTTGGGTGATTTTTCAAATCAGTTTCGGCGAAAGTAGGGGGTGGTTTCGCCGAAACTACAAGTTAACATGGATTGACCGATTGAAAAAGGCGGTTTCGCCGAAAATGGAAGCTCAGTTTCGCCGAAATCTTAGTTGAAATGGTTTCACCGAAAACAGAAATTTTTCGAACCGAAAATGAGGAACAGGAGAAACAGGTTCGAAATTTGAAAATTGGTTTCGCCGAAAACAAGGGTGGTTTCGCCAAAATTTTGAACTGTTCGGGTGAAAATATTTTCGTAAATCAGGCCAACTTCAGAAAATCACAGTTAAATCCAGAAAAATCAGAACGACCTCAATCAACTTGCGACTGACTCTATGACATGCAGACTCTACACGAAAAATAATAAATCAAACAAACTGACACTTTTGGCTCTCCCGAACCGACTCTAAAATACCAAGGTTGAAATAAAACAAAACTGACTCCAGCCGTGGGTTGCCTCCCACGAAGCGCTCTTTTATTAACGTCCTTGAGCTGGACGATACCTGGACGGTATTAGGAGACATCCCAACTTAGATTCTCCTTCACGCTCGCGTCAGAGTTCATGAAGTACAGCTTCGGGACTTCTCCGGTAAGCGTGAATCTCTTCCCGTTTGCATGTAGTAGTTTGGTACGTCCGTCGGGAAGATGATCAACGAACTTGAATGGTCCGAACAGCTCCCTCGAGAGGTCATCCTTCTTTAGTGTGACGATGGAAGGAATGAGGACTGTTGGTTTCTCTTTTTCTTTCTTCTTCGGCTTGTTATCACCAGGATCGGTGATCGTTAGTACTTCCTTAGGAGATGCTTTCGGCTTCTCCCTCGATACTTGTTCCGGCGCCGGTTTCTCGGAACGAAATGGTGGTGTAGTTGGCTCGATGGAAGATGGTGGAATTTTTGGTCTCCAGACCATTTGGGTCTTTGTCTTCTTGTTCTTTCCTCGAGGTCTGCTCGGTGATTTAGAAGAGGCTTGCAGTTCCTTCTTCTTCTTCTTAAGCGGCTTCTGAACCAAAATTTCTGGCTTCTTCGTAATGACCTGTTTAATATCTGCAGCAACAGCTGATCTAGAGACACTGGAAGAAGCATTAGTAACGGAGTTGACCGGAGTCAACTCCACAGTTTCAACAGCTAAGCAGTGAGATTCTTCGTTCCTAGAGTCATATTTCATGCCATCTTTAAGACGGAACGTTTTCGTTTCTTTACCAACTCTTAAAGTCAAAGAACCATTAGGAACGTTAATATTCATTCCAGTAGTAGCCATGAAAGGTCGACCTATGAGAATAGTAGCATCATCTGTACTAGTATCCATAATCACATAATCAGCTAAGAACGTGAACGGACCACATTTGGTGACAACGTCTTTAATCTCTCCCTTAGGGGTTTTAAGCGATCTATCAGCAAAGACGAGTTGCATACTGGGCGGTTTAAGTTCCCCTAGGTTTAACTTTTCATATAGACTCACAGGCATGACACTAACAGATGCTCCTAGATCAACTAAGCAACGTTCAATTTCAACATCATTGATGACCAAAGGCAAAGTAAAAGAACTAGGATCAGATAACTTAGCTGGATATGGAGAGACAGGTTTCTTAATACGAATGTCAGGGTATCCTTCCTTGTTCCCCTTCATGTCAGTCTCGATCCTTGCGTTTGGTAGCAGTGCTCTAGGAAAAGGAGGCTTCACGACGTATGGTGAAAGAGGAGGATCATCCTTAGGCGCTGGTTTCTGTTCCTCTTCTTCCGGAGTTTCAGCGATCCTGCGCAAAACAGAAAAGGCATCAGCAATTAAGTTCGGAAGTTTTCGAGCAGTTACCATTTTAGCCTGTTCTTTTCTCGGGTTTGGCTCTGTCTGGCTTGGAAGCTGGCCAAATGGTCGACAAGATGAAAGCATGCTCGAGATGTTGTTCACGACTTGCTCAATCCGTTGTCCAGATGCTATTTGTTCTTGATTGAGAAGAGCTTGAGCCTTGAACTGACTGTCATGATCATCAAGTCTTGTGATGATCTGGCTGAGCTTCTTATCCAGGTCACTGACATTATTATCTCTTTGATGCTGCTGTCCTGGATAGGTATTGTTAAGATATCGATTCTAGCGATTGCCAGGAGCAGTTCCATAATTATCCGGATTGCGATGCGGCGGCTGGTAGACACCTGCCGGCGGATGGTTAGGCTTCTGATCCTGAACTTGACCAGCCGGGCGGTTATTCTGGTTCTGGTTATGATTGGTGCCAGCATTGTAGGGAGGTCTGTCTTGGTAGTTCCCTTGCTGTCTGAAGTTACGATAACCAGCATAACCATTCTGATTATTAACGAAGCCTTGTTGGATGAAATTTACCTCTTCGGCAGACCAGACTTCTGCCTTACCAAAATTCTGACAACGGCCTCCGTTATGTGAGCAAGCTCCACACCACTCGCAATCGGCAACATAGACAGAAGCTGCCGGTGGCTTGATTGGTGTGGTAGACTTCTTCAAATGCTTCTCTACCTCTGCCTTGATAGCTGCTTCGAAATCTAGCTTGCTCCTCGATCCTTCATATTGTCGCTCCCAGTTCCTTGACTTGGAGGCACAGTTTGCGAAGTGCAGAAGAGCAGCTTCAGGAGTGAGTGTAGTGCAATCCCCTTCAGCTAGAGAATTAACCCACTTGGCAGATTCTTCTCGAAGTCCTCAAGAGAAGATTTCAGCTAACTGCCTCTGCTCGAATCCATGATGAGGGCAGGTGTAGAGAAGTTCTTGGAATCGATTCCAAGTATCATATAAACTTTCTCCTTCTTTCTGGGAGAATCTGGAGATGCTGTCCTTGATGGCGGTTGTTCTGGCCGGAGGGAAGTATTCTTCAACAAAGTCCTGAGCCAGAGTATCCCAGTTAGTGTAGTAGCCAGGTGGTTTGCCAGTAAGCCACCTCTTAGCAGCGCCTTTCAAAGAGAACGGGAAAGCTCTCAGACAAAGAGTGTTTTTGTCGAGGTTTCCGTTTTTAAAAGTACTGCAGAGATCAAGGAAGTCTGCAAGATGAGTGCACGGATTGTCTAGGGGCCTGCCTTCAAACTGTAAATCCCTAGAGATCATGGTCAAGAATGGAATCTTGATCTCAAAGTCAGGATCTCCTTCAATGCGTGGAACGGCAATGGCAGATCGAACGCTAGTCGCGCTCGGCTTGATATAGTCTGCTAGACTCTTCTGTGCAGGTGGGGGTGGCGGCGGTTGATCGCCGTTTGGTGGTAATCTATCGGTCATGGTGGGAGATGGAGGGGGTGAAAGTGACTCGGTGTATGAAGCGGATGAAGAGTGCGGTGAAGACGGAGATGAGGAACTCTCCTTCGGTTCCTCGATCTTGATCGGAGTGATGAATGGATTGGATCTGCCTTCCTTCAGAATCTATGATCGTAGCGGTGTAGCAGAACTGCCTGGATTCCCTGCAATCTTAGCCTGTTCGGTCTAGAGAGCGAGTCCAAGGACGGTGAGGCATACACCTGTAAACCTACAGATAACAAAGACAAACAAAACCAGTGTAAAATCGAAGTGGATGGAAAAATGAAAGATGGAAAATAGAAGAATAAATTGCCAGATCTTCTTTCAACAATCAAAAGAAGTCCCCGGCAACGGCGCCAATTTGGTGAGACGCCCCCCGGTCGTTGTTCAGACGTTCATCCAAATAAAAACTACTAATGCTAAGAAAAAGCGTATAGCAGATCGTATTCCACGGGCCTTCGAATGATTGGCTACTTCAGAACTAACAAATTATTAAAGGAAAAACACGTTGTGCGTGGTGTGAGTTCCACGACTTCTACTTCTAAGAAATGCAGAAAAATTAAAAAGATTAAACTAAAGCAGATTGAGAAATAGGGTTTGGAAACAAGAATGACAGACGAACTTAGACTTTGAATCCCCTTCGTTCCCCAGTGCATTGGCAATCAACAGATCAGCGGATTTCGATTCTCATTCAATCAATTACTAAGACACCACCATAACTCCTTACCCTTAGGTTTAAGACCGGCGAGCGTTCGCTCTATCCATTCTAACTACCAAGATTAACTAGCCGCCCGGGTACGGTCGCCTCTCGCAACGACTTAATTAATTGGTGTAATTACTAGTGATTAATGAGTTACTCTTGCAGCGAATTAACCCTAACCGGTTCCTACGAAAGGCACACTCCAATTATAAGGTTAATTGTTTAATTCAATGTTCTAAAGTAAGGCGAGCGTTCGCTTCTATCCTTAGCTTAACAAGAATCTAATCTAGGTGATCAATCCAGACAAGAAACATGCACAATGAAGAACAAATCAAACATGAAAAGAACTGATTGAATCTCGAATCTAATCACCGCCGATCCGTGACCGCTTTAAAGCCCTGGGTCACTTAGGGTTCATCTAGTCTAAGCTCTAAAGGGTTTAGCTACTCATGATCATTACAAAAGAAACAAAGACGAGGAAAGAGTTCATCATTCAAAGGAAGAACAGAAAAGGATCTGAAAAACCTAATTCAGACGACTCTGACAGACTCCGATCTTCGGTAAGTTGCACTCCTAGCTCCGGTTCTCCGAGGTGGAAGGGATGGCGTCACGATCTCTATCCGGCTCTTCGAACTCCAGCTCTTCGCTCCCGAACTTCAGAGAATTCTGATCTCGAAAAGTTGTATTATGATTAATTATGAATTCCCCTCTCTCGGGCCGCCGGATTAAGTATAAATACTTAACCCTAGTTGTGCCGGGCTGAGCTGATGTTTTCGCCGAAACCATAGGGATAGTTTCGGCGAAACTGGCTTTGAGTTCAGGGCTCCGCTGGCTGTTCAATGTTTTCGGTCCGAGCAGTTGATTGGTTTCGCCGAAACCATCCTTCTCTTGGCATCAATTTATTTGAACTGCTGGTTTCGCCGAATATGGAGGCCTGGTTTCGCCGAAACTGGTAGTGTGAATGGCAGTTTTTCGGTTTGACTTGATTGGCTCCTTTGATCGATTCCGGTTTGATTCCTCGAGGTTCCTACGCCTTAGACACGTCCATGGCTACTTTATTTGACGGCAAAAACCTGTGCTAACGTAAAAACACTAGAAAACCATCAAATAGACCCGGAACGGGCCAAGGTAACACAAATGGCACGAGATAGGGCAATCGATTGAATATTCGTTATTCTACCCTAAAAACCATGTCTTAAACAAAGAAATGTTGCTTAAATGAGGCTGATAATCACGTCAAATCGAGTGTCATCAAATCGCCAGAACTAGTATCTGAACAACATTTATCAAGGTCAGCCTCAGAAACCACCGCCGCTTGACAGCAAGGATAGTGAGTTGGATAAGAAGCTGAATCAGATCATCACCAGGCCGGATGATCATCATAGCCAGTTCAAGGCTCAAGCCCTCTTAAATCAAGAACAAATTGCGCAAAGCCATAGAGTGGAGAGCCAAGTAAACAACATCGCTAGCATGCTCTCTTGTGGTCGCCCCTTCGGTAAGCTACCAAGCCAAACAGAAACAAATCCGAAGAATGACGTGAAGACTGTTTCCATTCGAAGCTACAAGAATTCAGCCACCACTACCTCTTCCTATCCGGCCATGAACCCTGATACTGTAGTAGTTGATACACCAAAGATCGAGGAGGACGAAGAGAAGACTCCTTCGCCAAAGCCTAAGCGCGAATCTGAGCCTCCTCTAGCTCCGTATCAACCAAGAATTCTCATTCCCCAATGCATTGAGAGGAGGGAGAATCGAGCAGCTTAGCTCATCGAAGAAGAAAGAAGCATCCTCCATGCCTTCCAAGGAAGAATGCTCCGACATTCATGGCTAGAAGCTCACCATACCAATCCCAACTAAGTGCGCTGATCCTGGTTCCTTTACTATACCGTTAATCATTAATGATATGGAAATCGAGCGTAGTCTAGTTGATCTAGGTGCGTCTATAAATGTCATGCCTATGTGTTTGTATGAGAAACTCAATCTAGGAGAATTAAAACATACTAGCATGCATTTAGTGTTCGCTGAAAAATCTTTGAAGACGCCTAGAGGGGAAGTTAAGAACGTAATAACTAAGTGTGGCCCTTTCACCTTCTTAGCGGATTATGTAGTTATGATACTAGGGAGGATGATGGTATTATCTTGATAGGTCGGCCTTTCATGGCAACATCCGGCATGACAATCAATGTACCTAACGGATCGCTGACATTAAGTGTTGGGAAAGACACTGTAACATTCCGTCTTAAGGACGATATGAAATACATTCCCAAGGGAGAAGCTCATTGTCTTTCTCTTGAAACTATGGAGTTGGCCTCGGTCAACTCCGTTACTAATGTTGTCCCTAGTGTTTATCCAAAGCCAGCTGTTCCAGGTACTAAACAGGTTATCAAGAAGAAGGCACAAACAGCGGAGAAGCCAAAGAAGAAGGAGGAACTGAAAGCCCCCTCTTCTAAATCACCACAAGCAAGAACACTGGCGAGAAGAAGAAGAACAAAGGAAAGATCAAAGAGGTGTGGAGGCCAATCATTAAACCGCCTCCTCCCGAGCCGACTGCTCCACCTTCTTCTGTCAAGCCACTAGAGAAAGACGTACATCCGCAAGATTTGTTCGGACCATTCGAAGTAACCAGCCGCCTTCCCGACGGACGAACCCAACTGACTCATATCAATGGGAAGCGCTTCTTACTCTCTGGCGGTAAACCAAAGCTGTACTTCATTAATTCTGACGCGAGCGTAAAGGAGATCCTGAGTTGGGATGTCTCCTAACACCTTCCAGGTATCGTCCAGCTCAAAGACGTTAAGCAAGAGCCCTTCGTGGGAGGCAACCCACGGCTGGAGTAAGTTTTTGAATTCGTGAGTCAGTCTAGTTTTTAGAGTCGGTTCGGGGGAGCCAAAAGTGTCTTTTGTGTGATCCTTTATTTTTTCTTGTGTATGACATGTTCCTCGTTTCAGTTCTAATTCATTTGGGATTGTTCCGACCTTTGTTGATTTTGTTTTGATTTTTCAAAGTTTGCCTGAATTTCAGAAAATTTTGTTCAAACTGCAGGTCATAGTTTTCAGCGAAAACTTTTCTTTGAAACCTCCTGTGAATTTTGACCAGTTTTTAACATACTTTTCGGAAGAAAAGCTCACTTTTTTCCGTAAACTTTTCTTAAAAATCAGGCAGAAATTTTTCAAAATTTTTCTTCGACGAAAAGTTTCATTCTCTTCGCCAATAATTTTCAGAAAAATCAAAAAAATTTCTCCCTTATCCTTTCATTTTTTTTGGATCAGCCTCTCTCCTCCCTCACTTCCGAAAATACAGCAGTCCCCCCTTTTAATTTCTTTCACCACCGCCGACCTAAACGCCCTCGCCGCCATTTTTAGCGCCACCATCACTACTCCCTTCCTCTCGTTCCCCTGAGCATTTCGACACATAGATCACCCGAATCGGAGATCTCTAGCCCCAGTTCCGCCCGAAACCCACTTTTTGAGTTTTTCCCCGATTTCTTTCCGTACGCTCATTTTCAGCCACCATGTCTTCAAGGTAAATTGTTGGGTTTTTCATTGCGAATCTTTTGCCATATAGATTGCTGAATTTCATCGGGTTTGACTTTGGTTGACTTTTCGGTCTCCCTCGATTTACGTGCATGCTGTTTCGGTGTGATTTTTGCAGAATTGTTTGAACATAGTTGATCAAGTATGCTTAGGGATTGTTGTGCTATGATTTGATGTTATTTGAACGAGGATTGCTATGCTTAATCGATAATTCTAGTGCGATGTTGACTTTTGTGTAGTGTGGGTTTGACCTCAGAATTTTGAAGTTATTTGGCTGCCCGGTTCAATTTTATATGTGCTTAATAATGTTTATATGTTCTGGAATCTCTTATTGTGCCAATTGATGCTGTGATCGTCGTTGACTATGCTTAATTGCCAAATTTAGTGAGGTGTTGACTTTTTCATGAATGTCGGTCTGCCTTTGATTGAATGATGTGCATAAGCTACCCTGGTTATCCTTTTGCTTTTCTCATGATTACATCTGGTTACCAGTTGTTAGATTCGCTTATCCTCACTCGGTTTTCCTTGTTTCTAAGTGAAATTGAGTTTTTCGACCAAGTGTGGGGTAAGTTGTCGGTTTACCTAATTTGGTTTCCAAATGTTGTTATATCTTTTAGGAATATGAGCAAGAGGCCGAGAGCTACACTCAGTGGTCCAGGATCCACCTCTGTCACTCCCGACACTGGAGCCAGCTCCAGAGCACCCGCTCCCATCACTCCTGCTATCCACGGTCCTCCACCGGCTTTCTCGGACCGCCAGGGATTCCACCCCCTCATAGCCAGGCTGCCGGAGCACTTTTTTGAGTGGTACCAGAGGATCCAGCATGTACCTGTCGCTGTCATGAGACCCCTCTCCATGGAGTCTATCCAGGAGTTTGATGAGGGGTACTTCAACAACGTCTCCAACTCTCTCACAACTGCAGGACTTGTGGAGCTGACCACCATTGCAGATGACTTCCCTCCTCTCGCCCTTCAGGAGTTCTAGGCCACCTTCGAGCTGGACGTCCACAAGTCCAGACAGCATCAGAAGGTCATCTCCTTCTACCTCGGTGGGGTGCACAGAGACTTCACATATGATGAGTTCGCCAACCACCTCGACATTCCACACGAGCACTATCACAGCCACCACCTCGGTTGGGCTGACAACAAGGCTAGAGGCCCGAGCTATGATGCACTCTGGAGCAGCATCACAAGACCGCGTGGTGCTCAGACTACGGACCACAACATAATCGGTTCGGTCTCTCACCCCCTCTTTAGATTCGTTCATATTGTTTGGCGTCGATCTCTGTTGTTTGCTCCAGAGAAGGATCGCCACCACATTAGCCGAGAGGAGTTTCTCCTCCTCCGAGCTCTCTATGAGGGGGTACCAACTCCACCCAGGATGGGTTCTTGCTCGCTTGTTCCACCAGAAGACCACCTCTAGGAGGCTTCCATCTTCCCTCCTCGGCGGTAACTTCATTGGATGCCTCATCACCAACATTGGCCTCAACCAGGTTTGGGGACCTGAGGTCCCGCGCCACCAAGTATACACCGTCGGTGCCGACTTGGCAGTGGAGTATGACGTCCAGTTGAACGTTGGGCCTAGAGAGTGGGTACATCCGCCTCTTTACCAGGGACTCGACTTAGAGGAGGAGGATGATTCTGAGGAAGATGAGCCCCAGCCAGATCCGAGATTTCACCACCAGATACCCCCACAGCAGCCCCTGCGGAGTTTGCACACCAGCAGCAGCCTCACCACCAGAAGCCTCTGTAGATGCCTCCCGGTGGCTATGGGGAGCTACTCAGCCAGATCCGAGGTTGGCAGACCGACCACACTACCACCCAAGACACTCGTTGGGTTATTACTCAACAGCACATGCGACAGCAGAACACCAGATACGAGGCGTAGTTGGCGTGGCAGCAGTGGATCGAGGATTTCTGGCACATTCCCCCACCACCTCCCCCACCTGAGGAGTGATCAGGTTGTATCCTCTTCCTTGTTCTTCATTTTATTTATTCTTTTTGGATTTCGGTCCAATTTTATTTTGTGTGGATCCGGGACACTTGTCCCGGTTTCCTTTTGATCTTTTGTCTATTTTTGTTTTGTAGTCACCTTTTGGCAGTTTCTCTCCACGCACTGACCACTCCTTAATCATCCCCTTCACCAACCATCTCGGTCCAGGTTCTTCTATTTCTCTCTACTCTAGTTTGGCCCTGTGAGGACACAGAACGGTTTAAGTGTGGGGTAGGGTGTATAAATTGTATGATCTTGACTTGCTTTCTGTGATTTCGTGGCTTATCTGATTCCTCTAGCTTAGAATTCCTCGATTCTTGACTTGTGATGTTAAATTAGTTTTCAATTTTTCATAATGATGCTTAGACTGCTTAACCTAGAACCTGTAACCAACTCGCTGCATTGATGCTAAAAAAAAGAGAAAAATTTCAAAAAAAAATGAAAAAAGAAAAAGTTCAAGTTCAAAGTTTAGTAATGTAGTCGATAACGTTCTTCTCCCTACATATGGAAGAATGAAGTCAAAAAAAAATGTAAAGAAGAGTAAGAAAAAAAATCAAGAAGAAAAAAAAATATTTGTACAAAATAAGTGCTAGGTTGCTTGAGGGAATCACAGGACGAGCGTACACTATTCCACCCGTGTCTGGTTAGAAAGCTGCACCGCACCAAAGCCAGTTCCATCATTCATCCCATCATCCATCTCATTATAAACCCATGTGGTGTAGGAATCGCTACAGTCCCTTGCAAAAGTCCTTTTGACTAGTTACTCGTGTTGTTAGAGTGGTGGAGATTGTGGTTGAATTGCAAACATATGACATACTTCTGTCGAGAAAGTGATTGAGAGCAGAAACACGTCCCTAACATAGAGTGCGAGAGTTCCCTTGTACCAAATTTTATCTATGTGAGAAGTCTGGTCGGTTAGGTCAGATTCGTGCATGATTTGTGTTTACTACTTGTTGTGTGCAGATAATTAGTGAGACCAGGTTGTTTGGTTGATGATGACACTCGATTTGATGCGATTATCAACCTCATTTAAGCGACATTTCCTTTCTTAAGACATGGTTTTTAGGGTAGAATAGCGAATATTCACTCAACTACTCTATCTCGTGCCATTTGTGTTACTTTGGCCCGTTTCGGGTCTATTTGATGGTTTTCTAGTGTTTTCATGTTAGAATAGCCAAGGACGTGTCTAAGATGTTGGAACCTCGAGGAATCACACCGAAATCGATCCAAGGAGTCAATCAAGTCGAACCAAATCCTGCTCCCATTTACACTGAAGTTTTCGGCGAAAATCCCCCAGATTTTCGGCGAAAACTCAAGAAGAAATCGGCTGAGTTCAACAAAGAGAAGTTTTCGGCGAAAACTCTAAGTTTTCGCCGAGAACCCTAAGGTCCGAAAATCACAGGAGAAAAAGTCGAGCATTCAAGTCATTTACACTCAAGTTTTCGGTGAAAACTCAGTAGGTTTTCGGCGAAAACTCAAGGCAAAATCCGGCGATATTAGGGTTAAGTATAAATACTTAACCGGCGGCCCAATTGCAGATATACCATATAATACCAATTACTTTCAGAATTCTCACGAGTTCTGGAGCAGAGTTTAGATTTCGAAGAGCCAAGAAGAGATCGTGACGCCATCCCTTCAACTCGGAGACTCGGAGCTAGGATTGAAGATTACCGGAGATCGAAGCTACGCCGGAGTCGTCTTAATTAGGTTTTTCAGATCCTTTTCTGTTCCTCCTCTGTTCAAGATGAACTCTATCTTTGCCTTTGATTCTTTTGTTATGAACATGAGTAGCTAAACTCGTAGAGCTTAGACTAGATGAACCCTAAGTGACCCAGGGCTTTAAAGCGGTCACGGATCGGCGGTGATTAGATTCAAAGTTCAATCAGTTTCTCTTTCATGTTTGATTTGTTCTTCGTTGTTTATGTTTCTTGTCTTGATTGATCACCTAGATTAGATTCTTGTTAAGCTAAGGATAGAAGCGAACGCTCGCCTTACTTTAAAACATGAAATCGAACAATTAACCGAATCATTGGAGTGTGCCTTTCGTAGGAACCAGTTAGGGTTAATCCACTGCAAGAGTAACTCATAAATCGTTAGTAATTGCACCAGTTAGTTAAGTCATTGCGAGGGGCGACCGTACCCTGGCGACTAATTAATCTTGGTAGTTAGATCAGATAGAGCGAACGTTCGCCAGTCTTAAATGTAAGGGTATGGAGTTATGGTGGTGTCTTAGAATGGATTGAACGAGAATCGAAATCTGCTGATCTGTTGATTGCCAATGCTCTGGTGAACGAAGGGGGATTCAAAGTCTAAGCTTGTCTATCTTCTCGTTAGTCAACTGGTGATCGCGCTGTCGTTGTGATGCGTTTCACACAAATAACTAACAAAGCTAACAAAAGCTAGGGTAGATCGTATTCCAAGGGTCTTCTAAGATTGACTACTTCAAAACTGGCAAAATACTCGAATGTAAACAAGTTATGCGTGGTGTGAGTTCCACGACTTCTAATTCTAAGAAATGCAGAGAAATTAAAACAAATTAAACTAAAGCAGATTGGAAATTAGGGTTTGAAAACAAGGATGACAGACAAACTTAGACTTTGAATCCCCCTTCGTTCCCCAGAGCATTGGCAATCAACAGATCAGCGGATTTCGATTCTCATTCAATCAATTACTAAGACACCACCATAACTCCTTACCTTTAGGTTTAAGACCGGCGAACGTTCGCTCTATCCGTTCTAACTACCAAGATTAACTAGCCGCCCGGGTACGGTCGCCTCTCGCAACGACTTAATTAACTGGTGCAATTACTAACGATTTATGAGTTACTCTTGCAGTGGATTAACCCTAACCGGTTCCTACGAAAGGCACGCTCCAATTATAAGGTTAATTGTTCAATTCGATGTTCTAAAGTAAGGCGAGCGTTCGCTTCTATCCTTAGCTTAACAAGAATCTAATCTAGGTGATCAATCCAGACAAGAAACACGAACAAGGAAGAACAAATCAAACATGAATCAGAACTGATTGAATTTCGAATCTAATCACCGCCGATCCGTGACCGCTTTAAAGCCCTGGGTCACTTAGGGTTCATCTAGTCTAAGCTCTAACGAGTTTAGCTACTCATGTTTATCACAAAAGAATCTAAGACAAAGCAATAGTTCATCATTCAGAGGAAGAACATAAAAGAATCTGAAAAACCTAATTTAGACGACTCTGACAGACTTCGATCTTCGATAAACTACACTCCTAGCTCCGGTTCTCCGAGGTGGAAGGGATGGCATCACGATCTCTTTCCGGCTCTTCGAACTCTAACTCTTCGCTCCAGAACTTCAGAGAATTCTGATTTTGAAAAGTATATTATGATGTATGTTCTGTTGTTCCTCCTTATTGGGCCGCCGGGTTAAGTATTTATACTTAACCCTAATCAGCCGGATTTCTTCTAATATTTTCGCCGAAAATATTGAAGGATTTTCGGCGAAAATTCCTTTGCAAATGAGGGGTTCCGCCGGCTGATTCTCCTGGACTTCATTCTCGGTCGAAGACTTGATCGATTTCGCCGAAAATTCCTTCAGTTGCCAACAGCTGATTTGTGATGATATTTTCGCCAAAAATACAAGGGTATTTTCGGTGAAAATTCCTTTGTAATCCGGGCAGGAATTTTCTTGAACTTGATTGGCTCCTTTGATCGATCCCGGTGCAATCCTTCGAGATTCCAACGCCTTAGACACGTCCTTGGTTACTTATTCGATGGCAAAAACCTGTGCTAACGTAAAAACACTAGAAAACCATCAAATAGACCCGAAACGGGCCAAGGTAACAAAAATGGCACGAGATAGGGCAATCGATTGAATATTCGTTATTCTACCCTAAAAACCATGTCTTAAGCAAAGAAATGTCGCTTAAATGAGGCTGATAATCACGTCAAATCGAGTGTCATCAAATACCCCACACTTAAGCTTTTGCTTGTCCTCAAGCAAACTGAATAGAAACGCTCATGTTCATAAATGATAAGATCGATTAAATTGGAGCTCAATCAAACACAATGAATTATTAGACAGCTAATTCCTAGAACAAGAAACCTGACATGCATACAGATCAGCCAAACTATCTGGTCTAACTAATAAACTGCACACGACAAGTAATTAGCAACCAATTATGCACGAATTTGACCTGACCGACCAGACTCCTCATATAGGAAATATTTAGTAAAATGGGGAACTCTCGCTCTCTGTGTTTAAGGACGTGTTTCTGCTCTCAATCATTTTCTGTTAACGAATTCTGTCATAAGTTTGCATTTCAACCACATCTCCACCACTGTGACAACACGAGTATCTAGTCAAGAAGGACTTCCATGCTAGGACCGTAATGAAATCTACACTACTTGGGTTTATGATGCGATGGATGATGGGAATGTATGATGATGGCTTGGTGCGGTGTAGCTTTCGACTAACTTCCCTCGAATCTAATCTATGGCTTCCTACCGTCTAACCAAACACGGGTGGAATGATGAACGCTCGTCCTATGATACCCTTAAGCAACCTAGCACTTATTCTTTTTCTTTACATGATTTTTTTTCTTTCTTTTCAACTTTTCTTTTGACTTCGTTCTTCCATTTGTAGGGAGAAGAACGCTTTATTGAACTAGAAACTTTGAAACTTTTCTGATTTTTCTTTTCTTCACTTTTTTTTTTTGAAATTTCCTTTCTTTTCTTACTTTACTTTTTCTTTTCTTTTTGTGCCGATTTTCTTTTAGTTGCTAGAGGGATTTACACGTCTGGACATATTAGCTAAGACCACCTGTTTAATGGCTATAGGCAGGTTACCACAAGCCGACTTCCGGTAGGTCAATCTAGAACTACAACCACAGGGGATCAACGGGGAATGAAAGAAATGGGAAATGGCTGTAATGTATTATCGAACCGAAAAAACAGGCCAAGCTCAAGGGTCTAAACCTAATGGATTTATCGTTTGGTAGGCTATCTGGCTTAGTAGCTGAATCTAGGTGCCCCTATCCTTCTAGAACTCGTGTCATTGTGTGGTCTCGAGTAGGTCTCATGCAAATTCTAACTCATTCAGGCAAACAGAAAACCACTCAGAAAGAATTAAAATTGCCAGTTACGTGCAATGGATCAAAAGATCACAGTTGGTTTGCTAGTCGGATTCGGTCATTTTCATGCAATCAAGGCTACAAACTACAAGTGTGATTTTAAAAATTCTGTTCTGACCAGGCAATTTAGCATCAAAGTATACAAGTTGGTTCTCAAGTTCTAGGTTAAGCAGTCTAAGCATCATTATGAAGGTTTGAACAACAACTTAACATCAAAAATCAAGAACTGAGCCATTCTAATGCTAGAGAGACTGGAATGGAATCACGAGGCACACAAAAACACAATTCAAGGGCAATCAAGTTCATGGAAGGTTCTCTAGCATCCTACCCCACACTTAAATCGGACCGTGTCCTCACAGGACTAATTCTAGAGTTCAGAGTGAAGTAGAAGAACCTGGACCGAGATGATTGGTGTAGGGGATGAGCACGGGTCCTCGGAGCGGAGGGAATCTACCGAAACGAAGCAAAGGGAATCTCCCTACTGCCTACAAAACAAAAACAAATGAAACATAAAAAGGAAACCGGGACAAGTGTCCCGGATCCACACAGAAAAAAGTTGGATCGAAATCCGAAAAGAAGAAATAAAAAGAAAGGACAAGGAAAAGGACACCACCTGATCATGGCTGGTCAGGGGCGTCGGGGCTCATACCGCCTGTCGGCGCGGCGCATATGCTGCTGCATGATAGTCCATCTCACCTCCTGAGTGGCGTTGTCGGTGATGCGCCACTCCTGTAGTCGCTCATACAACTCACCAACATCTGCGGGGTGGTGTCGGGGCTGATGGGTCGGCGCCTGGTATGGATCGGGAATGTGTGGCGGTGACTGGTGTGCATACCCCGCCTGATGGTGTGGCGAGGGTATATAATCTTGGAATTCTGGCGGCGGCTGGGGTTGTTGCTGCTCAGCATCATCTTCTTCCTCCGACTCGACCACAGGCTGGAGTGGAGGATCTGCTGCTACATGGGGACTGAGGTCCAGCTCTAAGTCGTATTCGACTGCCAAATCTCCTCCAACGGTTCTAACTTGGCGTCGTGGAATGTTCGGGCCATATTCATGGCTGATGCCGAAGGAGATGATGAGCTGACCTATGAAGTTACCCCCCAGGAGTCTGCGAGGTGGCGTCCACCTCCTGGTCTTCTGGCGGAAGATGCGTGCCAGCACCCAGCCGGGGTGGAGAGGGTAGCTCTCTCGGATGGTTCGAAGAAGCATAAGCTCCTCCTTGAGGATATGGTGGTGATCCTTGTCTGGAACATACAAAAGCGATCTACGCCAAACCACATGAATAAATTTAAAGAGTGGGTGAGAGAGGGACTTAACTGAGTCATGGCCTGTGAGGCGATCACCAGGCACTCCAGTCATATTGCTCCAGAGGGCGTGATACTCCTCGTCGTCATCATCGTCGCCCCAGCCTAGGTGATGATCGTGATAATGCTCGTAGGGGATGCCTAGATGAGCAGCAAACTCATCGTAGGTGAGTTGCCTGTACACCCCACCCAGATAGAAGGTCACAACCTTCTGGCGCTGCTTCCTCTTGTGCTCATCCAGATCAAAGGTTGCCCAGAACTCCTGGAGAGCAATATCTGGGAAATCGGCATCTATGGTGGTTAGCTCTAGGAGACCGGCCGGTGCTAGGGCGTCATGCACATTCCGGTGGTAGTCCTCGTCGTGCTCGGAGAGGGACTCCATGGAAAGAGGGCGCACGTCAGCTCCACGAATGTGTTGGATCTTCTGGAAGCACTCGATGTAGAAGTCAGGAAGACGAGCTAGAGTGCGATGGTATCCAGCCCGGCGAGGTAGTGCGGGTGGAGGACCCAGAACGGCGGGTGTGACGGGAGCGGCAGCTCCGGAGCTCGAGGCGCCATCAAGTCGCGCCTTAGTCCTACGCTCATAAGTGGTGTTCCTAAAACCAGAGCGAAACCAGATTAGTCAACTAAAACCCTACCCCACACTTAGTAGTAAAACTCAATTTCACATAGAAATGAGGGAAACCGAGTGGGGGGTAAGCAAAGCCGATTAACCAGTAATCACAAGCAATGAAATGCATGCTTAGGAACAACCAGAATTGAATAGTACAATCAGAGTTCAAAAAGTCAAACCGACATTCAAAAAGTCAACATTAAAGCATATTGAACCCTAATCATGGAAAGACTATCACAACAGGGAAATTGACGGCATAATATGATCTCAGATGGCAAACACAATGATATGAACGAGAATGATCACATCAGGTAGCCAAATGATCACAACAATTCAAAGTCAAACCGACATTTTCTCAAAAGGCAACATCACAAAGAATCAATCCTATGCATAGCAACACATGATCAAATGATATGGAAATTAAGCACGAAACTCCCTAAACATGCTAGAACAGTTCAACAAGTTCAGCTAACCTAGTTGTCACGAAATCAGTCGGCACGCAAATCGAGGCAAATTGAAAAGTCAACCACGACGAAATTCAGCAATCCATATGTCAAAAGATTCGTATTGAAAAGTTCTACAACTTACCTTGAAGCCATGGATGCTAAAAAGGAATCAGTGAAAAATCGAAGATTCTAGGGTTTGGGAGAACTAGAGCTGTAGAGCTCCGATTCGACAGTTCTAGGGCTCAAAATGATCGGAAAAGAGAGGGGAGTTGAGCGGCGGCGGTCGGCGGCGGCGCAAACATTGGCGGCGGCGGTTTTGAAAAGGGTGGCGGTCGGGTTTGAGAAAATAGGGGAAGTTTTCGGCTGTGGGTCGAAAATGAAATAAGGGAAGAGAGAGGATAAAACCAGAATTTTAAGGTGAAAATTTTGGTGATTTTCAAAGGGATGTTCGGCGAAAATAGTGATGAGTTTTCGCCAAAAATGTATGTTCAAATGCGCAGCCGGATTTCAAAAGGATTTTCGCCGAAACACAACAAATTTTTGAACCGAAAATATGAAACAGGAGAATGGTCTCGAAAATTCAAAAGGCGATTTCGCCGAAAACAGGGGTGTATTTCGCCGAAAATTTTGAACTACTCGGGTGAAAATATTTTCGCACATCCGGCCAACTTCAGAAAATCACAGTTAAATCCACAAAAATCGGAACGACCTCAATCAACTTGCAAACGACACTACGACACACAGACTACACACGAAAAATAATAAAACAAATAAACTGACACTTTTGGCTCCCCCGAACCGACTCTAAAACACTAAGTTTGACAAAAATTAAAAACGGACTCCAGCCGTGGGTTGCCCCCACGAAGCGCTCTTTTATTAACGTCCTTGAGCTGGACGATACCTGGACGGTATTAGGAGACATCCCAACTCAGATTCTCCTTAACGCTCGCGTCGGAGTTCATGAAGTACAGCTTCGGGTCTTCTCCGGTAAGCGTGAATCTCTTCCCGTTTGCATGCAAGAGCTTGGTACGTCCATCGGGAAGATGATCAATGATCTTGAACGGTCCGAACAGCTCTCTGGAGAGGTCATCTTTCATGAGTGTTACGATGGAAGGAATGAGGACTGTCGGCTTCGTCTTCTTCTTGTCCTCCGGCTTGTTATCACCAGGATCGGTGATCGTCAGTACTTCCTTAGGAGATGCTTTCGGCTTCTCCTTCCATACTTGTTCCGGCGCCGGTTTCTCGGAACGAATTGGTGGTGCAGCTGGCTCGATGGAAGACGGCGGAACTTTTGGTCTCCAGACCATTTGGGTCTTCGTCTTCTTCTTCTTTCCTCGAGGCCTGCTCGGTTTAGTGCTCTGTGGCTTAGAAGAGGCTTGCAGTTCCTTCTTCTTCTTGGGCGGCTTCTGAATAGAAATTTCTGGCTTCTTCTTAATAACCTGTTCAATACCTGCAGCAACAACTGATCTAGAGACACTGGAAGAGACGTCAGTAATGAAGTTGACCGAGGCTAACTCCATAGTTTCAACGGATAAACAATGTGCTTCTCCCTTAGGAATGTATTTCATGCCATCCTTGAGACGGAATGTTGCAGTATCCTTCCCAACCCTTAATGTTAACGAACCATTTGGAACATTAATGTTAATGCCGGCTGTCGCCATAAATGGCCGGCCTAAGAGAAGGGTAGAATATGTCTCTTGAGTATCCATTACTACGTAATCAGCGAAAAATCGGAAAGGGCCACAACAAGTGATTACATCCTTGATTATTCCTCTAGGTTCTTTTAGAGTTATGTCGGCGAACACTACATGCATGCTAGCAGGTTGTAATTCACCTAGGTTCAGTTTCTTATATAAACACATAGGCATAACATTTATAGACGCACCTAGATCAACCAAACTACGCTCAATTTCAATGCCATTAATGATTAAAGGTAACGTAAAAGGACCAGGATCAGAGCACTTAGCTGGGATAGGTATGAGTGGTGATTGAGAGACGATAGCTGAACACTCTCCCGTAGAGAGAACGGATAGTGCTCCCTTCTTCTTCTCCAAGCTGTTCTGCTCACTGCTCCTGGTTGTGATGACTTTAGCTTGCTCGTTCTTCATGGAGGAGTTGTTTTGAGACGGCGCCTGACTGAAGAAAGGAAGGTTGGCTAATAAGCTAGCAACTTTATTTATCATGCTCTCTATTCTCTGTCCTTGTGCGATCTGTCCTTGGTTAAAAGCTTCTTGGGCTTTAAACTTTTCTTCGTGATCCTTAAGCCGTGCTGCAATCAGATCAAACTTCTGGGCTAGTTTCCTCTCCCACATGTCTTCAGACGTAAAATTCTGAGGATGTTGTGCACTGGTGAATCTGGAAGGATCTTGATACCTATTGTCCCAGCGTTGATTCTGACTCTGGTAGAGTCCCAAGTTGTGAGGAGAATGCTCAAGGAAGCTTCCCTGTTGTTGAGGAGGTTTTCTGAACTGATGGTAGTCGGGGTAGCCTCTTTGGTCCTTGGTGAAACCTTGATCAATGAAATTAACTTCCTCTCTAGACCAGTTATTAGATGTTCCGAAGATCTCTTCCATGTGTTTTTGCACTTCGATCTTGATCTGCTCTTCACAACTTGGTTGGCTCTTGACTGCTCCCAACTGTCTCTCCTTATTTCTGGACTTAGATGCGCAGTCCGCAAAGTGAAGTAGAGCAGTTTCTGGTTCAAGTGCTGTGCAGTTGCCCTTAGCTAAAATGTTGACCCATTCAGCCGTTTCCTCATTCATACCTTGGGTAAAGATTCCAGCTAGCTGACTCTGGTTGAATCCATGATGAGGGCATTCAGAGAGAAGCTCTTGGAATTCATTCCAAGCTTCGTATAAGCTTACTCCTTCCTTCTAAGAGAATCTGGCGATGCTGTCCTTGTAGAACGTCGTTCTTGAAGGGGGATAGTATTCCTCAATGAAGTCCTGAGCTAGATTATCCCAGTCAGTGTAGTAGCCAGGTGGTTTCGAGCTGAGCCATACCTTGGCGTTGCCTTTAAGAGAGAATGGAAATACTCGCAAGCAAAGATTGTTCTTATCGAGATTCCCGCTCTTAAACGTCTCGCACATGTCTAGGAAGTTCGCCAAATGTGTGCGGGGGTTTTCTTGCGGCTTCCCTTCGAAATGAAGATTCTTAGAGACCAAGTTCAGGAGGGAGATTGTGATCTCGTAGTCAGGGTCGTCATCGTTGTGCGGCACGACGATGCTAGCTCGAAAGTTAGTCGCAATTGGTCTACAGTAATCTGCTATGGTGCGCTGAGCAGCTAGTACGGGAGGAGAAGGTGGTGGTGAATCTGAAGTAGTGGATGAAACGGATGAAGATGAGGAGTTCTCCTTCAACTCCTCAATCTTATTAGGGACAGGTGGTGTAGGCGGAATGATTATGACTTGCTTCTGAGCTCGCGGTTTCTTTGGCGGAGTAGAATTACCCGGCTTAAACTGAGAATGAGCGATCGAGCGGTTCATAAACCTGTAGAACAACCTACAAGCAACAAAAGCAAACATACCGGCGTAAAATCGAAGTGGGTGGAAAAAATGAAAGATGGAAAATAGAAGAATAAATTGCCAGTTCTTCTTTCGAACAATCAAAAGAAGTCCCTGGCAACGGCGCCAATTTGGTGATCGCGCAGCCGTTGTGATGCGTTTCACACAAATAACTAACAAAGCTAACAAAAGCTAGGGTAGATCGTATTCCAAGGGTCTTCTAAGATTGACTACTTTAAAACTGGCAAAATACTCGAATGTAAACAAGTTGTGCGTGGTGTGAGTTCCACGACTTCTAATTCTAAGAAATGCAGAGAAATTAAAACAAATTAAACTAAAGCAGATTGGAAATTAGGGTTTGAAAACAAGGATGACAGACGAACTTAGACTTTGAATCCCCCTTCGTTCCCCAGAGCATTGGCAATCAACAGATCAGCGGATTTCGATTCTCATTCAATCAATTACTAAGACACCACCATAACTCCTTACCCTTAGGTTTAAGACCGACGAACGTTCGCTATATCCGTTCTAACTACCAAGATTAACTAGCCGCCCGGGTATGGTCGCCTCTCGCAATGACTTAATTAACTGGTGCAATTACTAACGATTTATGAGTTACTCTTGCAGTGGATTAACCCTAACCGGTTCCTACGAAAGGCACGCTCCAATTATAAGGTTAATTGTTCAATTCGATGTTCTAAAGTAAGGCGAGCGTTCGCTTCTATCCTTAGCTTAACAAGAATCTAATCTAGGTGATCAATCCAGACAAGAAACACGAACAAGGAAGAACAAATCAAACATGAAAGAGAACTGATTGAATTTTTAATCTAATCACCGCCGATCCGTGACCGCTTTAAAGCCCTGGGTCACTTAGGGTTCATCTAGTCTAAGCTCTAACGAGTTTAGCTACTCATGTTTATCACAAAAGAATCTAAGACAAAGAAAGAGTTCATCATTCAGAGGAAGAACAGAAAAGAATCTGAAAAACCTAATTTAGACGACTCTGACAGACTTCGTTCTTCGGTAAACTACACTCCTAGCTCTGGTTCTCCGAGGTGGAAGGGATGGTGTCACGATCTCTTTTCGGCTCTTCGAACTCTAACTCTTCGCTCCAGAACTTCAGAGAATTCTGATTTCAAAAAGTATATTATGATGTATGTTCTGTTGTTCCTCCTTATTGGGCCGCCGGGTTAAGTATTTATACTTAACCCTAATCAGCCGGATTTCTTCTAATATTTTCGCCGAAAATATTGAAGGATTTTCGGCGAAAATTCCTTTGCAAATGAGGGGTTCCGCCGGCTGATTCTCCTGGACTTCATTCTCGGTCGAAGACTTGATCGATTTCACCGAAAATTCCTTCAGTTGCCAACAGCCGATTTGTGATGATATTTTCGCCGAAAATACAAGGGTATTTTCGGCGAAAATTCCTTTGTAATCCGGGCAGGAATTTTCTTGAACTTGATTGGCTCCTTTGATCGATCCTGGTGCAATCCTTCGAGATTCCAACGCCTTAGACACGTCCTTGGTTACTTATTCGATGGCAAAAACCTGTGCTAACGTAAAAACACTAGAAAACCATCAAATAGACCCAAAACGGGCCAAGGTAACACAAATGGCACGAGATAGGGCAATCGATTGAATATTCATTATTCTACCCTAAAAACCATGTCTTAAGCAAAGAAATGTCACTTAAATGAGGCTGATAATCACATCAAATCGAGTGTCATCATCAACCTTTTAATCTTTCTGTCTTTTATTTTCCTGCTTTATTAGATTAGAAGTCGTGGAACTCACACCACGCACAAAGTGTTAAACCTGAATAAATTGTCAGCTTCTTTGAGTAGTCAATTGTTAGAAGACCCGTGGAATACGATCTACCATAGCTTCGAGCTTGGTAGTTATTTGATTGACCCACTCTACAACGGTTCATCAAATTGGCGCCGTTCCCAGGGACCTTCTTTTAATTGTTTGAAAGAAGAACTGGCATTTTATTCTTCTACTTTCCATCTTCCACTTTTCCATCCACTTTGATTTTACACTGGTTTTTGTTTGTTTTTGTCGTTTGTAGGTTGTTCACAGGTTTATGCACCGCCGCCCTCTCACGCGCTCCCAAACCGACAAGGCTAAGAGTATAGAGAGACCAGGCAGTTCTGCTCCACCAAGACAATCACAGATTCCAAAGAGAGGCAGAACCAATCCACCTCCATCCGTCACTCCAATCAAGATCGAGGAACTGAAGGAGAGTTCCTCATCTCCATCTTCACTGTCATCTTCATCCGCTTCATACGCTGAATCACTTTCACCTCCTCCATCTCCCAGGATGACTGATTAGTTACCACCACCAGGCGGTCATCAACCACCACCACCACCGGTTGCACCGAAGAGTCTAGCTGACTACAACAAGCCGAGCGCGACTAGCTTTCGATCTTTTATCGCCGTACCGCACATTGAAGGAAGGAGCGAATTCTCTTAGAATGAAGGAGCAAGCTTATATGATACTTAGAATGAATTCCAAGAACTTCTCTACAACTGTCCTCACCACGGTTTCGAGCAGAGGCAGTTAGCTGAAATCTTTGCTCGAGGTCTTCGTGAAGAATCTGCTAAATGGGTCAATTCCCTAGCTGAAGGGGATTGCACTACACTTACACCTGAAGCTGCTCTTCTTCATTTCGCGAACTGTGCTTCCAAGACAAGGAACTGGGAGCGACAATCTGAAGGATCAAGAAGCAAGCTCGATCTCGAAGCAACCATCAAGGCAGAAGTAGAGAAGCATCTGAAGAAGTCTACTACACCCATCAAGCTGCCGGCAGCCGCTGTCTACGGTGCCGATTGTGAGTGCTGTGGAGCTTGTGCGCATAATGGAGGCTGATGCCAGAATTTTGGTAAAACAGAAGTCTGTTCTGCCGAAGAAGTCAATTTCGTTCAACAAGGCTTCAGCAACAATCAGAACGGTTATGTTGGCTACCGCAATTTTAGGCAACATGGGAATTATCAAGATAGACCTCCCTACAATGTCGGTGCCAACCAGAATCAGAACAGCCGACCAACTGGTCCAGCTCAGGATCAGAAGTCGAACCATCCGCCGGCAGGTATCTACCAGCCGCCGCACCGAATTCCGGGTAACTATGGAACTGTTCCTGGCAATTGCCAGAAACAATATCTGAACAATACCTATACAGGGCATCAACATCAGAGGGACAACAACGTCAGTGAACTCGACAAGAAGCTTAGTCAGATCATCATTAGACTTGACGATCACGACAGTCAGTTCAAAGCCCAAGCTCTTGTCAACCAAGAACAGATTGCATCCGGTCAAAGAATTGAGTAGGCAGTGAACCAGATCTCTAGCATGCTAACATCTGGTCGACCATTTGGCCAACTTCCAAGCCAAACCGAGCATAACCCGAGAAAGGAGCAAGCTAAGATGGTATCCGTTCAAGAACCGAGAAACTCATATACTAATGCTTCTTCTAAATTATGCAGGACTGATGAAGCTCCATAGAAGAAGGAAGCAACGAAGGAGGCGCCTAACGAGTATGATCCTCCTCTTGCTCCGTACTACGTGAAGCCTCCTTTTCCAAGAGCATTGGTACCGAACGCGAGGATCGAGACTGGCATGTGGGGAGGTAAAGAAGGATATCATGGCGCTCGTAGCAAGAAACCTTCATCACCATACCCAGCTAAGTGTTCTGATCCTGGTTCTTTCACTCTCCCTCTAGTTATTAATGATGTTGAGATAGAACGTAGTTTGGTTGATCTAGGAGCGTCTGTCAATGTTATGCCTATGAGTTTATTTGAAAAATTGAACCTAGGAGAACTTGAACCAACTAGCATACAACTTGTCTTTGCTGATAGATCACTGAAAACTCTGAGAGGAGAGATCAAAGACGTTGTTACTAAATGTGGTCCTTTCATGTTCTTAGCTGACTATGTGATAATAGATACTAGTAAGGATGATTCTACCATTCTCATAGGACGACCCTTCATGGCAACAACTGGAATGCAAATTAACGTTCCAAATGGTTCCCTGACCTTGAGGGGTGGTAAGGACACGATAACGTTCCGCCTCAAAGACGGAATGAAATATACTCATTTGAATGAAGAATCTCATTGTCTAGCTGTTGAAACTGTGGAGTTGACTCCGGTCAACCCCGTTACTGATGTCTCTTCTAGTGTTCCTAGATCAATTGTTGTTGTAGGTGTTGAACAGATTACCAAGCAGAAACCAAAATCTTCTGCTCAAAAGCCGCCAAAGAAGAAGGAACTAAAAGCCTCTTTTACACCGCCGAGCAAGGAACCTGGCAGGTCGCGGAGAAAGAATCAGAAGAAGAAGACTCAAATGGTCTGGAGACCAGTTGTTCCGCAACCTTCTACCGAGCCAGCTGCACCACCAATTCTTTCCGAGCCACTGGCGCCGGAGCAAGTAAAGAAGGAGAATTCAAAAGCATCTCCTAAGGAAACACCGACGATCACCGATTCTGGTGATACGAAGCCTGAGGTTAAAGAGAAGACGAAGCCGATCGTTCTTATTCCTTTTACCATCTTCCTTGTCGAGGATGATCCATCAAAAGAACTCTTTGGTCCGTTCAAGATCACTGAGCACCTTCCCGATGGACGCACGAAGCTCACTCATGCTAACGGGAAGAAGTTCATGCTCGCCAGAGATACCCCAAAGCTCTATTTCATGAACTCCGGCGCTAGCATTAAGGAGAACCTGAGTTGGGATGTCTCCTAATACCGTCCAGGTATCGTCCAGCTCAAGGACGTTAATAAAAGAGCGCTTCGTGGGAGGCAACCCACGGCTGGAGTCAGTTTTTCATTTGTGTCAAACTTAGTGTTTTAGAGTCGGTTCGGGGGAGCCAAAAGTGTCAGTTTGCATGATTTCTTATTTTTCGTGTGTAGTCTGTGTGTCATCGTTGCAATAGCAAGTTGTTTGAGGTTGTTCCGATTTTTGTTGGTTTAATTGTGATTTTCTGAAGTTTGCCGGGATTGCGAAAATATTTTCAACTCGTGCAGGTCAAACTTTTTGGCGAAAACTGTCCCCTTTTTCGGCGAAAACTGCCCTTTAAATCCCACTGTGTTTTCTGATCGATTTTAGTTAAACTTTTCGGCGAAACCTCTATGAGTTTTCGGCAAAAACTCATTTTGAAAACCGGCAGACGATTTTAACTTGAGTTTTTGGCGAAAAATTGCACAAATTTTCACCGAAATCCTGAGACAAAATTCACAAAATTTTCCCTTATTTTCCCGGTCACCTTCTCTCTCCCCCTCACTTTGCATATTCGAAAAATTAAAAACTCTCTCCCCTGTTTTCAAACCCGAACGCCGCCATCTCCCATTTCTCGCCGCCGCCACCGTCGACGACCACCGCCGCCCTGTTCCTCTCCCTTCTCCGATCGTTTCGAGCCATAGATCACCCGAATCGGAGCTCTAGAGCTCCCGTTCTGCCAAACCCTAGTTTTCTCGATTTTTCACTGATTTCTCTCTCTCCATTCATTTTCAGCACTCATGGCTTCAAGGTAAGTTGTAGAACTTTTCATTCCGAATCTTTTGACATGTTGAATGCTGAATTTCGTCAGGGTTGACTTCAGTTGACTTTTTCGGTCTACCTCGATTTGCGTGCTGACTGTTTCGTGTGAACTAGGTTAGCTGATTGTTTGACCTAATATAGCATGCTTAGGGAGAATTGTGCTGAATTTTAATACCATTTGATCGTGTGCTGATATGCTTAAAGATCGATTCTTTATGGTGTTGACCCTTGAGAAATGTCGGTTCGACCATGAATTTTCTATGTTCATTTGTCTGCCATGTGTGTTCATTCGCGTTCATATTACCGTGTTTGCCGTCTGAGTTTGTAATTATGCCATCATTTCCAGCTTTGAGCTAGTAATTGCCATGATTAGGGTTCAATGTGCTATGATGTTGACTTTTTGAATGTCGGTTTGACTTCTAATCTCTAATTATGATATGAACATTCTCGCTAGACATATGCATGCTCTGTGATTTATTGTGATTACCGATTACTTAATTTGCTTACCCCCCACTCGGTTTTCCTCATTTCTTTGTGAAATTAAGTTTTTCTACTAAGTGTGGGGTGGGTTATTAGTTAATTAATCTGGTTTCGTTTCTGGCTTTAGGAATGTCACTCATGAGCGCATGACTAAGGCGAGACTTGACACCGCCTCTAGCTCTCGAGCTTCCACTCCCGTCACACCCACCGTCCACGGTCCTCCACCAGCTTTCTCTGGCCGTGTCGGGTACCACCCCACCATCGCCCGCCTACCGGTGCACTACTTCGAGCGCTACCAGAGACTCGAGCATGTTCCTGAGCCGACGTGCGCCCACTATCCTTGGATTCCCTCCTCGAGTACAACGAGGACTGGTACCGGAATGTGCTCGACTCATTGATACCTTTCGGACTTCTGGAGCTGACCACCTTAGCTGCCGACTTCCCAGACGTCGCTCTCTAGGAGTTCTGGGCGACATTCGATCTGGATGAGCACTAGAAGAGGCAGCGCCAAAAGGTCGTCTCCTTCTACCTTGGCGGGGTGTACAAGGCGTTCACCTATGATGAGTTTGCAACTCATCTTGGCATCCCCCGGGAGCATTACGAGGGTCATCACCTCGGCTGGGAGAACAACACCGGCAACGGAGAGGAGTATCACGCACTCTGGAGCCACATGACTAGAGTGCCAAACGATCGCACCACGACACATAACTCAGTTAAGTCACTCTCTCACCCTCTCTATCGTTTTATCCATATGGTTTGGCGTAGATCTCTTTTGTTTGCTCCAGATAAGAGCCGCCACCACATCAGCCGAGAGGATCTCCTTCTTCACCGTGCCATCTGGGAGGGTTATCCCCTTCATCCCAGATGGGTGCTTGCCCGCATATTCCGCCAGAAGACTCAGAAGCTGAGGCCACCTAGCTCACTCCTGGGAGGCAACTTTGTCGGCCGCCTCATCATCTCCCTCGGTCTGAGCCAAGAATATGGCCTGGACGTCCCACGCAGCAGAGTATACACCGTAGGTGGTGATTTGGCGGTCGAGTACGCCCTCGAGTTGGACCTTGGTCCCCAGGTAGCGGCAGATCCTCCCCTCCAGCACGAGGAAGAATTGGAGGAAGAAGATGATTCTGAGGAGCCACAGCCTCAGCCGGAGCCGGAGTTCGATGATTATATACCCTCGCCACACCATCAGGCAGGGTATGCATACCAGCCCCAGGTGCCCATTCCAGATCCATACCAGGCACCTCACCCTCAGCACCGACCGCATCCAGCTGACGTTGGAGAGCTGTACGAGCGACTCCAGGAGTAGCGGATCATGGATAACGCCACTCAGGATGCCAGATGGCTAATTATGCAGCAGCACATGCTCCGCACTGACGAGAGGCATGAGGCGCAGCTGGCGTGGCAGCGGCAGGTTGGCGACGAACTCCACATTCCCCCTCCCGATGCGCCTGGCCAGCAGTGATCGGGTTGTATTACTTTTCTGGTCCTTTATTTTTATTTCTTCTTTTCGGATTTCGATCCAACTTTTTTCTCTGTGGATCCGGGACACTTGTCCCGGTCTCTTTTTTATCTTTCTTTTATTTTTGTTTTCCAGGCAGTTGGGAGATTCCCTTTGCTTCGTTTCAGTAGATTCCCTCTGCTCCGAGGATCTGTGCTCATCCCCTACACCAACCATCTCGGTCCAGGTTCTTCTACTTCACTCTGAACTCTAGTTTTAGTCCTGTGAGGACACAGTACGATTTAAGTGTGGGGTAGGATGCTAGAGAACCTTGCATGAACTTGATTGCCCTTGATTGTGTTTTTGTGTGCCTCGTGGTTCCTTTCCAGTCTCTCTAGCATTAGAATGGCTCAGTTCTTGATTTTTGATGTTAAGTTGTTTTTCAATCTTTCATAATGATGCTTAGACTGCTTAACCTAGAACTTGAGAACCAACGTGTATACTTTGATGCTAAATTGCCTGGTCAGAACAGATTTTAAAAATCACACTTGTAGTTTGTAGACTTGATTGCATGAAAATGACCGAATCCGACTAGCAAACCAACTGTGAGCTTTTGATCCATTGCACGTAACTTTCAATTTCAATTCTTTTTGAGTGATTTTTTGTTTGTTTGAATGAGTTAGAAATTGAATGAGACCTACTCGAGACAACACGATGACACGAGTTCTAGAATGATAGGGGCACCTATATTCAGCTACTAAGCCAGATAGCCTACCAAACGTTAAATCCATTAGGTGTAAACCCTTGAGCTTGACCTGTTCTTTTGGTTCGATATACATTACAACCATTTCCCATTCTTTCATTCCCCGTTGATCCCCTGTGGTTGTAGTTCTCGATTGACCTATCGGAAGTCGGTTTGTGGTAACCTGCCTATAGCCATTAAACAGGTGCTCTCAGCTATTATGTCCGAACGTGTAAACCCCTCTAGCAACTAAAAGAAAGAAGAATAAAAGAAAAGAAGAAAAATAAGAAAATTTCAAAAAAAGCAGAAAAGAGAAAAGTTTCAAGTGTAGTTCAATAACGTTCTTCTCCCTTCATATGGAAGAACGAAGTCAAAAGAAAACTCAAAAGAAAAATGTGTAAAGAAAATAAAGTGCTAGGTTGCTTGAGGGTATCATAGGACGGTAGGAAACCAAGTGTTAGGTTGCTTGAGCATTCACTATTCCACCCGTGTCTGGTTAGACGGTAGGAAACCATAGGCTAGATTCGAGGGAAGTTAGTCGAAAGCTACAACGCACCAAAGCCATCATCATACATTCCCATCATCCATCTCATCATAAACCCTTGTAGTGTAGAATTCGTTACAGTCCTAGCAGGGAAGTCCTTCTTGACTAGTTCCTCGTGTTGTCACAGTGGTGGAGAAGTGGTCGAATTGCAAACTTATGACAGAATTCAGTAACAGAAAATGATTGAGAGCATAAACAGTCCTTAAACACAGAGAGTGGGAGTTTCCCGTTTACTAAATATTTCCTGTGTGAGGAGTCTAGTCGGTCAGGTCAAATTCGTGCATAATTGGTTGCTATTACTTGTCGTGTGCAGTTTTTAGTGAGACCAGGTTGTTTGCCTGATCAGTATGCATGTTAGGTTTCTTGTTCTAGGAATTATCTGTCTAATAATTCATTGTGTATTGAACTTCAATTTAATAAATCTTTTCAATTGTGAACGTGAGCGTTTCTATTCAGTTTGCTTGAGGACAAGCAAAAGCTTAAGTGTGGGGTATTTCGATGACACTCGATTTGACGTGATTATCAGCCTCATTTAAGCGACATTTCCTTGCTTAAGACATGGTTTTTAGGGTAGAATAGCGAATATTCACTCAACTACTCTATCTCGTGCCATTTGTGTTACTTTGCCCGTTTCGGGTCTAATTGAAGGTTTTCTAGTGTTTTCATGTTAGCATAGGTTTTTGCCGTCAAATAAAGTAGCCAAGGACGTTGGAACCTCGAGGAATCGCACCGGAATTGATCCAAGGAGTCAATCGAGTCAAACCAAATCCTGCTCCCATTTACACTGAAGTTTTCAGCGAAACCCCCATGTTTTCGGCGAAAACTCAAGAAGAAATCGGCTGAGTTCAACAAAGAGAAGTTTTTGGCAAAAACTCCAAGTTTTCGCCGAGAACCCTAAGGTCCGAAAATCACAGGAGAAACAGCCGAGCATTCAAGTCATTTACACTCAAGTTTTCAGTGAAAACTCAGCAGGTTTTCGGCGAAAACTCAAGGCAAAATCTGGCGGTATTAGGGTTAAGTATAAATAATTAACCGGTGGCCAATTGCAGATATACCACATAATACCAATTACTTTCAGAATTCTCACGAGTTCAGGAGTAGAGTTTAGAGTTCGAAGAGCCAGGAAGAGATCGTGACGCCATCCCTTCACCTAGGATTGAAGATTACCGGAGATCGAAGCTACACCAGAGTCGTCTTAATTAGGTTTTTCAGATCCTTTTCTGTTCTTCCTCTGTTCAAGATGAACTCTGTCTTTGCCTTTGATTCTTTTGTTATGAACATGAGTAGCTAAACTCGTAGAGCTTAGACTAGATGAACCCTAAGTGACCCAGGGCTTTAAAGCGTCACGGATCGGCGGTGATTAGATTCAAAGTTCAATTAGTTTCTCTTTCATGTTTGATTTGTTCTTCGTTGTTTATGTTTCTTGTCTGGATTAATCACCTAGATTAGATTCTTGTTAAGCTAAGGATAGAAGCGAACGCTCGCCTTACTTTAAAACATTGAATTGAACAATTAACCTTATAATTGGAGCGTGTGTTTCGTAGGAACCGGTTAGGATTAATCCACTGCAAGAGTAACTCATTAATCATTAGTAATTGCACCAGTTAATTAAGTCGTTGCGAGAGGCGACCGTACCCGGGCGGCTAGTTAATCTTGGTAGTTAGAACGGATAGAGCGAACGTTCGCCGGTCTTAAACCTAAGGGTAAGGAGTTATAGTGGTGTCTTAGTAATTGATTGAATGAGAATCGAAATCCGCTGATCTGTTGATTGCCAATGCTCTGGGGAACGAAGGGGGATTCAAAGTCTAAGTTCGTCTGTAATCCTTGTTTTCAAACCCTAATTTCCAATCTGCTTTAGTTTAATTTGTTTTAATTTCTCTGCATTTCTTAGAATTAGAAGTCGTGGAACTCACACCACGCACAATTTGTCTGCATTCGAGTATTTTGCCAGTTTTGAAGTAGTCAATCTTAGAAGACCCTCGGAATACGATCTACCCTAGCTTTTGTAGCTTTGTTAGTTATTTGTGTGAAACGCATCACAACGACTGCGCGTCCCTCACCAAATTGGCACTGTTGCCGGGGACTTCTTTTGATTGTTCGAAAGAAGAACTGGCAATTTATACTTCTGAAGAAAGGCAGATCCAATCCATTCATCACTCCGATCAAGATCAAGGAACTGAAGAAGAGTTCCTCATCTCCATCTTCACTTGTATCGTCATCTTCATCCGCTTCATACACCGAGTCACTCTCACCTCCTCCATCTCCTGCCATGGACGATAGATTACCACCACCACCACCGAATGGCGATCAACCGCCGCCACCACCACCTGCACAGAAGAGTCTAGCAGACTATAACAAGCCTAGCGCGACTAGCATTCGATCTGCCATTGCCGTTCCGCGCATTGAAGGAGATCCTGACTATGAGATCAAGATTCCATTCTTGACTATGATCTCTAGGGATTTACAGTTTGAAGGCAGGCCCCTAGACAATCCGTGCAGTCATCTTGCAGACTTCCTTGATCTCTGCAGCACTTTCAAGAGCGGAAACCTCGACAAAAACACTCTTTGTCTGAGAGCTTTCCCGTTCTCTCTGAAAGGCCCTACTAAGAGGTGGCTTACTGGCAAACCACCTGGCTATTACACTGATTGGGATACTCTGGCTCAGGACTTCGTTGAAGAATACTTCCCTCCGGCCAGAACAACTGCCATCAAGGACAGCATTGCCAGATTCTCCCAGAAAGAAGGAGAAAGCTTGTATGATACTTGGAATCGATTCCAAGAACTTCTCTACACCTGCCCTCATCATGGATTCGAGCAGAGGCAGTTAGCTGAAATTTTTGCTCGAGGACTTCGAGAAGAATCTGCCAAGTGGGTCAATTCTCTAGCTGAAGGGGATTGCACTACACTCACACCTGAAGTTGCTCTTCTTCACTTCGCAAACTGTGCTTCCAAGTCAAGGAAATGGGAACGACAATCTGAAGGATCAAGGAGCAAGCTAGATCTCGAAGCTACTATCAAGGCAGAGGTAGAGAAGCATTTGAAGAAGTCTACCACACCGATCAAGCCGCCGGCAGCCTCTGTCTACGTTGCCGATTGCGAGTGGTGTGGAGCTTGCGCACATAACGGAGGCCGTTGTCAGAATTTTGGTAAGGCAGAAGTCTGGTCTGCCGAAGAGGTAAATTTCATTCAACAAGGCTTCGTTAATAATCAGAATGGTTATGCTGGCTACCGTAACTTCAGACAGCAAGGGAACTATCAAGACAGACCTCCCTACAATGCTGGTGCCAACCATAACCAGAACCAGAATAACCGCCCGGCTGGTCCAGCTCAGGATCAGAAGCCTAACCATCCACCGGCAGGTGTCTACCAGCCGCCGCATCACAATCCGGGTAATTATGGAACTGCTCATGGCAATCGCCAGAATCAATATCTTAACAATACCTATCCAAGGCAGCATCATCAAAGAGAGAACAATGTCAGTGACCTGGATAAGAAGCTCAGCTAGATCATCACCAGACTCGATGATCATGACAGTCAGTTCAAGGCTCAAGCTCTTCTCAATCAAGAACAAATAGCATCTGGACAAAGAATTGAGCAAGCCGTTAACAACATCTCGAGCATGCTAGCATCTGGTCGACCATTTGGCCAACTTCCAAGCCAGACAAAGCCAAATCCGAGAAAGGAGCAAGCCAAGATGGTAACCGCTCGAAAACTCCCAAACCTAATTACTGATGCTTGTTCTGTTTTACGCAGGATCGCTGAAACTCCGGAGGAAGAAGAAGAACAGGAACCGGCGCCTAAGGAGGATGATCCTCCTCTTGCACCGTATGTCGTGAAGCCTCCTTTTCCAAGAGCATTGCTGCCAAATGCAAGGATCGAGACTGGCATGAAGGGGAACAAGGAAGGATATCCTGACATTCGTATTAAGAAACCTGCCTCTCCATATCCAGCTAAGTTATCTGATCCTGGTTCTTTTACTTTACCTTTGGTCATTAATGATGTTGAGATTGAACGTTGTTTAGTTGATCTAGGAGCATCTGTTAATGTTATGCCTATGAGCCTGTTTGAAAAGTTAAACCTAGGAGAACTTGAACCGCCTAGTATGCAACTTGTCTTTGCTGATAGATCAATTAAAACCCCTAAGGGAGAGATTAAAGACGTTGTTACTAAATGTGGTCCGTTCACGTTCTTAGCTGACTATGTGATTATGGATACTAGTACGGATGATTCTACCATTCTCATAGGTCGACCTTTCATGGCTACTACTGGAATGAATATTAACGTTCCAAATGGTTCTTTAACTCTATGGGTCGGTAAAGAAACGAAAACGTTCCGTCTTAAAGATGGCATGAAATATGACTCTAAAAATGAAGAATCTCACTGCCTAGCTGTTGAAACTGTGGAGTTGACTCCGGTCAACTCCATTACTAATGCTTCTTCCAGTGTCTCTAGATCAGTTGTTGCTGTAGGTATTGAACAGGTTATTAAGAAGAAGCCAGAAACTTTGGTTCAGAAGCTGCCCAAGAAGAAGAAGGAACTCCAAGCCTCTTCTAAGCCACCAAGCACAAAACCGAGCAGACCTCGGGCAAAGAACAAGAAGACGACGACCCAAATGGTCTGGAGACCAAAAATTCTGCCGTCTTCCACCGAGCCAGCTGCACCATCAAATCGTTCCGAGAAACCGGCGCCGGAACAAGTATGGAGGGAGAAGCCGAAAGCATCTCCTAAAGAAATACTGACGATCACCGATCCTGGTGATACCAAGCCGGAGATAAAAGAAAAGAAGAAGCCGACAGTCATCATTCCTTCCATCGTAACACTCATGAAGGATGACCTCTCCAGAGAGCTGTTCGGACCGTTGAAGATCATTGATCATCTTCCCGATGGACGTACCAAGCTCTTGCATGAGAACGGGAAGAGATTCACGCTTACCGGAGAAGTCCCGAAGCTGTACTTCATGAACTCCGACGCGAGCGTTAAGGAGAATCTGAGTTGGGATGTCTCCTAATACCGTCCAGGTATCGTCCAGCTCAAGGACGTTAATAAAAGAGCGCTTCGTGGGAGGCAACCCACGGCTGGAGTCCGTTTTTAATTTTTGTCAAACTTAGTGTTTTAGAGTCGGTTCGGGGGAGCCAAAAGTGTCAGTTTGTTTGTTTTATTACTTTTCGTGTAGAGTCTGTGTGTCGTAGTGTCAGTCACAAGTTGATTGAGATCGTTCCGATTTTTGTGGATTTAACTGTGATTTTCTGAAGTTGGCCGATTTGCGAAAATATTTTCACCCGAGTAGTTCAAAATTTTCGGCGAAATCAACCCCTATTTTTGGCAAAATCGCCCTTTGAATTTTCGAACCCGGTCTCCTGTTCCATATTTTTGGTTCAAAAAGTTGAGTGATTTCGGTGAAAAATCTATTTGACAACCGGCAGTGATTTTAACTCTTAATTTCGGCGAAAACATATGAGTGTTTTCGGCGAAAATATCTTTGAAAACTGGAAGTGCATTTGAACGTAAATTTTCGGCGAAAACACCCTTTTATTTTCGCCGAAAATCTCTTTGAAAATCACCCAATCCTCCACTTTAAAATTCGGTCTTATCCTCTCTCTCTCCCCCACCTTCCATTTTCGATTTAAAACCCGAAAACCCCCTCCCCTTTGTTTTTCGACACCGCCGACCGCCACCCTTCTTAAAATCGCCGCCACCACCATTTCCCGCTGCCACCGCTCAACTCCCCTCTTCCTTCCGATCATTTTCAGCCCTACAATGTTCGAATCAGAGCTCTACAGCTCCAGTTCACCGAAACCCTTTTTTTTGAGTTTTTCACCGATTTCTCCCAAACCATTCGTTTTTAGCATCCATTGCTTCAAGGTAAGTTGTAGAACTTTTCAATACGAATCTTTTGACATATGTATTGCTGAATTTCGTCAGGGTTGACTTTCAGTTGACTTTTCGGTTTGCCTTGATTTGCGTGTCGACTGATTTCGTGTGAACTAGGTTAGCTGAACTTGTAGAACTGTTCTAGCATGCTTAGGGAGTTTCGTGCTTAATTTCCATATCATTTGATCATGTGTTGCTATGCATACGATTGATTCTTTGTTATCTTGACTTGTGAGAAATGTCGGGTTGACCATGAACTGTTTTTGATCATTTGGCTGCCGTATGTGTTCATTCTAGTTTAGATTATCGTGTTTGCCATCTGAGATCATATTTTACCGTCGTTATCCACCTTGTGATAGTCTTGCCATGATTAGGGTTCATTATGCTATAGTGTTGACATTCTGAATGTCGGTTTGACTCTTTGGACTCTGATTGTGCTTATCCGATTCTAGCTGTTCCTAAGCGTGTACTTTATTATCTATAATTACCGGTTACTCTGCTTTGCTTACCCCCACTCGGATTTCCTCATTTCTTTGTGAAATTGAGTTTTTCTACTAAGTGTGGGGTAGGGTTTAAGTTTGACTAATCTGGTTTCATTCTGGTTTTAGGAACACCACTTATGAGCGCAGGACTAAGGCGCGACTTGATGGCGCCTCGAGCTCCGGAGCTGCCGCTCCCGTCACACCCGCCGTTCTGGGTCCTCCACCCACATTACCTCGCCGGGCTGGATACCATCGCACTATAGCTCGTCTACCAGACTTCTACTTCGAGTGCTTCCAGAAGATCCAGCACATTCGTGGAGCTGACGTGCGCCCTCTTTCCATGGAGTCCGTCTTCGAGCACGACGAGGACTACCACCAGAATGTGCATGACGCCCTAGCACCCGGCGGCCTCTTAGAGCTGACCACCATAGCTGCCGATTTCCCAGACATTGCTCTCCAGGAGTTCTGGGTGACCTTTGATCTGGATGAGCACAAGAGGAAGCAGCGCCAGAAGGTTGTGACCTTCTATCTTGGTGGGGTGTACAAGCAGCTCACCTACGATGAGTTTGCTGCTCATCTTTGCATCCCCTACGAGCATTATCACGACCATCACCTAGGTTGGGGCGACGATGATGACGACGAGGAGTACCACGCGCTCTAGAGCCATATGACTGGAGTGCCTGGTGATCGCCTCACGGGCCATGACTCAGTTAAGTCCCTCTCTCACCCACTCTTTAAATTTATTCATGTGGTTTGGCCTAGATCGCTTTTATATGTTCCAGATAAGGATCGCCACCACATCCTCAAGGAGGAGCTTATGCTTCTTCGAGCCATCCGAGAGAGCTACCCTCTTCACCCCGGCTGGGTGCTGGCACGCATCTTCCGCCAGAAGACCAGGAGGCGGACGCCACCTCGCAGAGTCCTGGGGGGTAACTTCATAGGCCAGCTCATCATCTCCTTCGGCATCAGCCATGAATATGGCCCGAACATTCCACGACGCCAAGTTAGGATCGTTGGAGGTGACTTAGCGGTTGAGTACGACTTAGAGCTGGACCTCAGTCCCCATGTAGCAGCAGATCCTCCACTCCATCCTGTGGTCGAGTCGGAGGAAGAAGATGATGCTGAGCAGCAGCAGCCCCAGCCGCCGCCAGAATTCCAAGACTATATACCCTCGCCGCATCACCAGGCAGGGTATACTCACCAGTCGCCGCCGCACATTCCAGATACATACCAGGCGCCTCCCCAACAGCCCCGACACCACCCCGCGGATGTTGGAGAGTTGTACGAGCGACTGCAGGAGTGGCGCATCACTGACAACGCCACTCAAGAGGCGCGATGGACTATTATGCAGCAGCATATGCGCCGCGCCGACAGGCGGTATGAGGCATAGCTGGCGTGGCAACGTCAGCTCGGCGACCACCTCCACTTTCCACCCCCCGACACCCCTGACCAGCCATGATCAGGTGGTGTCCTTTTCCTTGTCCTTTTTTTATTTATTCTTTTCGGATTTCGATCCAACTTTTTTATGTGTGGATCCGGGACACTTGTCCCGGTTTCCTTTTTATGTTTCAGTTGTTTTTGTTTTGTAGGTAGTGGGGAGATTCCCTTTGCTTCGCTTGGGTAGATTCCCTCCGCTCCGAGGATCCGTGCTCATCCCCTACACCAATCATCTCGGTCCAGGTTCTTCTACTTCACTCTGAACTCTAGAATTAGTCCTGTGAGGACACAGTCCGATTTAAGTGTGGGGTAGGATGCTAGAGAACCTTGCATGAACTTGATTGCCCTTGAATTGTGTTTTTGTGTGCCTCGTGATTCCATTCCAGTCTCTCTAGGATTAGAATGGCTCAGTTCTTGATTTTTGATGTTAAGTTGTTGTTCAAACCTTCATAATGATGCTTAGACTGCTTAACCTAGAACTTGAGAACCAACTTGTATACTTTGATGCTAAATTGCCTGGTCGGAACAGAATTTTTAAATCACACTTGTAGTTTGTAGCCTTGATTGCATGAAAATGACCGAATCCGACTAGCAAACCAACTGTGAGCTTTTGATCCATTGCACGTAACTTGCAATTTTAATTCTTTCTGAGTGGTTTTCTGTTTGCCTGAATGAGTTAGAATTTGCATGAGACCTACTCGAGACCACACGATGACACGAGTTCTAGAAGGATAGGGGCACCTAGATTCAGCTACCAAGCCAGATAGCCTACCAAACGATAAAATCCACTAGGTTTAGACCCTTGAGCTTGGCCTGTTCTTTCGGTTCGATAATACATTTCAGCCATTTCCCATTTCTTTCATTCCCCATTGATCCCCTGTGGTTGTAGTTCTAGATTGACCTACCGGAAGTCAGTTTGTGGTAACCTGCCTATAGCCATTAAACAGGTGGTCTTAGCTAATATGTCCAGACGTGTAAATCCTTCTCGCAACTAAAAGAAAATCGGCACAAAAGAAAAAAAAATAGAAAAGAAGAAAAAGAAAGAAAATTTCGAAAAAAAAGTGAAGAAAAGAAAAATCAGAAAAGTTTCAAAGTTTCTAGTTCAATAAAATGTTCTTCTCCCTACAAATGGAAGAACGAAGTCAAAAGAAAAGTTCAAAAGGAAGAAAAGGAAGAAAAAAATCATGTAAAGAAAAAGAATAAGTGCTAGGTTGCTTGAGGGTATCATAGGACGAGCGTTCATCATTCCACCCATGTTTGGTTAGACGGTAGGAAGCCATAGATTAGATTCGAGGGAATTTAGTCGAAAGCTACACCGCACAAAGCCATCATCATTCATTCCCATCATCCATCTCATTATAAACCCGAGTAGTGTAGATTTCATTACGGTCCTAGCAGGGAAGTCCTTCTTGACAAGATACTCGTGTTGTCACAGTGGTGGAGATGTGGTCGAAATGCAAACCTATGACAGAATTTGGTAACAGAAAATGATCGAGAGCAGAAACACGTCCTTAAACACAGAGAGTGAGAGTTCCCATTGTACTATACATATCCTGTGTGAGGAGTCTGGTCGGTCAGGTCAAATTCGTGCATAATTGGTTGCTAATTACTTGTCGTGTGCAGTTTATTAGTGAGACCAGGTAGTTTGGCCGATCTGTATGCATGTTAGGTTTCTTGTTCTAGGATCGAGCTGTCTAATAATTCATTGTGTTTGATTGAGCTCCAATTTAACTGATCTTATCATTTGTGAACATGAGCGTTTCTATTCAGTTTGCTTGAGGACAAGCAAAAGCTTAAGTGTGGGGTATTTGATGACACTCGATTTGACGTGGTTATCAGCCTCATTTAAGCGACATTTCTTTGCTTAAGACATGGTTTTTAGGGTAGAATAACGAATATTCAATCGATTGCCCTATCTCGTGCCATTTGTGTTACCTTGGCCCGTTTCGGCTCTATTTGATGGTTTTCTAGTGTTTTTATGTTAGCACAGGTTTTTGCCATCGAATGAGTAACCAAGGACGTGTCTAAGGCATTGGAACCTCGAGGAATTGCACCGGAATCGATCAAAGGAGCCAACCAAGTCAAACAAATTCCTGCCCGGTTTACAAAGGAATTTTCGCCGAAAATACACTAGGATTTTCGGCGAAAATATCAGCACAAATCGATTGCCGCCAGCTGAAGGAATTTTTGGGGAAAGCGTTGAGTTTTCGGACCGAGAATGAAGTCCAGGAGAATCAGCCGGAGGTCCCTTCAATTGCAAAGGAATTTTCGCCAAAAATTCCTCAATAATTTCGGCGAAAATATCAGAAGAATCCGGACTGATTAGGGTTAAGTATAAATACTTAACCCGACAGCCCAAAAACATATACCTCATAACAGATCATAACATATCGATTCATAATTACATTTTCCAAGAATTCTCTGAAGTTCTGGAGCGAAGAGTTAGAGTTCGAAGAGCCGGAAAGAGATCGTGACGCCATCCCTTTCATCTCGGAGAACCGGAGCTAGGAGTGTAGTTTACCGCAGATCGAAGTCTGTCAGAGTCGTCTAAATTAGGTTTTTCAGATTCTTTTATGTTCTTCCTCTAGATGATGAACTCTTTCTTTGTGTTTGATTCTTTTGTGATAAACATGAGTAGCTAAACTCGTTAGAGCTTAGACTAGATGAACCCTAAGTGACCCAGGGCTTTAAAGCGGTCACGGATCGGCGGTGATTAGATTCGAAATTCAATCAGTTCTTTTTCATGTTTGATTTGTTCTTCATTGTTCATGTTTCTTGTCTGGATTGATCACCTAGATTAGATTCTGGTTAAGCTAAGGATAGAAGCAAACGCTCGCCTTACTTTAGAACATCGAATTGAACAATTAACCTTATAATTGGAGCGTGCCTTTCGTAGGAACCGGTTAGGCTTAATCCACTACAAGAGTAACTCATTAATCATTAGTAATTGCACCAGTTAATTAAGTCGTTGCGAGAGGCGACCGTACCCGGGCGGCTAGTTAATCTTGGTAGTTAGAACGGATAGAGCGAACGTTCGCCGGTCTTAAACCTAAGGGTAAGGAGTTATGGTGGTGTCTTAGTAATTGATTGAATGAGAATCGAAATCCGCTGATCTGTTGATTGCCAATGCTCTGGGGAACGAAGGGGGATTCAAAGTCTAAGTTCGTCTGTCATCCTTGTTTTCAAACCCTAATTTCCAATCTGCTTTAGTTTAATTTATTTTAATTTATCTGCATTTCTTAGAATTAGAAGTCGTGGAACTCACACCACGCACAATTTGTCTGCATTCGAGTATTTTTCCAGTTTTGAAGTAGTCAATCTTAGAAGACCCTCGGAATACGATCTACCCTAGCTTTTGTAGCTTTGTTAGTTATTTTGTGAAACGCATCACAACGACTGCGCGTCCCTCACCACAAGGACAACTGCCTACAAGGACAGCATCTCCAGGTTTACTCAGAGAGAAGATGCAAGCCTGCACGACACTTGTAGTGAATTCCAAACCCTTCTCTTCAACTGCCCTCGTCATGGGTATGAAGAAAGGCAGCTGGCTGAATTCTTTGCCCGTGGTATGCGTGAGGAATCTGCAGAGTGGGTCAACTCCCTAGCTGGCGGGGGCCGCACTGCTCTCACCCCTCAGGATGCTCTTCTTCATTTTGCTAGATGTGCTTTAAAGTCAAGGAACTGGGAGAGACGAAAAGAAAGCACCAAGAGCCAGATGAGTGTTGCAGATCAGGTCAAGGCAGAAGTTTAGAAACATTTACAAGCAATTGGCATCCCCCTCGATCCCCCGTCAGCTACCGTCTTTTCGGCTGACTGTGGATGGTGCGGAACCTGTGCTCATGACGGTGGAAGTTGCCTCAACTTTGGTAAAACAGATGACTGGTCTACAGAAGAGGTGAACTTCATCAGTCAATGCTTCATCAGCAACCAGAAAGGCTACGCCAATTACAGGAAATACCAACCGCAGAGTCAGATCAACCGATTATCGGACTCATACCAAAGACCTCCTGGATTCGTTGAAGGACAGCAACAACCTCGAGCAAAGCCGCATTACAATAAAGACGAGGAATATGAGAAAATGTTCGGTCAAATCATGAGCAGACTCGACGAACATGACAATCAGTTAAAAGCTCAAGCTGCACTAAATGAAGGACAAAAGGCTCAAAGCCAAAGAATAGAAGATGCAATCAACAATATGTCTAAAATCCTTACTAGCAATCCTTTCCTTAATCAAGCGGCATTTCAAGCAGACTTCGGTGCAAAGAGCGAACAAGCTCAAGCTATCACCACCAGGAGCGGCAAGCAAACAACCGACCCAAAGGCTTCAGAACCTGACATGATACCAAATACCAGTGCTGCCATGGATATGCCAGAGATTGAAGATATCACAGAAGATGAAGAAGAAGCACCGGCTCCTCATCCCAAGACAGCTCCTGAGCCCGTCTTGGCGCCATATATACCTCGGATTGCCTTTCCAAAAGCTGCAATGAGCAAAGCCATGGATCACGACACCCAGTATAAGAAGTGGTACAATGTTCTTAAGACTGCAGAGATCAAGATACCAGTAACAGAAGCTGTAGAGATCATACCACCGCTTGGGAAGTTCTTTAAGGATCTCGTGAAGAAGGTGAAGAACGGAGAGGCGTACTCTGTCACACTTACTAACAAATGCGCTTCTCTCTTCGGTGTGCCATCTCCCATGAGACAGCCACCACCACCGCCAGTTAAATGTTCTGATCCCGGTCCTTTTACATTATCGTGCATCATTAATGGTATTAAAATTGACCGTAGTCTGGCTGATTCTGGTGCTTCTATTAATGTTATGCCTATTTATCTGTATGAAAAGTTGAACCTAGGGAAATTAAAACCGCTTACTTTGCATCTCGTGCTAGCCAATAGGTCTGTTAAACTGCCTTGGGTCATAATAGAAGATGAAGCTGTTTGTTGTGGCCCTTTTACCATAATTGCAGATTTCGTTGTTCTAGATACCAGTGAGTTAGACGGAACGCTTATCTTAGGTCGACCTTTCTTAACAACTGGTGGTGCAAATATCAACTGCAAACAAGGCCTGTTGACTTTAAGTGTAGGACAGGATAGTGTTACATTCTGCATTAAGGATAGCATGAGATATTCTGTGGCTCAAGATGATAACTGTTATACTGTTGATTCTATGGAGTTGGCCTCAGCCAACTTCATCACTAACGCCTTATCTAGTGATCTGCTAGAGTTGTGCTTGATTTTAGGAATTGACAGTGCATTAAAAGATCCAGAGCAGCGCCTGTGGCAAGATGAGTTAGATGATCAGAAAGCGACATTCACACCCACATCTGCGCCTGCACACATCGAGCCAGTATCGAGTCGGATCACTACCTCATATGAGCGTCCGCCAGAACTTGCCTTAAAGGAGCTGCCTGACCATCTAGAGTATGCATTCCTGGGAAAAGAATGCCAGATGCCAGTCATCATCAATTCTAATCTATCTCCCGAGCAGAAAGAGCAACTGATCAGGCTACTTAAGAAGCATGTCCGAGATATAGCGTGGCAGTTGGCCGACATCAGAGGCATCTCTGAAACCTTGTGCAAGCATCAGATAGTTGTAGATGAAGAGTTCAAGCCAGTTAGACAGCCGCAACGCCGTTTAAACCCTCTGATGTAGGAAGCTGTGAAGAAAGAAGTTCTTAAGCTCTTGGATGCCGGTATCATCTACCCTATTGCCGACAGTCCTTGGGTCAGTCCATCTCAAGTCGTCCCGAAGAAAGGAGGAATCACAGTCATCCCTAATCCGAAGGGTGAGCTCATTCCTACTCGCACAGTTACCGGATGGAGAGTCTGTATCGATTATCGACGACTCAATGATGCTACCAAGAAAGATCACTTCCCACTACCGTTCATTGACCAGATGCTAGAACGGTTGGCTGGTCATGACTACTACTGCTTCTTAGATGGGATGTCCGGTTACTTTCAGATCCCCATCGAGCTCGACGATCAAGAGAAGATGACTTTCACCTGCCCGTTTGGTATGTTTGCTTACCGTCGCATTCCCTTTGGTTTATGTAATGCTCATGCCAATTTTCAGAGATGCATGCTTGCTATAATTGGAGATCTAGTAGAGAATGTGGTGGAGGTATTCATGGATGACTTCTCTGTCTATGGAGACTCATTCTCCAAGTGCTTGGCCAACCTGGACAAGGTGCTAGCTCGTTGTGAGGAGACTAACTTGGCTCTTAGTTGGGAGAAATGTCACTTTATGGTTACCGAAGAAATTGTTCTTGGCCATAGGATCTCTAAGCTCGGAATAGAAGTCGATCGTGCCAAGTTTGAAACCATCGCTAGTTTGCCACCGCCGACCTCGGTCAAGACAGTTCGCAGTTTCCTTGGTCATGCTGGATTCTACCGGAGATTCATCAAAGACTTCTCCAAGATCACTCTCCCAATGACGAAGCTTCTAGAGAAAGATGTTCCTTTCGTTTTTTATAAAGCTTGTCTTGCATCCTTTGAGACTTTGAAGACTAGACTCACCACCGCACCGATCCTTATAGCACCAGATTGGAATCTCCCATTCGAAATCTTGTGCGACGCTAGCGACTTTGCCGTTGGCGCGATTCTTGGTCAGAGAAAAGAGAAGAGATTTCACCCCATCTATTTTGCTAGCAAGACGCTTAACAATGCTCACTACTACAAAGAAAGAACTCCTGGCCATCGTTTTCTCCTTTGATAAGTTCAGACAGTGCCTGGTTCTTTCACACACCATCGTCTATACAGATCTTGCTGCTCTGCGCCATCTATTAGCCAAACAGGATTCGAAGCCACGTCTCATCCGGTGGATCCTTCATCTCCAAGAATTCGACATAGAGATTAAAGACAAGAAGGGAGCTGAGAACCTAGCAGCCGATCACCTCTCACGACTCGAGGAATCACAGACAGGTAAGTCTACTACTACCCCTATCAATGATTCTTTCCCTGATGAGTTGTTGCGTGTCGAAATTTATGAACATGTCAACAACATAGCTATTGAGCCCTGGGCAATCCCTCACGCTCAAGAGCTGAGTAACGCAACCGATTCAGAAGAGCCCTGGTATGCCACCCTGGCTAATTATCTCTCTCACGGTGTCGTACCTCCTGAGCTGGATTATAATGCATGCAAGAAGCTCTTTAAAGAGGCCAAGTCATACTTCTGGGATGAGCCTTTCTTATACCGTATTAGTACTGACGGAATGATCCGAAGATGTGTCTCCTACATCGAAGCGGCTGACATCATGCGTAAGTGCCATGAAGGCCAGTTTGGAGGACACTTCGGTGGGAACTGCACTGCAAGAAAGGTACTTGAAACTGGTTTTTAATGGCCCTCAATCTTTAGTGATTGCGATGCTTTTGCTCGTCATTGTGATGCATGCCAACGATAAGGTAACATCTCTAACCGTAATGAGATGCCCCAAATTGTTTCTTTAACTGTTGAAATCTTTGATGTTTGGGGAATTGATTTTATGGGTCCGTTCACACCCTCCAACGGAAACAAGTACATTCTTGTAGCCGTTGATTATGTTTCTAAGTGGGCTGAAGCTGAAGCTCTACCCACTAACGATTCAAGAGTGGTGGGTCGGTTCCTTACCCGTCTTTTTACGCGTTTTGGTTCACCACGCTTTATTATAAGCGATAGGGGTACCCACTTCCATGGACATTTCAACCGGGTGTGCAAACGCTTTGGCGTCACCCACCGAATGTCGACAGCTTACCATCCTCAGGCTAATGGTCAGGCAGAAGTGACAAACCATGAGCTCAAGCAGATTCTTGATAGGATAGTTGGCCGGTCTAAGCTGAATGATGCCTTATGGGCTTATCGAACTGCCTACAAGACTCCCATTAGTACCTCACCGTATCAGCTGGACTATGGCAAGGCATGCCATTTTCCAGTTGAGCTTGAGCACAAGGCGTTTTGGGCTAATAAAGAGTTGAATATGAGTCATGCAGTAGCAGGTAATAACCGCCACAACTAGATTGCTGAGCTAGAAGAACACCGTCTCCATGTGTATGAGAGCACAAAGCTTTACAAGGAACGCACAAAGAGAATTCATGACTCCCAATTGAAAACGAACAAGCAGTTCTACCCTGGAGATGAAGTCCTCTTATATAACTCTTGATTGAAACTCTTCCCGGATCAACTAAAATCTTGATGGTCCGGCCCTTACACCGTGGTGCGGCAGACATCTTTGGGCAGCGTCCTAATTAAATTGCATGATCAAGAACCATTTATGGTCACCGGTCACAGGCTAAAGACGTATCGGCAGGGATTAGCTGTTTCTCTCATCGACGTACACTACTTTACGTCAGAACCATGACGCGAATCCAGGTATCGTCCAGCTCATGGACGTTAAACAAGAGCGCTTCGTGGGAGACAACCCACAGCTGGAGTCAGTTAGTTTTCATTTCGAGTCATTTTCTTTTAAAGCCTTTTTGAAAAAAAAAACTGCCGAGTCGATTTTCAAACGAGTTCTCACTGAAAACTTCACCAGTTTTTGCCAAAAACTCAGGTTTAAAATCACCCTGATCCTCCTGTTTCTCGCCACCGACGAGTTCTCGTCGAAAACCCAGCCTTCTCACCGAAAAGTTTTGGATTTTTAAAGGATTTTTGCCGAAAATTCACACATTTTTCACCGAAAATTTGAAACTTGTCCGCCGACTATTTAAACATGATTCAGTTCATGTTTTCGCGAAAACACCCCCCAAAAGCCGATTTTTTGCTGACCCTCTCTCTCTTCTGAAATCCGAGCAGCCACCAGCATCCCCGCCGCCGCCCAGCCGCCACTGACCAAGAAACTACCGACCGACCACTCGCCACCCTTTTCCTTGTTTGTTTTCCGGCTCCAGCCCTAGAATCAGAGCTCCACAGCTCCGGTTCCGCCGGAATGAGTTTTTTAAGCTTTTCGTCAATTTACCGGATTTCCAATCGTTTTCTCGAGTCGTGTCTTCATGGTTAGTTGTTCAGCCCTTGATTTTGAATCTTTTGGCTTTTTGACTTTTGGTTTTCGGCATGGTTGACTTTTCAATTTTCCTCGAATTGTGTGTTTACTGTTTCAGTGTAATCTGACTAGACTTCAGCAGTACCTCTTGATCTATTTTGCCTCATGAATGGATTTTTGTGCTATCGTGCTAATGAATTCTCTCATGCTCTATATTTGCCGATGTTTTGTCTTGTGCTCTGCCCTATGACGAATTGCAGCTTGTTTCATGCTTGCTTGATTGAATGTCATTTTCTTCCCTACATGCTGGCCATTTCTTTGCTGCTATGTTTCGATTCGGTGATCTCTCGGTTAATTTGCTTGCCCCCACTTATCAACCTAAGTGTGGGGTAGGATTCTTGTGTTCTGATTCTGGTCTTCCCTAAGTTGTGTTTTACAGGACTCCAAAGTGCTTCAAGACCACCAGTGCAGATAGAGCGCAGCGATCCTCGGCTCGTCAGAACAGGGCTCCGCCCTCCAATCCGCCCACACCATCTGCACCGATACCGGCAGTTGTGAACATCGCCCTGCAGGTTATACCGACCCATGTGATTCCTATCTCCTGTGATTCTGCACCCGCCAATGGAGCCTTGCATCCTTTCATCGCTGCCCTTGAGCCACACCAGCTAGAGGTATACCAAAAGATAATGGACATCCCTCTGGCCAAGATGGCAGTGCTCTCCCTCGACAGTCTCAAGAATCACAATCCGGCTTGGCACTCCACCGTCGACCTCGCCCTCAGCCAGGTCGGCCTGCGATCCCTGACCACTCTTGGTTCGCCCTACCCTCTGGTCGCCCTCCACGAGTTCTGGAGCTCTTTTGAGCGCCACATGCCAATACCCAACAGTCGCCATAAGTTTGTTTCCTTCCGCCTCGGCGGTGTTCGATATGCGAAGACCATCAATGAGTTTGGCCTCTTGCTCGACCCCTTGCCGTTATCCAGGATGTCGCCCTTGGGTTCGCGGACGTCTACTCCATCACGCGCGACCCTTACCCTGAAGTATGGAAGTGGGTCTCCAGCCAAACGGAGGTCAAACCTATCGTCAACCCCACGGTGGGTGACATTACTCACCCAATTCTTAAACTCTTACATTATGTTTGGATGCAGTCTTTGTGTTATTGCAGCAAGATGAGCCGTCACCATGTTTCCTTAGAGGAACTCGTGCTGTTCTGTGCTGTCGAGGAGGAGGGAAATCTCCACATAGGATGGTGGCTCGCGAGATTCTTCCACAAACGCACTACCACCAAGAAACTTCCTTCTGAGCTTCCTGGCGGAACCTTCATATCCTGCTTGATCGACAACCTACAGATCAGCGACAAATGGGGCCCTGATATACCTCGCGTTTAGATTGAGCACTTCGGTGCTGAGTTCACCATCGCACGAGGCATTGATATCGTGTGCAGTCTCGACGAATACATTCTGCCTAGCCGGCCGCGGCAGGTGCCTCCACAGCCAGTTGTAACCCCGGTGCCTCACCTAGAGCTGCCGCCTCCACCGCAACCACAGATGCATGTCGAGATTAATGAGCGGTTTTCGCGCATTGAGCGATGGCAGCTTGACTACTCTGCTAGTTCGCTTCAATGGCAGAAGGATCGAGTGGAGCATGAGGAGACACAGAATGCGCGATGGGCCACTCTACAATAGTTCATGGCCGACCAGGCAGCCAGACACAGGGATGAGCTCGCGTGGCGACAGAAGATTGAGCAACGACTTGGCGTTTCACCTATCCCGACGCCCCCTCCACCCCCACCTGCGGAACAGTGATCAGGTTGTTTCTGTCCTTTCCATTTCTTTTCTTTCTTCTTTTTGGATTTCGATCCATATTTTTTATGTGTGGATCTGGGGCACTTGTCCCGGTATCCTTTTGATCTTTTTGTTGTTTGTGTTTTATAGGATCTTGAGTAGCTACTCCGCTCCGCTCCGGACTCTCCGTGTTCATCCACACCACCGACCGTCATTTTCAGGTTCTTCGTATCTCTCATCCTCTTTTTTGTCATGTGAGGACACAGAACAGTTCAAGTGTGGGGTAGGATGCTAGGATTATGCATTATCTTGCTTGATTTTCTGTGATTCTGTGGTTCAATTTTGAATTTTTCTAGCATAGAATTGCTCAATTCTTGACTTCTGATGTTAAATTGACTTCAATTTTGAACAATGACGTCTAGACTGTTCCACTTAGAACCTGTAACCAACGTGTCGGCACTGTTATCAAATGAGTCTAGGTCAGAACAGATCATAAATCACTTATGTAGTTGAAACTTGAATCAATTGACTTGTTAATAACAAAGCTCGATAACACCGTTCTAAGATGATAAATGCTAGCTTCTCCCATGTTTTTCACTCCATATTTGTTTGCTTGTGATTGTGGCTAGAGATTAGGCGGAAATCCAATTCAAAATCTTGTGTAAAAAGTTATAACTAGCTAGGGTCAAGTAGCTAAATGGCTAAATCAAGTAATTGGGTTGTTCAAAGTAATGCTAAGTTCTTCGAGTGCTGAAAATCAAAGCTAGGCAAGCCCGACACCTAAGTGAAGTGTTCGGGTTGAGCACTAGCATAGGCACAAATACTGTGAGCTAGGCAGGTCCAACACCTAAGTGAAGTGTTTGGTATCGAGCACTAGTATGCAGTAAATTAATTGAAGGAAGAAGTTGTACTTGAAATAAATTGTTGTTTAAAGCGATCCTAGCTAGAACATGTAACGTACAGATCTAGAAACGGATGAAGTCGAGTCGATAGCCACGTCACTTTTCCTACCACCGCATCCATATCATGGCTAGAGCTTAAAGTCTTTTTGATTAGAATTGGTGTTATCGAAGTCGGGTAACTATGATTAATTGTTTTGCCAAGAAACGAGTTTTGCTGAAACTACTACTTGAAGTGTGCAGAAATTAGTAAGATCGAAAACTTGTTTGGTTGATGTTCTTGCATGTGTAGGTCACTCTTTCTACGTGGAACAGTCTAAACCAAATCGTTAGAAATTGAATCTCAGTTTAATCTCGTGTCATTCGTGAATTTGAGTGTGTTCTATTTCAGTTTGCTTAAGGACAAGCAAAGGCTTAAGTGTGGGGTATTTTCATGACACTCGATTTAACATGATTATCAACCTCATTTAATCGACATTTCCTTGCTTAAGACATGGTTTTTAGGGTTGAATAGTGGATATTCACTCAGCTGCTCTATCTCGTGCCATTTGTGTTACCTTGGCCCGTTTCGGGTCTATTTGATGGTTTTCTAGTGTTTTCATGTTAGCACAAGTTTTTGCCAACAAATATAGTAGCCAAAGGACGTGTCTAAGGCATTGGAATCCCTAAGAATCACACCGAAATCAACCAGAGAAGTCAATCAGGTCAACACATCCCTGCCCGATTTGCACAGTAGTTTTCGACGAAAATGATCTTGAGTTTTCGCCGAAAACTCAAGACGAAATTGGCAGTCCATCACAAGATTAAGTTTTCGGTGAAAACTCATAAGTTTTTGCCGTAAACTCCAAGCAATTTTGAGCAGAGGAAACAGACGGATCAAGCCAAATTCTCAAAGGGAATTTTCACCAAAAACTCTCTGAGTTTTCGGCAAAAACTTAAGCTGTTTCCAGCTGAACCGCGGTTAGGTTTAAATACAAAAACCGGCGGCTGAAATTTATATCTCATAACTTACACTTTGGACAAAAATTCCAAGAGGGAGACTAGAGAGAGAGTGAAAGGAGTTCGAGGAGCCAGGAAAGGATCGTGACGCCATCCTTCCATCTCGGAGAACCAGTGCTAGGGGTTGAAGATCCAGCAGATTGAAGCTTCAGGGATTCATCGAAATTAGGTTTTATAGTTCTTCTCTGTCTTTCCTACCTGAGATGTATTCTTTGTTCATCTTTGATTCTCCTGTTCTGAATATGAGTAGTTAAACTCTTAGAGCTTAGATTAGATGAACCCTAAGTGACCCAGGGCTTTAAAGCGGTCACGGATCGGAGGTGATTAGATTCGAAATTCATTCATTTTCTCCTTCATGTTTGATTTGTTCTTTGTTCTCTGTGTTTCTTTTCTGGTTTGGCCACCTAGATTAGATTCTTGTTAAGCTAAGGAGAGAAGCGAACGCTCGCCTTACTTTAAAACACCAAATCGAACAATTAACCTATTCATTGGAGTGTGCCTTTCGTAGGAACCAGTTAGGGTCGATCCACTGCAAGAGTAACTCATAAATTGTTAGTAATTCCACCAGTTAATTAAGCCGTTGCGAGAGGTGACCGTACCCGTGCGACTAATTAATCTTGGTAGCTAGATCGGATAGAGCGAACGTTCGCCAGTCTTAAACCTAAGGGTCAGGAGTTATGGTGGTGTCTGTGAACTGAATGAACTAGAATAAAAAATCGCTGGTCTGTTGACTGCCAATGCTCTAGTGATCTAAGTGGGATTCGAAGTCTAAGCTTGCCTGTCGTCTGTCAAAGTTAATCCATCAATTGTTTCTGCATTTTAATTTCATTTCAATTCACCTCGCATTTTAGTATAGAAGTCGTGGAACTCACACCATGCACTACGTGTTCAGCTTTGAGTAAAAAATTGCCAACATATTTGAGTAAGCAAGTAGAAGAGGCCCGTGGAATACGATCTACCCTAGCTTCTAGCTTGGTAGTTATTTGATACCCTATTCTGCAGTTTCATCAAATTGGAGCCATTGGCGGGGTGTACAAGGCGTTCACCTATGATGAGTTTGCAGCTCATCTTGGCATCCCCCGGGAGCATTACGAGGGTCATCACCTCGGCTGGGAGAACAACACCGGCAACGGAGAGGAGTATCACGCGCTCTGAAGCCACATGACTGGAGTGCCAAACGATCGCACCACGGCACATAACTCAGTTAAGTCACTCTCTCACCCTCTCTATCGTTTTATCCATATGGTTTGTCGTAGATCTCTTTTGTTTGCTCTAGATAAGAGCCACCACCACATCAGCCGAGAGGAGCTCCTTCTTCACCGTGCCATCTGGGAGGGTTATCCCCTTCATCCCGGATGGGTGCTTGCCCGTATATTTCGCCAGAAGACTCAGAAGCCGAGGCCACCTAGCTCATTCCTGGGAGGCAACTTTGTCAGCAGCCTCATCATCTCCCTCGGTCTGAGCCAAGAATATGGCCCGGACGTCCCACGCTGCAGAGTATACACCGTAGGTGGTGATTTGGCGGTCGAGTATGCCCTCGAGTTGGACCTTGGTCCCCAGGTAGCAGCAGATCCTCCCTCCAGCACGAGGAAGAATCGGAGGAAGAAGATGATTCTGAGGAGCCACAGCCTTTGCCGGACCTGGATTTCGATGATAATATACCCTCGCCACACCATCAGGCAGGGTATGCATACCAGCCCCAGGTGCCCATTCCAGATCCATACCAGGCGCCTCACCCTCAGCACCGACCGCATCCAGCTGACGTTGGAGAGCTGTACGAGCGACTCCAGGAGTGGCGGATCACAGATAACGCCACTCAGGACGCCAGATGGATTATTATGCAGCAGCACATGCTCCGCACTGATGAGAGGTATGAGGCGCAGCTGGCGTGGCAGAGGCAGGTTGGCGACGCCTTCCACATTCCCCCTCCCGATGCACCTGACCAACAGTGATCAGGTTGTATTCCTTTTCTGGTCCTTTATTTTTATTTCTTCTTTTCGGATTTCGATCCAACTTTTTTCTGTGTGGATCCGGGACACTTGTCCGAGTCTCCTTTTTATCTTTCTTTTGTTTTTGTTTTGCAGACAGTTGGGAGATTCCCTTTGCTTCATTTCGGTAGATTCCCTCTGCTCCGAGGATCCAAGTTCATCCCCTACACCAACCATCTCGGTCCATGTTCTTCTACTTCACTCTTCACTCTAGTTTTAGTCCTGTGAGGACACAATACGATTTAAGTGTGGGGTAGGATGCTAGAGAACCTTGCATGAACTTGATTGCCCTTGATTGTGTTTTTGTGTGCCTCGTGGTTCCTTTCCAGTCTCTCTAGCATTAGAATGGCTCAGTTCTTGGTTTTTGATGTTAAGTTGTTGTTCAATCTTTCATAATGATGCTTAGACTGCTTAAACTAGAACTTGAGAACCAACGTGTATACTTTGATGCTAAATTGCCTGGTCAGAACAGATTTTAAAAATCACACTTGTAGTTTGTAGCCTTGATTGCATGAAAATGACCGAATCCGACTAGCAAACAAACTGTGAGTTTTTAATCCGTTGCACGTAACTTGCAATTTCAATTCTTTTTGAGTGATTTTCTGTTTGCTTGAATGAGTTAGAATTTGCATGAGACCTACTCGAGACCACAAGATGACACGAGTTCTAGAATGATAGGGGCACCTAGATTCAGCTACTAAGCCAGATAGCCTACCTAACGATAAATCCATTAGGTGTAAACCCTTGAGCTTGGCCTGTTCTTTCGGTTCGATGTACATTACATCCATTTCCCATTCTTTCATTCCCCGTTGATCCCCTGTGGTTGTAGTTCTAGATTGACCTACCAGAAGTTGGTTTGTGGTAACCTGCCTATAGCCATTAAACAGGTGGTCTTAGCTATTATGTCCAAACGTGTAAACCCCTCTAGCAACTAAAAGAAAGAATCGGCACAAAGAAAAATAAAAGAAAAGAAGAAAAATAAGAAAATTTCGAAAAAAGCAGAAAAGAGAAAAGTTTCAAGTTTAGTTCAATAACGTTCTTCTCCCTACATATGGAAGAACGAAGTCAAAAGAAAAGTCAAAAGAAAAATGTGTAAAGAAAATAAAGTGCTAGGTTGCTTGAGGGTATCATAGGACGAGCGTTCACTATTCCACCCGTGTCTGGTTAGACGATAGGAAACCATAGGCTAGAATCGAGGGAAGTTAGTCGAAAGCTACACCGCACCAAAGCCATCATCATACATTCCCATCATCCATCTCATCATAAACCCTTGTAGTGTAGAATTCGTTACAGTCCTAGCAGGGAAGTTCTTCTTGACTAGTTCCTCGTGTTGTCACAGTGGTGGAGAAGTGGTCGAATTGCAAACTTATGACAGAATTCAGTAACAGAAAATGATTGAGAGCATAAACACGTCCTTAAACACAGAGAGTGAGAGTTTCTCGTTTACTAAATATTTCCTGTGTGAGGAGTCTAGTCGGTCAGGTCAAATTCGTGCATAATTGGTTGCTATTACTTGTCGTGTGCAGTTTTTAGTGAGACTAGGTTGTTTGGCTGATCAGTATGCATGTTAGGTTTCTTGTTCTAGGAATTATCTGTCTAATAATTCATTGTGTATTGAACTTCAATTTAATAAATCTTTTCAATTGTGAACGTCAGCGTTTCTATTCAGTTTGCTTGAGGACAAGCAAAAGCTTAAGTGTGGGGTATTTTGATGACACTCGATTTGATGTGATTATCAGCCTCATTTAAGCGACATTTCCTTGCTTAAGACATGGTTTTAGGGTAGAATAGCGAATATTCACTCAACTACTCTATCTCGTGCCATTTGTGTTACTTTGGCCCGTTTAGGGTCTATTTGATGGTTTTCTAGTGTTTTCATGTTAGCACAGGTTTTTGCCGTCAAATAAGTAGCCAAGGACATGTATAAGACGTTGGAACCTTGAGTAATCGCACCGGAATTGATCCAAGGAGTCAATCGAGTCGAACCAAATCTTGCTCCCATTTACACTGAAGTTTTCGGCGAAAATCCCCCAGGTTTTCGGCGAAAACTCAAGAAGAAATCGGCTGAGTTCAACAAAGAGAAGTTTTCGGCAAAACTCCAAGTTTTCGCTGAGAACCCTAAGGTCCAAAAATTACAGGAGAAGCAGCCGAGCATTCAAGTCATTTACACTCAAGTTTTCGGTGAAAACTCAACAGGTTTTCGGCGAAAACTCAAGGCAAAATTCGGCGGTATTAGGGTTAAGTATAAATACTTAACCGGCGGCCCAATTGCAGATATACCACATAATACCAATTACTTTCAGAATTCTCACGAGTTCTGGAGCAGAGTTTAGAGTTCGAAGAGCCAGGAAGAGATTGTGACGCCATCCCTTCACCTCGGAGACTCGGAGCTAGGATTGAAGATTACCGGAGATCAAAGCTATGCCGGAGTCGTCTTAATTAGGTTTTTTAGATCCTTTTCTGTTCTTCCTCTGTTCAAGATGAACTCTGTCTTTGCCATTGATTCTTTTGTTATGAACATGAGTAGCTAAACTCGTAGAGCTTAGACTAGATGAACCCTAAGTGACCCAGGGCTTTAAAGCTGTCATTGATCGGCGGTGATTAGATTCAAAGTTCAATCAGTTTCTCTTTCATGTTTGATTTGTTCTTCGTTGTTTATGTTTCTTGTCTGGATTGATCACCTAGATTAGATTCTTGTTAAGCTAAGGATAGAAGTGAACGCTCGCCTTACTTTAAAACATCAAATCGAACAATTAACCTAATCATTGGAGTGTGCTTTCGTAGGAACCAATTAGGGTTAATCCACTACAAGAGTAACTCATAAATTGTTAGTAATTACACTAGTTAGTTAAGTCATTACGAGAGGCGACCGTACCTGGGCGACTAATTAATCTTGGTAGTTAGATCGGATAGAGCGAACATTCGCCAGTCTTAAACCTAAGGGTAAGGAGTTATGGTGGTGTCTTAGAATTGATTGAACGAGAATCGAAATCCGCTGATCTGTTGATTGCCAATGCTCTGGTGAACGAAGGGGTATTCAAAGTCTAAGCTTGTCTGTCTTCTCGTTAGTCAACCTTTTAATCTTTCTGTCTTTTATTTTCCTGCTTTATTAGATTAGAAGTCGTGGAACTCACACCACGCACAAAGTGTTAAACCTGAATAAATTATCAGCTTCTTTGAGTAGTCAATTGTTAGAAGACCCGTGGAATACGATCTACCCTAGCTTCCAGCTTGGTAGTTATTTGATTGACCCGCTCTACAACGGTTCATCAGTTGACGTATAAGCATTTTAGGTCACCTGTTCTAAATGTAGTAGTTTAATAATTCATTGTGATTGATTGATCCTTAACTTGATCGATCTCGTCATCTGTGAATCTGAGTGCGTTCTAGTTCAGTTCGCTTGAGGACAAGCAAAGGCTTAAGTGTGGGGTATTTGATGACACTCAATTTTACGTGTTTATCAGCTACATTTCCTTGCTTAAATCTTGGGTTTTAGGGTGATTTAGCACGTTTTCACCTAAATGCTCTAATTCTTGCTGTTTCGGTTACTTTGGCCCGTTATGGGTCTATTTGATGGTTTTCTAGTGCTTTTAAGAATGCACAGGTTTTTGCCGTCAAATACATAGCCACGGACAAGCTCGGGAAGCAAATGAACCTCAAGGAACGGCCCGAGATCAATCTAGAAATCAACCAAGCCATACGAAATCACCGCCCCAGCTGTAACTAAAGTTTTCGACGAGAAGTCTGAAGTCTTGGCCAAAAACTCACAGTCGAAGACAGGAGAATCCAGCCAAAGTTCCCTCTGAAGTCTTCGGCGGAAACTCCCAAGTTTTCGCCGAAAAATAATTCCTTTTTTTGGCTGGAATCCTAAACCCTATAAATACTAAACGGTGGCCACAAAAGAAATACATATTCCGTTGATTAAATTTCCAGACTTTAAAAAGATCAAGAGAGAGTTTAGAGAGTTCGAGAAGCCGGGAAGAGATCGTGACGCCATCCTTCCATCTCGGAGAACTCGGTGCTAGGAGTTGAAGATCGAAGAGATTAAAGCTTCACAGATTCATCTGAAATTAGGTTTTACAGTTCTTCTCTGTTCTTCCTGGTTAAAGATGTATTCCTTGTTTGTCTTTGATTCTTTTTTTTTTTGAATATGAGTAGTTAAACTCATTGAGCTTAGATCAGATGAACCCTAAGTGACCCGGGGATTTAAAGCGGTCACGGATCGGTGGTAATTAAATCCAGTTTCAATCAGTTTCTCTTGCATGTTTGGTTTGTTCTTAATTGCTTTTGTGTTTCTTTCCTAGCTTGATGACCTAGTTAAGATTCTAGTTAAGCTGAGGATAGTAGCGAACGTTCGCCTCACTTTAAAACACCAAATCAACATTTAACCTATTCATTTGAACAATTTCTCTTTGTAGGAACCAGTTAGGGTTAATCCGCTGCTAGAGTAACTTATTAATAACTAGTAATCGTGCCAGTTAGTTTTTCGTTGCAGAAGCGAATGCACGGGCGGTCAACTAATCTTGGGAGTTAGATCGGATAGAGCGAATGTTCGCCAGTCTTAAACCTAAGGGTCAGGAGTTATGGTGGTGTCTGAGAACTGAATGATTCGAGATTGAAAACCGCTATTCTTGTGATCGCCAATGTTCTGGTGATCTTAAGGAGATTCGAAATATAAGCTTGTCTATCGTCTTGTTAAGTCAACCAATCTTCCAACTGTTTTCTGTTTTTATTTCTTTTACTTCCTGCTTTATTAGATTAGATGTCGTGGAACTCACACCATGCGCAAAGTGTTTAAACCTGAGTAAATTGCCATCATATTTGAGTAGACGATTAGAAGAGACCTGTGGAATACGATCTGCTTAGCTTTTAGCTTGGTAGTTATTTGATACGCTTCACAATATTCATCATACCCTTTTTTGTAGCCGTCCTTTGCGTCACTGGAGCCATTGTGGAAGTAAGTTTCTATGTGTTCGCACCAATTGTATGTTGTGAAGTTGGAGACGGTTTTATCATCCATCAACAACAAGTACTTTAGCCATGCATTCAAATGCGATTTGGCCCGTAGAAGAACAACCATCTTGTATGAAACCATCAACCTATTCCAGATATCTGCATCCGCCTCTTCCATCAATCGTATCTCCAAGCATGAATGAGAAACAATCTCTTTTGACTATTTCCCTCAATTTTAAGACCATTGGAGGTGCATTTGTAAGGAATGTGCTCAAATATTCATAAAATTTTGGCTGCATTTGTAAGGAATGTGCTCGAATATTCAAAAACTTATTTACCATCGTGTTCCTTCCCTTGGGGTAACCCATACAATCTAGCCGCATCATCTGTTGTAATGCTCAAACGATCATCCTTCACAAACATAAACATCTTGCTCTCGACGTCGTAACAATCAACAACCCACCTATTAAAGTCATCACTCATTCATCCTATCTTCACTTTGGTCACTCCATCCAATCCCAACTCGACTAATTTCTCAGTTTTCTCTAGTGTCATGGACTCCGCGCTTATAGCCTTAAGTATCTTGCCGGGACTACAACTAGTCCGCACGGTTACTTGTTTCCCTTTGTTATGAAAAAAAACATAATTTCCAAATTATGATCAATACTTATTTAAAAAAAATATACGCAAGGTACTAGCCAAAGTAACAAAGGACCCCAGTAATACACATTTTTACCTTATCGTCGAGGAAAACATGCTCATGGTCAACCTCCCCCTTTTGCCTCTTGTTTCTCTCTTGTTTGTCATAACTCTATAAAAGAACACAGAAACAAAAACAATCATTACAAATGGATCTCCAAACCATTGCATAATCATATTCATTGTACTAATTAATGAATTTTGGAACACAAGAATCCAAACATAAAAATTCTTGGACCTAACATAAAATTTATGAACCTATTAATATACAAGATTACAACAAAATCCAAACAACGCTAGTGTAAAGTTTGCAGACCAAAATCAGTTGACATCCACACTTTCAAAACGAATCAACAAAAAGTTACCTAATACACACCGAGGAGGGAAATGAAATGGAGCACAAAACAAATGATTTAGGTACGAATTAAAATGCTGTACTAAACATTAGTTTTTGGAACACAGAATTCCATATATTACACATGTTAAAGAGAATGATGATTCTTATGATAATTTGAGAAAAGGGCTTGTTTCAGAGAAGGATGGTGATGATGATTGAAATCAAAAGGTAGATCATTACAAGGATGAAGCAGACAAGCTACCATTGTTGTTGTCTGTGATTATATTTATTGGTGTGTCTTCTGTTGTAGTAAGCAGAGGCTGGTGGTTATTGAAGCACATTGTTCCTTTTTGCTTGATTTAGGTTAAGGAACGTTGGCATGAACCAAGACATCAAATATTGAAATAGGTACACTTATGTTCTCATATAGGATTTTCTGATTCATATGAGCCCTCTCCCAACAATTCGAGTTATTGGGATGCAACGGTTTATGACATCCAATACAGCAAAGATAAAGTAAGGTATTATCATCATATTATCATTGCTAAAAGAGTCTAGTTTTTTCAGAGGAAAAATTTCAATAGGTTGATATCTTGCACTCTTGAATCCAAGTAATTAAGTAATCAATACAGAACCTGAATTTCTAACCCCACAAACACATAAACCAGAAAGCATTCTTACAAATAAGATTGTTCAGAAGCTGCTAGAAACCCAAATGATTTTGGAAATCTTACTCATCCCCACTTCTTGATAATTAACATCATCTCCAGAATTTGAGAATCAGAAAATGCAAGAGCTTGAAGTTTTAAAGTTATACACAATCATATGTCAATTAAATCGAAATGGAACAATACTAGGTACCAGGTAAATCGACTCGGAACAATACTTTGGACGAGGTAACTCGAAATGGAACATGCCGGTAAGAACAAAAATAGAACTTGGAAATCGTCGTCTGAAGAAATCTCACCAACATTTGGCAAAACCTCCACCGATGAACGCGGATGACGCCGTCCACGGGTAGAATCGCCACCCGCTCCTCCTCACCGACTAGCAACTGTTCCGCTCGCTAGCTTCGTCCGACCTCTGCCTCCAACTGATTTCGAAGCAACGCCGAGGTCAGCTTCTGCCGCTGTGCTCTCATCCTCCGCAGCATCGCCGGCCGCTCCCCCTCACCGACCAGCAGCTAATTCCCCTGCTCTCTTCGTCCGGCCAGGCGACGGCATCGAATTCGGCGGCGTCAATGGAACCCACGAGGAAGAGAGAGTTTTATGGATTTTTGGTTTAGAATTAGATTTTCGTTTTTTTAAGATAATATGAACTCTTTTCTATTTTAGGTACAATTACAGTATTGTCCTTTCTTTTACAGCCATTGGATGTTAGGAAATTGATCCAAGGGTTCTAATAGGTGTTCTCATATGAGAACACTTATAGGTGTTCTCACCGCAGGTGACCCGCAAATTTATAGCAGTTTTATCCACTTGTAGTGGTTCGTTGATTTGTAGTAGTTTCCTCAATTTATTGCCAAATATAGAACCTAATTATTTTATCATTTTTGGTGAAATGAGTTAAGGTATCAATTTTGTAGTCATATGTTTTGTTAGTAGGTTCCAATTTCTAATCTTTACAATCCATTTTCTGTAAAACCTTACTACAAATCACGAATATATGGTATGAAATATTTGACGAAAAGGAGATTTTTATAACCAAGCGATCGATCAATATTTTCTGTCGCCGACTTGATTGGACTTATAATAACTTAAATAGAACTAGATTATCAGCGACCCATTGGCCAATTTATTTATTTAATTTTATTAGTTATTAGCTTTTTAATTTTATTTATCTTTTCATAAAAATTTCTAAATACATAGATTTTTATTAAGACAATGTTTTAGGAGGGGAGAACCATAGTTAACGTACAATAATTACTACTTTTAAAATTGTACTACTAAAATATAGATAATACATCAAGCCGACTATTAATGACCAATCAATGATAAAAAGGTAAAACATTAATGAGAAAAAATTACATAATATGTTTGAATGAGATAAACAATTGTTTTTATCTTGCAAAGAGTGATCAACTTGATGCTAAAGAGGAAAATGATCGTTGAGCAAGCTCATGAGCGACCACATTCCTCGTCCTCTTCCTCCTAACAAAATTCACTTGAAAACCTGAATTCGAATAAAAAATCATGTGACACTCATATATAACCATGTCAAACTCCGTCGCATTATGTTCACTCCTCATCAAGGCGGTGGTTACCTCCTGGCAGTCAACTTCATAAGCAACTCAATATTACAATTGGAGGAAAAAAATTGATGAATTTGAACTTCATAATATTTTCACACAACCTATGCTATACTACACTTTCAATAAATAACTTTGTTTTTGTCAAAAATGGCATTCTCAAAGAAAAATTATCCACTTGCCAAAAAAAAATAAATGTGGAAGAAAAACGTAGTTTTACTTTTTGGGTAGTGGACGGTTATTGCTAAAAGTTAGGAATAAGTTTCATTATTTTTTTTATCTTTGATTTAATTTGATTGCAGTTATTGCTGATGGGTGATTGCCGAGATGCATGGAGAGCACAGTAAATTTGAAAAATGCTGACGTGTTAGCTGAAAAATCTTGAATCTGCATTAATGTATTTGTAGATTTGTAGTATAGTTTTATGAAACAAGGAAATCATGAAATTACTAAATAGTTATTTTGGAATACCCAGGAAGGTAAATTAATCAATTTTCCATTTCATATATGTCATTAATTTAATTCAAATTAAAATAGAGAATGGAAGGTGTAGATTAGTATTGCAAGAGTAAAAACAAATTAAATGTTGTCACGGTAATAATATGATGAACCAAACCCATGATATTTGAGATTACTTTCTTATTATTAAGTACAAACATTAATTAAGCAGCATTAACTGCAATTTTAAGGTTAGCTTCACAATGGCCAGGGAAATTACATATGAAAAAATTTTGTCCATTTTTGAGGGTTATTTGATCACTGCCAGAATTGTAAATCGGTGCCCCCGGCGGTGTTTTGCAGGCGCTATAACTGTTGCCGTCAACCACCACCACATTGTGGAACGATGGTGAGTATGTAAACACTGTAACCAGTAATAAAAGTAATAAGAAAATAATATTGTTATGTAAGTTAAAAGAATATATTATTTTAATAATAAGTATAAGTTGAAAAGAATATTATAATTTGATGCTACAAGCGAGAACTGTGATTACCAAGTTTGTCACCGGCTTTGAAACTCTTTCCTTGGGGCCAACTATTGACACCAAAGCTCCAACCACTTGCATCTCCAACTTTGTAGGTAGCTGCATCAGAAGTCTTTACTTGAATAAACATGAGAAGTACCATTATGGAGACCAATAGCGCAACAACACCCTTCATTTTCTTTCTTTCAATTTATTACTATTGGTCAATATAAGAATAATGAGAACAAAGATAATAAATAGTTGTGGAGGTGAAATGGATTGTGTAATTTGTCCAATTTATAGGACAATGGGAGATAAAGGGAAGAAATGATAAAGTTAATACCATTTAATTAGTTTCCTTATAAAATTAATCACAACATATAGAAGTTCAATAAATATTTAATATTTTTTGTACATATAGAAGTTCAATAAATATTTAATATTTTTTTATAAAAAAAATATTAAATATTTATTGAACTTCTATATGTTGTTATTAATTTTATAAGGAAACTGGTATTAGTTTCCTTATAAAATTAATCACAACGTATAGAAGTTCAATAAATATTTAATATTTATTTCTAAAAAAAATTATGAATATTTATTGAACTTCTATATGTTGTGATTAATTTTATAAGGAAACTAATTAAATGGTATTAGTTTCCTTATAAACGTAATCACAACATATAGAAGTTCAATAAATATTTATTATTTTTTTCTTAAAAAAATTATGTGCACGTGATGATGGAGAGAATTTAATGGTTTATAATATTTTTGTAACTCAGTTTTGGGCTAATAACAAATCAGTCACATGACTTTTATTTTTAATGAATTTATGATTCAAGTTTAATCTTTTGTAAAAATCATTTTTCCATCCAATACTATTACATTTTCTATAAAAATCTTACACGAGCTAGTAGAATCATAAAAAATATTAATTACAGTTTCTTTAATATTCCTAATTTTGTTACCATAGATTTTAGATCTCGACGAAGACCGATCAAAGATAGGCAACATGGAAGATCTTCAATAGAAGAAACATAAAAACAAAACAACACATAAAAGAAGGGTATAATCTAGTGCAAAAGAATGGTTCTCACAATATTCAATGAACAATGAAAAACCTCTTTGTAGCCTTCCTTCCCTTCTGCGTTGCTGTCGTCGTTTCCCGTTCTGATGGAACCCTTGCCGGAGGATCCCGGCACAGGGCGTACCGGTTCTCCAATCAAGGTGGTGAAAAGAGCCCGTACTGGTACTGATGAAAGGTCGGATATGGCCGTTGACCCTCCGCCGTCCAGTCCCCTTTCTGAGGGTGTTTCCTTTAGGGACAAGGTCACCGGTTTTTGGCACGCGCCTTTCGTCGCTGATGATATGGTTTTTTCTGACGAGTCAGACGTTAAGGAAGCTGATGATGACCCTCGTTGTCCCACTATTCGAATCCTGGATTCTGAGAAGCTTCGGGTGCGTCGTAGATTCCGTCATGCTATCATCGTCAATACCCTCGATCGATGTTTCCCTTTCACCTTCATGAGCTGTAAGATCCCCAATTGTGGGCCAAAAAGGGTGGCGTCCAAGTGTGAGATGTGGGATTCGGGTTCTATGTGGTGAATTTCGAAACTATTGCCGATTATGAGCGTGCTATGTTTTGGGGGCCTTGGATGATCAACGATCATTACGTGGTCATCCAAGAATGGAGACCTTATTTCCATCCCGAGGAAACCTTGCTGTCCATATTGCGGGTGTGGGTCCGTCTCCCCGGAATTCCGTTCGAGTATTTTGACAGTGCTATCCCCAAGCTTATTAGGGATCGTATTGGTCGAATCGTCCGAATTGATCATTCTATCCTTGAAGGAACCAGAGGCAACTTCGCCAGAATTTGTGTTGAACTCGATTTGTCAACGCCGCTCCTGTCAAAATATAGATTGAGAAGGAGGGTTCGTCGAATCGAGTATGAAGGATTGCATATAATCTGCTTCAACTGTGGTTGCTATGGACATAAAGATGAAGCGTGTAAGCAAGCGCCGGAAGAGGTTGCTACTGATAATCAGACTACCTCCTTTGCTAATCCTATTTTCCAAGAGGCTTTGGCCTCAGATGCTCGCCCGGAAGTTGAAGAAGATTTTGGCCCTTGGATGCAAGTCAAGAAATCTCGCCGGAAACCGAAACCTTCGGTGGTGGCTGCTTCATCGGCGGCTCCTACAGCGGTGGAGGTCAAGAAAGGAAACAGCTTTGCGGCCTTGGAAAATACGGAAAGTCGGGGTGAGGAAAAATCAAGGGCCGATTCTCTGCCTTTAATTAACATTAATGAGGCACCCATTGCTGAGGATTTTATGGATGGAGATAAGGAAAATCAAATCCCTAAAGATGATCATCAGCCTCTGCCCGTTGTCAATGATTTGGATCCTCATGCTAATGTTGCTTCGGGCCCAGGTTCTAAAGGCCCGAGCTCATCAAAACCTCAGTCTTCGGGGGTTAGTGTGGACGTGGGCTTGGGGGTTCAATCCCCCCCCCCCCCGTTTTCAAATGGGCTTGTCGTGCAGGATGGTTGTCCTCTGCATTCTTCAGGGCCCGTCGATCAAACTAGAGCCAAGTCATCCTTTTTGGGTACTGCTGATGAGGTGGCAGCCGGGGGGACTGCTAAGCTTCCTTCTGGTCAGTCCTCGACTCTTCCGTTGAAGAAAAATGCTTTCCCTGCGAAATGAAGTAAAATTGTTAAGACGAAAGTTAAGGATCCCGTGATGCCTAAGATCCATAACTTCAGGGATCATGAGGCCGCTATTGGAGCCCGAAATGGGCCGTCGGTCATGGAGCAATGATGCTCCCCTCCACGTTTTTTCTGACCGTTCTCAGGGAGTCTTTCTTTTTCCTTCTTTCTTTTTATGTTAGCTGATATCTTCTGTTGGAATTGTTGTGGAGTTGGCCATAGATCCTTTGTTACGAGTTTAAAGTCTTATGCTAAATCCTTCTCCTTGTCGGTTGCAGTCATTGTAGAGCCAAAGATTAGCCGGGATAAAGCGATGTTAGTGGTAAACAAGCTGGGCTTCCACTCTAATTTTAGGGTTGACGCAGTGGGCTTTAAAGGCGGTGTGTGGCGTGTTTGGGATTCTAAGTCGGTGACTTTTAATATCATTCAGTTTGGGAGTCAATTTATCCATGCTCAGGGACGTTCAAGCGATGGTTCTATCTTCCACCTTACTGCGGTTTATGCCAGCCCTAAAGCGACTGAACGGGTCCTTCTCTGGGACTCTCTCAAATCGTTGGCTGCTTCTATGGATGGCCCTTGGGTGGTTGTGGGTGATTTTAACTCGGTGCTTAGTGCCCATGACAAAAGAGGAGGAGCCGCCTTTAATAGGGCGCGAAATAAGTCTTTCATTGATACTGTGGATATTTGTGGTCTGACTGATCTGATGTGAACCGCTGCAACCGTGGGCAGACGACCCTTGAACACCGCAAGTTGGAGATCGTGCAACAAGGTTAAACCGTCGGGAACCGGGGCGGATACGTACTTTGACCCGTCGGCTGTATATAGCCGGGAACCAGAAGTGTCCAGTCGATGACGCCACACCAAGAGATGGATGCTCTTGATGATAAGTCGAACCTTAAGCGATGCAACAACGAGCAAAGGCTTGAAGGGAAGAGAACATATGTTCAAACAGGGGTTTATTGATTTGAAAAGTTGTGTTCAAGATGAGGCCGGCGGCCTCTATATATAGGGAGGGAACAAGCTCTCCTCCCTAAAGTCTAATTCCTAAATAAGAATAGAATAAGGAGTCTTATTCCTAATTAGAATCCTAAAACCCCTAAACAAAAGGAATAAAAACATAAAATAATAGTGGAAGTCTTTAATGTCGAATAAAAGACCGAATTAGGGCAAAAACCCTAATCCGGCGGCGGGCGGCGGCTCTTGGGACGGCTGGTCTTCGGTGGTGTGGGCCGGTTCTTTGGTGGCGGCTCGACGGCCCTTGTTTGCTCGGGCTTCGGCTGGCTTCGGTGGCGGCCCGGCGGGCTTTGCTCGGTCGGGCTTCGGCTGGTCTCGGCCTTGGTCCGAAGCTTGAATATTCCTGCCCGGGCCTTCTTGAATCTCCAAAAGGGTGTAGCCTTTCTTCACGAATCGATCAGCATCTTCTTCATGCCCCTCTTTACTCCAGGACTCTATGTAGGCGTTTAGCTTTTCTCGGAAGGCCTTAGTCTGGCTTCTTGTGAAAGGAGGCTCAGGACGGGTCCAGGGTCGGTTGGGCTCATCATCCCCTCTTCTTGCGGAGGATTCATCCTCGAATCCTGTCCTACATGTTCATCATCGTAATAAGGGGTTAGATCAGCCACATTAAAGGTTGCACTTACCCCATAAGAGTTTGGAAGGTCATTGGACGTAGGCGTTGTTGTTAATCCTCTGGAGGACTGTGTAGGGCCCGTCTCCCCTAGGTAGTAGTTTGGACTTCCTCTGCTCCGGAAATCTATCTTTCCTGAAGTGTATCCACACCTGGTCTCCGGCTTCGAAAATTTTCTCCTTTCTTCCTCGGTTGGCATTGCGGAGGTACTGAGTAGTCCTTCTCTCGATATTGGCCTTGGCCTTCTCGTGGAGCTGCTTGACATAAGCTGCCTTCTCTTCTCCACCTGCATCTAGAAACTCATTGGATGGGCACTGGGGATAAGTCTAGCGGGGCCAGTGGATTAAAACCATAAACAAGTTCAAACGGGGAGTATTGAGTAGCTGAATGTACAGCCTGGTTATAAGCAAATTCTACGTGTGGTAGACATTCCTCCCATGTCCGGATGTTACTCTTAATGACTGCTCTCAGCATTTGGGCTAAGGATCTGTTTACAACCTCAGTCTGCCCATCAGTTTGGGGGTGGCATGTGGTGGAGAACATTAGTCGGGTGCCAAGTTTTGCCCATAAGGTCTTCCAGAAGTAGCTCAAGAACTTTGAATCCCTGTCGGAGACTATAGTCTTTGGAACACCATGCATTCTAACTACTTCTTTAAAGAATAGGTCAGCAACTTGAGATGCGTCATCAGTTTTATGGCAAGCAATGAAATGAGCCATTTTGAAGAACCTGTCAACAACCACAAATATGGAGTCTTTCCCCTTTCGGGTCCTAGGTAGTCCTAGGACGAAGTCCATGGACAAGTCTACCCAAGGATGCTCAGGAATGGGCAAGGGGGTGTACAATCCTTGGGGCCGGAGTTTAGATTTAGCTCTCTGGCACTTGGAGCATTGAGATATGATCTTCTCGGCATCGTGTCTCATTTTGGGCCAATAAAAGTGCTCTTTGAGGGTGGCTACGGTTTTAGCTACACCAAAGTGTCCCATGAGTCCTCCACCGTGGGCCTCTAGGGTTAGGACCGTCCTGCAAGAGTGGTTAGGGAGACACAGTTTCGATCCTTTAAATAAGTATCCGTCTTGCTGGTAGAACTTACCAAATCCTCCTTGTTGGCAAGCTTCAAAGATACTCTTAAAATCAGGGTCAGTGGTATAAAGGTCTTTGATGTATTCAAAACCAATAAATTTAGTAGAGAGGACTGAGATTAAGGTGTACCTTCGAGAAAGGGCATCGGCCACGATGTTTTCCTTACCTTGCTTGTATTGAATGATGTATGGAAATGTTTCTATAAACTCTACCCACCTAGCATGCCGTTTGTTGAGTTTGTGCTGAGCCTTGAGGTACTTGAGTGATTCATGGTCGGTGTGGATGATGAATTCTTTAGGCCATAGGTAGTGTTGCCAAGGCTCTTACCAGGGCGTACAACTCTTTGTCATAGGTCGGGTAGTTGAGAGCGGCACCTCTGAGCTTTTCACTAAGTAGGCGATGGACCTTTTTTCTTGCATGAGGACAGCTCCTATTCCTACTCCGGATGCATCGTACTCGATCTCAAATGGTTTGGTGAAGTCGGGCAGCATGAGCAAAGAGGCCTCGGTAAGTCTTCTTTTGAGGGCTTCAAAGTCCTCTTGTTGCGGGGTTCCCCGTTGGAAAGGAACATCTTTTTTTAGCACGGCTGTGAGAGGGGCAGCAATGGTGCTGAAGTCCCTTACAAATCTCCGATAGAAACTCGCCAATCCATGGAAGCTCCTAACGTCAGTGATGTTTTGAGGTGTGGGCCTTGATTTGATGGCTTCGATTTTGTCTTCATCAACCCTTATTCTTGCAGAGCTAACAACAAAGCCAAGAAAAACGAGGTGATCGGTGCAAAAGGTGCACTTGCTCATGTTGGCATAGAGGTGCTCCTTTCGCAAAGTTTCTAAGACGACCTTGAGATGCTCTAAGTGATCTTCTTAGTTTTTTGAGTAAATAAGGATATCATCAAAGTAGACCACTACGAATTTTCCTATGTAAGCTCTAAGGACTTGGTTCATTAATCTCATGAAGGTACTAGGTGTAGTGGTTAACCCGAAGGGCATAACCATCCACTCATACAGTCCTAGCTTAGTTTTGAAAGCAGTTTTCCACTCATCACCTTCTTTCATTCGGATTTGGTGGTAGCCAGATTTAAGATCAATTTTAGAAAAGATGGTAGCACCATGTAGTTCATCTAGCATGTCATCTAACCTAGGGATAGGATGGCGATACATAATTGTTATGTTGTTGATGGCTCGGCAGTCAACACACATTCTCCATGTGCCTTCCTTTTTGGGAACTAGGATGACTGGGACAGCACAAGGACTCATGCTTTCTCGGACATACCCTTTGTCCATCAACTCCTCCACTTGTGCTTGGTTTTCTTTGGTCTCTTCTGGATTGGTACGATAGGCTGGCTTGTTTGGTAAGGCAGCTCCAGGTACCAAGTCGATTTGATGCTCAATGCCCCTGAGTGGAGGTAGTCCGCTGGGAACTTCTTCGGGGAAGACATCCTTAAACTCCTGTGAAAGTGAAGTAACAACACTAGGTAGAGAAGTATTAGGGTTAGAAATCAAACATTCCCTGTAACGGATGATCACCAGGGGTTTCCTAGAAACTAGGGTTTGTTTGATCTCACGAGTCCAACGCTTCAAACGGAGACCAAATCGGAGTTCAAACGGAGCGGGAATGATCGAAACAAGCTGGAAGTTTGCCCAGCTCAAAACGCTGCGTTTTGGAGCTTACACACCGTGTAAGCTAAATACACTGTGAGCTTACACGCCGTGTAAGCTCCCCAGACGGGAAATTCTCAACTTTTCCAACAAGGAAAGGGTTTTCAGGGGTATTAATAGACTTTTCGAAGCCAGATTTGTTAACAGATAACCTAGAGAGATCAGCCACGACTTAAGGAGAGTTGAGAGAGTATTCCGAAGCTATCAGAGAGATCGTGATGCCGTCAATCCATCCAGAAGACGCTCGGAGCTAGGAATTGAAGATTCTCAAGATCGAAGCTTCACGGATCATCCAGAATTAGGTTTTTCAGATCCTTTTCTGTTCTTCCTTTGTATAAGATGAATCCTTCTATCGTCTTTGATTCTTGTTTGTCAGATATGAGTAGCTAAACTTGTAGAGCTTAGACTAGATGAACCCTAAGTGACCCAGGGCTTTAAAGCAGTCACGGATCGGCGGTGATTAGATTCAAAGTTCAATCAGTTTCTCTTTGCATGGTTGTTTTGTTCTTGATTGTTTATGTTTCTTTTCTGATTGATCGCCTAGATTAGGTTTGTGTTGAATTAGGGTTTGTCGCCAGACAGCTTCTCTGCTTTAAACATTAAAACTTGTCTTTCCTGATCACCTAGTTTAGATTCTTGTTAAGCTGAGGATAGAAGCGAACGCTCGCCTCACTTTAGAACAACAATTCAACCAGTTAACCTTATAATTACAGTGTGCCTTTTGTAGGAACCGGTTAGGGTTAATCCACTGCAAGAGTAACTCATAAATCATAAGTAATTACACCAGTTAATTAAGTTGTTGCGAGAGGCGACCGTACCCGGGCGGCTAGTTAATCTTGGTAGTTAGATCGGATAGAGTGAACGTTCGCCAGTCTTAAACCTAAGGGTAAGGAGTTATGGTGGTGTATAGAAATTGATTGAATCAGAATTGAAATCCGCTGATCTGTTGATTGCTGTTGCCTTGGTGATCTAAGGGGGATTCGAAATCTAAGCTTGTCTGTCGTCTGTCTGAACCATCCAATCATTCTGTCTTTCAATTTCATTTTAAATTTCCCTGCATCTTAGTTTAGAAGTCGTGGAACTCACACCACATACGAAGTGTTTAAACCTTGAATTAAATTGCCAGCTTCTTTGAGTAGTCAATTAGAAGAAACCCTGTGGAATACGATCTGCTTAGCTTTCCAGCTTGGTAGTATTTGATCACTGTCCTGCAGCTCATCAAATTGGCGCCGTTGCCGGGGAACTCTTCTAATTGTTTGAAAGAAGAGTTGGCATTTTATTCTTCTACTTTCCATCTTTCATTTTCCATCACACTTCGATTTTACACCGGTTGTGTTTGTTTTTGTCTCTTGCAGATCATAGCTGATACATAATCAAACTACTTCCGTTCCATCCTTCCTTTCCGCAATGGCTGCTCCAAAGAGTCTTGCGGACTACAATAAGCCGCGCGCATCTAACATTCGGTCTTCCATCACCGTGCCTTCTAATGACGATGATCCTGACTATGAGATCACAATCCCCTTCCTAGAAATGATCTCTAGGGATGTTCAGTTCAAAGGGAAGCCGCAAGATAACCCATGCACACATTTGGCGAACTTCCTAGCCATGTGCGAGACGTTCAAGAGTGGGAACCTCGGTAAGAACACATTATGCTTACGAGTCTTCCCATTCTCCCTTAGAGGCGCTGCCAAGAGATGGCTCAGTATGAAACCACCTGGCCACTACACCGATTGGGATAGTCTAGCTCAAGACTTCGTAGAGGAATACTTTCCTCCTTCAAGAACTACAGCTTACAAGGACATCATTGCCAGATTTGTTCAGAAGAGAGGAGTAAGCTTATATGACGCTTTGAATGAATTCCAAGAGCTTCTCTACGACTGCCCTCATCATGGATTCGAGCAGAGACAGCTAGCTGAGATCTTCGCCCGAGGGATGAACGAAGAATCAGCTAAATGGGTTAACTTCTTAGCTGATGGAGATTACACCGCACTCGCACTGGAAGCTGCTCTTCTTCACTTTGCAAACTGTGCATCTAAGTCGAGAAGCTGGGAGAGACAGTTTGGGGCAGCTAAGAGCCAACCAAGCCGTGAAGATCAGATCAAGATTGAAGTACAGAAAGAAATGAAGAAGATTTTCAGTAACTGGTCTTCAGAGGAAGTGAACTTTATTGATCAAGGCTTCACCAGCAATCAAAGAGGCTACCCCGATTATCGTCAGTTCAGACAACCTCCTCAACAACAAGGAAGCTTCCAAGAGCGTCCTCCTTACAACCTCGGATACAACCAGAGTGAGAATCAGTACTTGAGCGATAGTTATCAAGATCAACCTCAGAGATCTACATCAAGGAACACAAGGGATATCGAGGTAGCCAAGACGCTCGACCTGATCATGGAAAGGCTCGATAAATATGAAGAGACATTCAAGCTTCAAGCTGCCATAAATCAAGAACATGAAGCTCGAGGTCAACGAATGGAGAGCATGATAAATAACATGGTTAGCTTTATAACTAGTAGCCCCCTCCTTAATCAATCCTCGGTTCAAGTCGACTCTACCATTAGGAAGGAGCACGTCAAGGCTGTCTCCACAAGAAGCGACAAGCAATCAGCTAATCCTGCAGCTCCTGAACCAGCCATAAATCCTGATGCTATAGCCTTTGACAAGCCAGAGATCGAGGAGGAGGATAGAGAAGAAGAAGAGGAGGTGACTGTCCCACCTTCCCTGACAAAGACAGCACCTGCGCCACCTCTCCCTCCATATCAGCCTCGGCTTCCGTTTCCTAAGGCCGCGCAATCAAAGGAGAAAGATCATGATACCCGGTACAGAAAGTGGCATGGATACTTGAAGAACACGAATATGAATACAACAGTTACTGATGCTATCCAAGTGATACCGGAGGCTGACAAAATCGCAAAGGATCCTGCAAAAAACAAGAATAAGGGAGAGTTGTCCTCCGTATCCCTTGAGGGAAAATGCTCTGCTATCCAGGGCCATGCGACACCCATACCACCCCCAGCTAAGTGTCAAGATCCCGGTGCTTTTACTTTGCCTTGCATTATTAATGATGTGAAGATTGATCGTAGTGTAATTGATCTAGGGGCTTCTATCAATGTTATGCCTACATGCCTGTTTGAGAAATTGAACCTAGGAGAGTTGAAACCAATTAGCATGCATTTAGTGTTTGCCGACAGATCTGTTAAACTGCCTAGGGGATTGATAGAAGACGTGGTTGTCCGTTGTGGTCCTTTTACTATTCTGACTGACTTTGTTGTCATGGATACTCGAGAGGAAGATGTCACTCTTCTCCTAGGCCGACCGTTCATGGCAACAGCCGGCATTAACATTAATGTCTCGAATGGCTCGTTGACATTAAGGGTCGGCAAGGACACCATGACATTCTGCCTCAAGGACGGTATGCAAGTCCCAGTCAAAGAAGAGATGCATTGTTTATCTGTTGAAGTTGTGGAGTTGGCTTCAGTCAACTCTAGTTCTAATGAAAAATCTAGAGTTTCTGCAGAAATTGTCTTGTCAGGTGTTGGACAGGTCCCTAATCTGAAGAATGAGCTGTCGGCACAAAGGCCGAGAAAGAAGGAGGATCCGACGGCGTCCCCTCATGAATCACCAAACGTTAAAGATCCTGGTGAGATAAAGGAGGAGAATAAAGAGAAGACGAAGGCGGTTTGGAAGCCCATTGCTCAGCCCCCGTCTACCGAGCCACCAGAACGAACCAAGATAATTCACGCAAATGGGAAGAAGTTCACACTTGCCGGAGGATCCCCAAGGCCATATTTCATGAACTCCGACTCGGGCCTAAGAGAAATCCTGAGTTGGGATGTCTCCTAACACCGTCCAGGTATCGTCCGGCTCAAGGACGTCAAGCAAGAGCGCTTCGTGGGAGGCAACCCACGGCTGGAGTCATTTTAAATTTATCGAGTCAGTTTTTGTTTATTTTGAGTCATTTTGAGAATTTTGTGTCAAGTCGGTTGAGTCCGGATGATAGAAAATAGTTGGAAAAATACATATTGTGTGTTATTTGGGTTGAATTTATTGTTTGCAGGAAGAGGAGTGACCAATTGCAAGAAATTGGCCAAAATTCGGAATAGAGAACCAAGAGAGTAAAAACCAGTGGGTTTATACAGCTGTGTAAAGACCCGTGTAAGAGCTTACACGCCGTGTAAGCTATTGCACTAGGGAGCTTACACGCCGTGTAAGCTCAAAAAATCAGAGGTAAGTCCCCTTTCCTCCTTCTCATTTTCGGATTTCACACTCTCTCTCTTCGTTTCTCTCTCCCAAATCCTCTCAACTCCTCCTCTTACCTAACACCTCCAAACACCCAACCACCACACAAACCCACCACCGCCGGCGGAGCTTGGACCACCGGCCGGACTTTCATCCCCCATCGCCACCACTCATCTCACCGCCGGCCTCCACCCCGAACGCCGCCGCCTTCAACCTCATGCCGTCCGCCTCCTATCCGACGACCCCGCCGCCATCCGAGCAACACTCCATCGGCGACCGCCCACCCCCCCAAACCAGCCAACCGAAGCCTTCCCACCCGCCGTCCAGAAGCCGACCGACGCACCAGCTCCGACGTTCACAGCAGCCCGACGCCTCCCTTCGAACTGCAGCAGTCACTCGAGTTTTCTTCAGCTCGGTTCGAGCCAATCCGAACCAGCCCCCACTCTTCTCGTTTTTGTTCGATTTCTTGAGTTTAACTCGATTCCAGGTATGTAAATCGACTCCCCTACCTCCTATGATGCCTATATCGGTGATTTCCAACCTCGATTTTGACTTGCAGGTGCTGAATCGAATTTGTGTTCTTGAGCTCAAGAACCCTAATTTTTCAATTTTGGGGTTTTGTGAAATTGACTTGATATTCTTGAAATTGGTGATATAATGAGATTGTAGTTTGAATCGGGGGTCATTTCGACTTCGTTTGCCTATCCAATTGTGAAATTTCATAGAATTTCCATACCGATTTTATCGAAATTGGGGATTTTTGCTTATGGACGAAATTGGATGAATTTTTGCTGTGTGATTGATCTTGTGATGATTATAGACATGTATGCATGCTTGTTCTCGAATATCTATACCTTAATTGGCTCGTATGACGGTTAAGGTACACTTTTTGCTTACCGATTTCATGAGTTGTGATCTTAGCTTGTGTGGCTTATATGACTGATGTGGACTTGCTTATTACTTGATTATGACTCAAGCTTGAATTGCAATTGGTTAATTGTTTCCATGATGATCTTTGCCAAGTTGCTTAATGCCTAAATGTTGATCTTGTTAAGTGTGTTTAAGACCTAGATATGTGCTTATGGGATTGTGCCTTCACTTGTTGACATCCTACTTGCATTCTTTGATATTGATATCTTTGATGTTTGTTGTGGTTGTTATTGATTGATACTCCCTTATTGCTCGGTTGATTCATAGGTTCAATGCCATGTTCTCGTGTGTCTCATACCTTATTCCATTTGCTTGTCTTATATGCACAAATCCCACTTGTTATATGCTAAACTTGGCATTTTGGTTTGTGATTTATTTTCAGGATGGGAAAATCAAAAGGGAAAGGAGTTGCTTCTTCTTCTTCCGCCCCACCTCCGGCGAAGAAAATGAGAGGAACCGCAAGGCGCGACACCCTCTATGTAGCTTCCCCGCCGGATACCATCTCCAGCATACGACTTCAACGGACTAGAGCGAGAGCTTAGGGAGATGAGAGCAGATTTCGATGCGCGTTGGGAGGCTACTCAGAAGTGGCAACAGGAGTACGACGAGCGTTTCACCAGCCTCCAGGAGTTGCAGCAGCAGATGTACCAGTAACAGCTTCAGTTCTTTAGGCAGTTCCAGGCTCCAGATGATCGCCAGCACCCTCCGCCCCAGTGATTTCAGGATTTTTCTTTATTTTTCTTATCATCCAGAACTCTGTACTTTTTGTTTTTGTTCGTGTCGGTTTACGTTGTTTTGGGTCTTTGTTGAACCTTTGTGGTCGGTAGAGTCTTTTGTACTCCAACTGTTCTAATCGTGTGATGGATCCTCTCTTATTATGTTTTCAGGCTATGAACTCATAATTCTCTATGGTTTTATGCACGTCTATACCCCCGGTGTCTCGCCAGCGCCATCTCCGGCGCCCTCATGCTCGTATTGTGGTACCCCTATACACTTTTCTTCTTTTTGTTTGGTCCATTGAGGACAATGTCCGATGTAAGTGTGGGGTGGGGATTATCTTTCTGAGGGATGTTATTCATCTGTGGTATTTGTGAGATTTCTCTAGCATAGAATTACTCAATTCTTGACGCGTGATGTTAAGTTAGTTTTCAATTTTTCATAATGATGCTTAGATTGCTTAACCTAGAACCTGTAATCAACTTGCTTGCATTGATGCTAGATTTCCTGGTTAGAACAGAAAAGCTTATCACTCTTGTAGTTTTTCGCCTTGATTGCATAATAATGACTGAATCCGACTAGCAAACCAAACGTGAGCTTTTGATCCATTGCACATAACTTGCAATTTTAATTCTTTTTGAGTGGTTTTCTGTTTGCTTGAATGAGTTAGAATTTGCATGAGACCTACTCGAGACCACACGATAACACGAGTTCTAGAATGATAGGGGCACCTAGATTCAGCTACTTAGCCAGATAGCCTACCAAACGATAAATCCTCTAGGTTTAAACCCTTGAGCTTGGCCTTTCTTTCGGTTCGATATACATTACAGCCATTCCCATTCTTTCATTCCCCGTTGATCCCCTGTAGTTGTAGTTCTAGATTAGCCTACCGGAAGTCAGTTTGTGGTAACTTGCCTATAGCCATTAAACAGGTGGTCTTAGCTATTATGTCCAAACGTGTAAACCCCTCTAGCAACTAAAAGAAAAATCGGCACAAAGAAAAAAAGTGAGAAAGAAAAGAAGAAAAGAAAAAAAAGAAAATTCGAAAAAAAAAGAAGAAAAGTTCAAGGTTTAAAAGTTTATAGTATAATTCAAATAACGTTCTTCTCCCTACATATGGAAGAACGAAGTCAAAAGAAAATGTAAAGAAAAGAAAAAGAAAATATGCAAAATAAAGTGCTAGGTTGCTTAAGGGTATCATAGGACGAGCGTACACTATTCCACCCGTGTTTGGTTAGACGGTAGGAAGCCATAGTCTAGATTCGAGGTAAGTTAGTCGAAAGCTACGCCGCTGATAGCTGCAGTTTTAGCGGTATCAAATAACTAATCTACCAAGGCAGACTAGATCGTATTCGACTCGAGGTTTCTTCTTCTTGACTACTCAAAGAAGCTGGCAATTTATTCAGGTTTGAACACGTAGTGCGTGGTGTGAGTTCCACGACTTCTAATCTAATGAACAAAGGAAAATAAAAGACAGAAAAGTAAAAGGTTGACTAACGAGAAGATAGACGAACTTAGATTTCGAATCCCTTTAGATCACCAGAGCAACGACAATCACAAGATCAACGGTTTTCAATTCTAATTCAATCGGTTTCTATACACCACCATAACTCCTTACCCTTAGGTTTAAGACCGGCGAACGTTCGCTCTATCCGTTCTAACTACCAAGATTAACTAGCCACCCGGGTACGGTCGCCTCTCGCAATGACTTAATTAACTGGTGCAATTACTAATGATTAATGAGTTACTCTTGCAGTGGATTAACCCTAACCGGTTCCTACGAAAGGCACGCTCCAATTATAAGGTTAATTGTTCAATTCGATGTTCCAAAGTAAGGCGAGCGTTCGCTTCTATCCTTAGCTTAACAAGAATCTAATCTAGGTGATCAATCCAGACAAGAAACATAAACAATGAAGAACAAATCAAACATGAAAGAGAAACAGATTGAACTTCGAATCTAATCATCGCCGATCCGTGACCGCTTTAAAGCCCTGGGTTACTTAGGGTTCATCTAATCTAAGCTCTACAAGTTCAGTTACTCATATCAGAAACAAGAGACTCAAAGGCAACAATGAAGATCATCATACAGAGGAAGAACAGATAAGAACTGAAAAACCTAATTCTGACGACTCCCACGAAGCTTCAATCTCCTGGAACTTCAACTTTAAGCTCCGAGTTCTCCGAGGTGAAGGATGGCATCCCGATCTATCCACGGATCTTCGAACTCTCTAAACTCTATCAATCGACCCTAGAGTCGGCTGACTCTCAAAAGTCTGATTTGTGAAAATATGAATAATGATTCGTCCCCTTTTGGGCCGCCGGGTTAAGTATTTATACTTAAACCCTAAGTCGCCGGATTCCTTCTGTTATTTTCGCCGAAAATAATGAAGTATTTTTGCCAAAAATATTCTTGCAATTGAAGACACCGCCGGCTGATTTCTCTGTACTCTATTTTCGGATCGAAGAGTTAATCAATTTCGCCGAAAATAACTTTGACTCGGCATCAGTTGGTTTGTACTATTATTTTCGCCGAAATCAATAGGGTATTTTCGGCGAAAATATCTTTGTAGTCGGGTAGGGATTTTGTTTGACTTTGATTGGCTCCTTTGATCGATTCCGGTTTGGTTCCTCGAGGTTCCGATGCCTTAGACACGTCCATGGCTACTTTATTTGACGGCGAAAACCTGTGCTAACACAAAAACACTAGAAAACCATCAAATAGACCCGAAACGGGCTGATGACACTCGATTTGACGTGATTATCAGCCTCATTTAAGCGATATTTCTTTGCTCAAGACATGGTTTTTAGGGTACAACAACGAATATTCAATCGATTGCCCTATCTCGTGCCATTTGTGTTACCTTGGCCCGTTTCGGGTCTATTTGATGGTTTTCTAGTGTTTTTGTGTTAACACAGGTTTTTTGCCGTCAAATAGCGTAGCCATGGACGTGTCTAAGGCGTAGGAACCTCGAGGAATCAAACTGGAATCGATCCAAGGAGCCAATCAAGTCAAACCGAAAATCTGCCCATATGCACTTCTACCTTCGGCGAAAATGATCCCACAGTTTCGGCGAAATCAACAATGCAAATCAGCTGATGCCAAGTGAAGACTGATTTCGGCGAAACCATTAAGCTCTTCGGACCGAAAATGCAAGGCAGAGAAATCATGGCCATTTACACAAGAATTTTCGCCAAAACTATCCCTATGGTTTCGGCGAAAATATCAGCTCAGCCCGGCCCAACTAGGGTTAAGTATTTATACTTAATCCGGCGGCCCGAGAAAAGAGACGATCATAATTAATCATAATACAACTTTTCGAGATCAGAATTCTCTGAAGTTCTGGAGCGAAGGGTTGGAGTTCGAAGAGCCGGATAGAGATCGTGACGCCATCCCTTCCACCTTGGAGAACCGGAGCTAGGAGTGCAACTTACCGAAGATCGGAGTCTGTCAGAGTCGTCTGAATTAGGTTTTTCAGATCCTTTTCTGTTCTTCCTTGTGATGATGAACTCTTTCTTTGTCTTTGTGTCTTTTGTAATGATCATGAGTAGCTAAACCCTTTAGAGCTTAGACTAGATGAACGCTAAGTGACCCAGGGCTTTAAAGTGGTCACGGATCGGCGGTGATTAGATTCGAAATTCAATCAGTTCTTTTTCATGTTTGATTCGTTCTTCATTGTTCATGTTTCTTGTCTGGATTGATCACCTAGATTAGATTCTTGTTAAGCTAAGGATAGAAGCGAACGCTCGCCTTACTTTAGAACATCGAATTAAACAATTAACCTTATAATTGGAGTGTGCCTTTCGTAGGAACCGGTTAGGGTTAATTCACTGCAAGAGTAACTCATTAATCACTAGTAATTACACCAATTAATTAAGTCATTGCGAGAGGCGACCGTACCCGGGCGGCTAGTTAATCTTGGTAGTTGGATCGGATAGAGCGAACGTTCGCCAGTTTTAAACCTAAGGGTAAGGAGTTATGGTGGTGTCTTAGTAATTGATTGAATAAGAATCGAAATCCGCTGATCTGTTGATTGCCAATGCTCTGGGGAACGAAGGGGGATTCAAAGTCTAAGTTCGTCTGTCATTCTTGTTTTCAAACCCTAATTCTCAATCTGCTTTAGTTTAATCTTTTTAATTTTTCTGCATTTCTTAGAAGTAGAAGTCGTGGAACTCACACCACGCACAACGTGTTTTTCCTTGAATAATTTGCTAGTTCTAAAGTAGCCGATCATTTGAAGGCCCGTGGAATACGATCTATCCTAGCTCTTGAGCTTGATAGTTATTTGATTGAACCTGATCAGCACAACGACGGTTCCATCAAATTGGCGCCGTTGCCGGGGACTTCTTTTGATTGTTGAAAGAAGATCTGGCAATTTATTCTTCTACTTTCCATCTTTCATTTTTCCATTCACTTCGATTTTACACTGGTTTTGTTTGTCTTTGTTATCTGTAGGTTTACAGGTGTATGCCTCACCGTCCTTGGACTCGCTCTCAGACCGAACAGGCTAAGATTGCAGGAAATCCAAGCAGTTCTGCTACACCTCTACGATCACAGATTCTGAAGGAAGGCAGATCCAATCCATTCATCACTCCGATCAAGATCGAGGAACCGAAGGAGAGTTCCTCATCTCCGTCTTCACCGCACTCTTCATCCGCTTCATACACCGAGTCACTTTCACCCCCTCCATCTCCCACCATGACCGATAGATTACCACCAAACGGCGATCAACCGCCGCCACCTCCACCTGCACAGAAGAGTCTAGCAGACTATAACAAGCCGAGCGCGACTAGCGTTCGATCTGCCATTGCCGTTCCGCTCAATGAAGGAGATCCTGACTATGAGATCAAGATTCCATTCTTGACCATGATCTCTAGGGATTTATAGTTTGAAGGCAGGCCCCTAGACAATCCGTGCACTCATCTTGCATACTTCCTTGATCTCTGCAATACTTTTAAAAACGGAAACCTCGACAAAAATACTCTTTGTCTGAGAGTTTTCCCGTTCTCTTTGAAAGGCGCTGCTAAGAGGTGGCTTACTGGCAAACCACCTGGCTACTACACTAACTGGGATACTCTGGCTCAGGACTTTGTTGAAGAATACTTCCCTCCGGCCAGAACAACCGCCATCAAGGACAGCATCGCTAGATTCTCCCAGAAAGAAGGAGAAAGTTTATATGATACTTGGAATGGATTCCAAGAACTTCCCTACACCTGCCCTGATCATGGATTCGAGCAGAGGCAGTTAGCTGAAATCTTCTCTCGAGGACTTCGAGAAGAATCTGCCAAGTGGGTCAATTCTCTAGCTGAAGGGGATTGCACTACACTCACTCCTGAAGCTGCTCTTCTGCACTTCGCAAACTGTGCCTCCAAGTCAAGGAACTGGGAGCGACAATATGAAGGATCGAGGAGCAAGCTAGATTTTGAAGCAGCTATCAAGGCAGAGGTAGAGAAGCATTTGAAGAAGTCTACCACACCAATCAAGCCACCGGTAGCTTCTGTCTATGTTGCCGATTGCGAGTGGTGTGGAGCTTGCTCACATAACAGAGGCCGTTGTCAGAATTTTGGTAAGGCAGAAGTCTGGTCTGCCGAAGAGGTAAATTTCATCCAACAAGGCTTCGTTAATAATCAGAATGGTTATGTCGGTTATCGTAACTTCAGAAAGCAAGGGAACTACCAAGACAGACCTCCCTATAATTCTGGCACCAATCATAACCAGAACCAGAATAACCGCCCGGCTGGTCAAGTTCAGGATCAGAAGCCTAACCATCCGCCGGCAGGTGTCTACCAGCCGCCGCATCGCAATCCGGGTAATTATGGAACTGCTCTTGGCAATCGCCAGAATCAATATCTTAACAATACCTATCCAGGACAGCAGCATCAAAGAGATAATAATGTCAGTGACCTGGATAAGAAGCTCAGCCAGATCATCACAAGACTCGATGATCATGACAATCAGTTCAAGGCTCAAGCTCTTCTCAATCAAGAACAAATAGCATCTGGACAAAGAATTGAGCAAGTCGTGAACAACATCTCGAGCATGCTAGCATCGGGTCGACCATTTGGCCAGCTTCCAAGCCAGACAGAACCAAATCCGAGAAAAGAACAGGCTAAAATGGTAACTGCTCGAAAACTTCCGAACTTAATTGCTGATGCCTTTTCTGTTTTATGCAGGATCGCTGAAACTCCGGAAGAAGAGGAAGAAGAGGAACAGGAACCGGCGCCTAAGGAGGATCCTCCTCTTGCACCGTACGTTGTAAAGCCTCCTTTTCCTAGAGCACTGCTGCCAAACGCAAGGATCGAGACTGGCATGAAGGGGAACAAGGAAGGATATCCTGACATTCGTATTAAGAAACCTGTCTCTCCATATCCAGCTAAGTTATCTGATCCTGGTTCTTTTACTTTGCCTTTGGTCATCAATGATGTTGAAATTGAACGTTGCTTAGTTGATCTAGGAGCATCTGTTAATGTCATGCCTGTGAGTCTATATGAAAAGTTAAACCTAGGGGAACTTGAACCGCCCAGTATGCAACTCGTCTTTGCTGATAGATCGCTTAAAACCCCTAAGGGAGAGATTAAAGACGTTGTCACTAAATGTGGTCCGTTCACGTTCTTAGCTGACTATGTGATTATGGATACTAGTACCGATGATTCTACAATCCTCATAGGTCGACCTTTCATGGCTACTACTGGAATGAATATTAACGTTCCTAATGGTTCTTTGACTTTAAGAGTTGGTAAAGAAACGAAAACGTTCCGTCTTAAAGACGGCATGAAATATGACTCTAGGAATGAAGAATCTCACTGCCTAGCTGTTGAAACGGTGGAGTTGACTCCGGTCAACTCCGTTACTAATGCTTCTTCCAGTGTCTCTAGATCAGTTGTTGATACAGGTATTAAACAGGTCATTGAGAAGAAGCAGAAACCTGTCGTTCAGAAGCCGCCTAAGAAGAAGAAGAAGGAACTGCAAGCCTCTTCTAAACCACCGATCAGACCTCGAGGAAAGAACAAGAAGACAAAGACCCAAATGGTCTGGAGACCAAAAATTCCACCGTCTTCCACCGAGCCAGCTGCACCACCAAATCGTTCCGAGAAACCGGCGCCGGAGCAAGTATGGAAGGGAAGCCGAAAGCGTCTCTAAGGAAGTACTAACGATCACTGATCCTGGTGATAACAAGCCGAAGAAGAAAGAAAAAGAGAAACCGACAGTCCTCATTCCTTCCATCGTCACACTAAAGAAGGATGACCTCTCCAGACAGCTGTTCGGACCGTTCAAGTTCGTTGATCATCTTCCCGATGGACGTACCAAGCTTTTGCATGCGAACGGGAAGAGATTCACGCTTACCGGAGAAGTCCCGAAGCTGTACTTTATGAACTTCGACGCGAGCGTGAAAGAGAATCTAAGTTGGGATGTCTCCTAACACCTTCCAGGTATCGTCCAGCTCAAGGACGTTAATAAAAGAGCGCTTCGTGGGAGGCAACCCACGGCTGGAGTTAGTTTTGTTTTGTTTCAACCTTGGTATTTTAGAGTCGGTTCGGGAGAGCCAAAAGTGTCAGTTTGTTTGATTTATTATTTTTGGTGTAGAGTCTGACATGTCATAGAGTTTAGTCGCAAGTTGATTGAGGTCGTTCCGATTTTTCTGGATTTAACTGTGATTTTCTGAAGTTGGCCTGATTTACAAAAATATTTTAAACCCGAACAGTTCAAAATTTTCGGCGAAACCACCCTTGTTTTCGGCGAAACTGATCTTTGAATTTTGAACCTATTCTCCTGTTCCTCATTTTCGGTTTGAAAATTTTCTGATTTCGGCGAAACCATCCCAACTGAAATTTTCGGCGAAACCGAGCTTCCATTTTCGGCGAAACCGCCAGTTCAAATCGGTCAATCCATTTTAACTAGTAGTTTCGGCGAACCCACCCCCCTACTTTCGCCGAAACTGATTTGAAAAATCACTTAATTTATCCTTTAAAATTTCGGACCACCCCCTCTCTCATCCATTCTCTTATTTTCGCTCAGCCTACCCGAAACCACCCCCCTCTCTTTTTGAAATCGCCGAACGCTCCACTTTCAACACCCGCCATCGCCGCCGTTTCACTCACCGCCGCCATCGCCGACCATCGCCGCACCTCTCCCCTCCTCATTCCGATCCCAACAAGCCCTAGAACGTTCGAATCGGAGCTTTGCAGCTCCAGTTCTCCGAAACCCCAGTTTTCAAGTTTTTCACCGATTCCTCCCAACCCGTTCAGTTTTTGCTTTCATGGCTTCAAGGTAAAGTGTACAACTTTTCAATACGAATCTTTTGGCATGTAGATTGCTGAATTTCGTCGGGGTTGACTTTCGGTTGACTTTTCGGTTTGCCTCGTTTTGCGTGCCGACTGTTTCGTGTGAACTAGGATTGACTGAACTTATAGAACTGTCTAGGATGCTTAGGGAGTTCCGTGCTTAATTTCCATATCATTTGGTCATGTGTTGCTATGCATACGATTGATTCTTTGTTATGTTGACTTGTGAGATATGTCGGTTTGACTTTGAACTGTGTTGATCATTTGGCTGCCCCAAGTGTCCATTCTCGTTCATATTTTCGTGCTTGCCAATTGAAATACTATTTTACCGTCATTCTCCAAGTTGTGATAGTCTTGCCATGATTAGGGTTCAATATGACTTAATGTTGACTTTCTAAATGTCGGTTTGACTTTTTGAACTCTGATCGTGCTTACCTGATTATAGTTGTTCTTAAGACTTGTGTTCTATTGTCTATGGATACCGGTTACCTTGCTTTACTTACCCACTTAGTTTCCCTCATTTCTTTGTGAAATTGAGTTTTTCTACTAAGTGTGGGGTAGGATCTTAGTTGACTAATGTGGTTTCACTTCTGGTTTTAGGAACACTTTTGAGCGCAGGACTAAGGCACGACTCGATGGCGCCTCGAGCTCAGGAGCTGCCGCTCTCGTCACACCCGCCATTCTGGGCCCTCCACCTGCACTCCCTCGCCATGCTGGATACCATCCCACCATCGCCCATCTACCGGACTTCTACTTTGAGAACTTCCAGAAGATCGAGCACATCCGTGGAGCTGACGTGCGTCCTTTATCCATGGAGTGACTCCAGGAGCATGACGAGGATTCCTACCGGAACGTGCATGACGCCCTAGCACCGGCCGGTCTCCTAGAGCTGACCACCATAGCCGCCGAGTTCCCAGACATTGCTCTCTAGGAGTTCTGGGCGACATTTGACTTGGACGAGCATAAGAGGAGACGGGGCCAGAAGGTGATCACCTTCTTTCTTGGTGGGGTGTACAGGCAGCTCACCTACGATGAGTTTGCCGCTCATCTGGGCATCCCCTACGAGCACTATCACGATCACCACCTCGGCTGGGGCGAGGATGATGACGACGAGGAGTTGCACGCCCTCTGGAGCCACATGACAGGCGTGCCTGGCGATCGCCTCGGGAAGAGCAACTCAGTTAAGTCTCTCTCTCACCCGCTCTATAAGTTTATTCATATGGTTTGGCGGAGGTCACTTCTATATGTCAGAGACAAGGATCGCCACCATATCCATAAGGAGGAGCTCGTGCTTCACCGAGCCATCCGAGAGAGCTACCCTCTCACCCGGCTGGGTGCTAGCTCACATCTTCAGCCAGCGGACCAAGAGGAAGAAGCTACCACACAAACTCTTGGGAGGCAACTTCATAGGTCAGCTCATCCTCTCCTTCGGCATCAGCCATGAATATGGCCCTAACATTCCACGACACCCAATTATGACCGTTGGAGGAGACTTGGCGGTCGAGTACGACTTAGAACTCGACCTCAGTCCCCATGTAGCAGCAGATCCTCCACTCCAACCTGCGGTCGAGTCGGAGGACGAAGATGCTACTGAGGAGCAGCAGCCGCAGCCGCCGCCTGAGTTTCAAGATTATATACCCTCGCCACACCATCAGGCAGGGTACATGCACCAGTCGCCGCCGCGCATTCCAGATCCATTTCCGGCGCATACTCACCAGCCGCAACACCACCCCGCGGACGTTGGTGAGTTGTACGAGCGACTACAGGAGTGGCGAATCACCGACAACGCCGCTCAAGAGGCGCGATGGACTATCATGCAGCAACACATGCGCCGAGCCGACCGGCGATATGAGCGACAGCTGGAGTGGCAGCGACAGCTCGGCAATTACTTCCACTTCCCCCACCCTGACACCTCTGACCAGTGATGATCAGGTGGTGTCCTTTTCCTTCTCTTTTCTTTTTATTTATTCTTTTCGGACTTCGGTCCAACTTTTTTCTGTGTGGATCCGGGGCACTTGTCCCGGTTTCCTTTTTATGTTTCATTTGTTTTTGTTTTGTAGGCAGTTGGGAGATTCCCTTTGCTTCAGGTTCTGTTACACTCCCCTCTGCTCCGAGACTCCGGGCTTACCCTCTGCAATCAACCGTCCTCTTCCAGGTTCTTCCATTCCACTCTGAATTCTAGAATTAGTCCTGTGAGGACACAGTCCGATTTAAGTGTGGGGTAGGATGCTAGAGAACCTTGCATGAACTTGATTGCCCTTGATTGTGTTTTGTGTGCCTCGTGATTCCATTCCAGTCTCTCTAGCATTAGAATGGCTCAGTTCTTGATTTTTGATGTTAAGTTGCTATTCAAACTTTCATAATGATGCTTAGACTGCTTAACCTAGAACTTGAGAACCAACTTGTATGCTTTGATGCTAAATTGCCTGGTCAGAACAGAATTTTAAAATCACACTTGTAGTTTGTAGCCTTGATTGCATGAAAATGACCGAATCCGACTAGCAAACCAACTGTGAGCTTTTGATCCATTGCACGTAACTTGCAATTTAAATTCTTTCTGAGTGGTTTTCTGTTTACTTGAATGAGTTAGAATTTGCATGAAACCTACTCGAGACCACACGATGACACGAGTTCTAGAAGGATAGGGGCACCTAGATTCAGCTACTAAGCCAGATAGCCTACCTTAACGATAAAATCCACTAGGTTTAGACCCTTGAGCTTGGCCTGTTCTTTCGGTTCGATAATACATTACAACCATTTCCCATTTCTTTCATTCCCCATTGATCCCCTGTGGTTGTAGTTCTAGATTGACCTACCGGAAGTCGGTTTGTGGTAACCTGCCTATAGCCATTAAACAGGTGGTCTTAGCTATCATGTCCAGACGTGTAAACCCCTCTAGCAACTAAAAGAAAAATCGGCACAAAAGAAAAAATAAAGTAAGAAAAGAAGCAAGCTTCAGAAAAAAAATGAAGAAAGAAGAAAATCAGAAAAGTTCAAAGTTTAGTTCAAATAAAACGTTCTTCTCCCTACAAATGGAAGAACGAAGTCGTAAGAAAAGTTGAAAAGAACAATGTATGCAAAAGAAAAAGAATAAGTGCTAGGTTGCTTGAGGGTATCACAGGACGAGCGTTCATCATTCCACCAGTGGTTGGTTAGACGGTAGGAAGCCATAGATTAGATTCGAGGGAAGTTAGTCGAAAGCTACACCGCACCAAGCCATCATCATTCATTCCCATCATCCATCTCATTATAAACCCGAGTAGTGTAGAATTCATTACGGTCCTAGCAGGGAAGTCCTTCTTGACTAGATACTCGTGTTGTCACAGTGGTGGAGATGTGGTCGAAATGCAAACCTATGATAGAATTCGGTAACAGAAAACGATCGAGAGCAGAAACACGTCCTTAAACATAGAGAGTGAGAGTTCCCATTGTACTAAATATATCCTGTGTGAGAAGTCTGGTCGGTCAGGTCAAATTCTTGCATGATTGATTGCTAATTACTTGTCGTGTGCAGTTTATTAGTGAGACCAGGTAGTTTGGCTGATCAGTATGCATGTTAGGTTTCTTGTTCTAGGATCGATCTGTCTAATAATTCATTGCGTTTGATTGAGCTCCAATTTAATCGATCTTATCATTTATGAACATGAGCGTTTCTATTCAGTTTGCTTGAGGACAAGCAAAAGCTTAAGTGTGGGGTATTTGATGACACTCGATTTGACGTGATTATCAGCCTCATTTAAGCGACATTTCTTTGCTTAAGACATGGTTTTTAGGGTAGAATAACGAATATTCAATCAATTGCCCTATCTCGTGCCATTTGTGTTACCTTGGCCCGTTTCGGGTCTATTTGATGGTTTTCTAGTGTTTTTGTGTTAACACAGGTTTTTTGCCGTCAAATAGCGTAGCCATGGACGTGTCTAAGGCGTAGGAACCTCGAGGAATCAAATCGGAATCGATCCAAGGAGCCAATCAAGTCAAACCGAAAATCTGCCCATATGCACTTGTACCTTCGGCGAAAATGATCCCACAGTTTCGGCGAAATCAACAATGCAAATCAGCTGATGCCAAGTGAAGACTGATTTCGGCGAAACCATTAAGCTCTTCGGACCGAAAATGCAAGGCAGAGAAATCATGGCCATTTACACAAGAATTTTCGCCGAAACTATCCCTATTGTTTCGGCAAAAATATCAGCTCAGCCCGGCCCAACTAGGGTTAAGTATTTATACTTAATCCGGCGGCCCGAGAAAAGAGACGATCATAATTAATCATAATACAACTTTTCGAGATCAGAATTCTCTGAAGTTCTGGAGCGAAGGGTTGGAGTTCGAAGAGCCGGATAGAGATCGTGACGCCATCCCTTCCACCTTGGAGAACCGGAGCTAGGAGTGCAACTTACCGAAGATCGGAGTCTGTCAGAGTCGTCTGAATTAGGTTTTTCAGATCCTTTTCTGTTCTTCCTTGTGATGATGAACTCTTTTTTGTCTTTGTGTCTTTTGTAATGATCATGAGTAGCTAAACCCTTTAGAGCTTAGACTAGATGAACCCTAAGTGACCCAGGGCTTTAAAGCGGTCACAGATCGACGGTGATTAGATTCGAAATTCAATCAGTTCTTTTTCATGTTTGATTCGTTCTTCATTGTTCATGTTTCTTGTCTGGATTGATCACCTAGATTAGATTCTTGTTAAGCTAAGGATAGAAGCGAACGCTCGCCTTACTTTAGAACATCGAATTAAACAATTAACCTTGTAATTGGAGTGTGCCTTTCGTAGGAACCGGTTAGGGTTAATTCACTGCAAGAGTAACTCATTAATCACTAGTAATTACACCAATTAATTAAGTCGTTGCGAGAGGCGACCGTACCCGGGCGGCTAGTTAATCTTGGTAGTTGGATCGGATAGAGCGAACGTTCGCCAGTCTTAAACCTAAGGGTAAGGAGTTATGGTGGTGTCTTAGTAATTGATTGAATAAGAATCGAAATCCGCTGATCTGTTGATTGCCAATGCTCTGGGGAACGAAGGGGGATTCAAAGTCTAAGTTCGTCTGTCATTCATGTTTTCAAACCCTAATTCTCAATCTGCTTTAGTTTAATCTTTTTAATTTTTCTGCATTTCTTAGAAGTAGAAGTCGTGGAACTCACACCACGCACAACGTGTTTTTCCTTGAATAATTTGCTAGTTCTGAAGTAGCCGATCATTTGAAGGCCCGTGGAATACGATCTATCCTAGCTCTTAAGCTTGATAGTTATTTGATTGAACCTGCTCAGCACAACGACGGTTCCATCACGGGCCAAGGTAACACAATTGGCACGAGATAGGGCAATCGATTGAATATTCGTTATTCTACCCTAAAAACAATGTCTTAAGCAAAGAAATGTCGCTTAAATGAGGCTGATAATCACGTCAAATCGAGTGTCATCAGCCGCACCAATGCCATCATCATACATTCCCATCATCCATCTCATTGTAAACCCTTGTAGTATAGAATTCGTTACAGTCCTAGCAGGGAAGTCCTTCTTGACTAGTTACTCGTGTTGTCACAGTGGTGGAGATGTGGTCGAATTGCAAACCTATGGCAGAATTCAGTGACAGAAAATGATTGAGAGCATAAACACGTCCCTAAACACAGAGTGCGAGAGTTCCCGTGTACCAAATATTACATGTGTAAGAAGTCTGGTCGGTTAGGTCAGAGTCGTGCATGATTTGTGTTTGCTACTTGTTGTGTGCAGATAATTAGTGAGACCAGGTTGTTTGGTTGACGTGTAAGCATGTTAGGTCACTGTTCTAGAAGTAGCAGTTTAATAATTCATTGTGATTGCTTGAACCTTAACTTGATCAATCGTGTCATTTGTGAATCTGAGTGCGTTCTAATTCAGTTTGCTTGAGGACAAGCAAAAGCTTAAGTGTGGGGTATTTTGATGACACTCGATTTGACGTGATTATCAGCCCCATTTAAGCAACATTTCATACCCTTTGATGCCATTTTGATGAGTATTTGGTGCATTTGTCGTAACTTTGTGAGTATCGGCTCCTAGTGCATACATTGTCTATTTCGCGGCTATTTTTACCCTTTTTGTGAGCTTTTATGTTGAGCCCCAGATTACCACATTATAGAAGACTCTCTCACGAGTCCAACGCTTCAAACGGGGACCAAATCGGAGTTCAAACGGAGCGGGAATGATCGAAACAAGCTGGAAGTCTGCCCAGCTCAAAACGCTGCGTTTTGGAGCTTACACACCATGTAAGCTAAATACACTGTGAGCTTACACGCTGTGTAAGCTCCCCAGACGGGAAATTCTCAACTTTTCCAACAAGGAAAGGGTTTTCGGGGGTATTAATAGACTTTTCGAAGCCAGATTTGTTAACAGACAACCTAGAGAGATCAGCCACGACTTGAGGAGAGTTGAGAGAGTATTCACGGATCATCCGGAATTAGGTTTTTCAGATCCTTTTCTGTTCTTCCTTTGTATAAGATGAATCCTTCTGTCGTCTTTGATTCTTGTTTGTCAGATATGAGTAGCTAAACTTGTAGAGCTTAGACTAGATGAACCCTAAGTGACCCATGGCTTTAAAGCGGTCACGGATCGGCGGTGATTAGATTCAATTCAATCAGTTTCTCATTGCATGGTTGTTTTGTTCTTGATTGTTTATGTTTCTTTTCTGATTGATCGCCTAGATTAGGTTTGTGTTGAATTAGGGTTTGTCGCCAGACAGCTTCTCTGCTTTAAACATTAAAACTTGTCTTTCCTGATCACCTAGTTTAGATTCTTGTTAAGCTGAGGATAGAAGCGAACGCTCGCCTCACTTTAGAACAACAATTCAACCAGTTAACCTTATAATTGGAGTGTGCCTTTCGTAGGAATCGGTTAGGGTTAATCCACTGCAAGAGTAACTCATAAATCATTAGTAATTACACCAGTTAATTAAGTCATTGCGAGAGGCGACCGTACCCGGGCGGCTAGTTAATCTTGGTAGTTAGATCGGATAGAGCGAACGTTCGCCAGTCTTAAACCTAAGGGTAAGGAGTTATGGTGGTGTATAGAAATTGATTGAATCAGAATTGAAATCCGTTGATCTGTTGATTGCTGTTGCCTTGGTGATCTAAGGGGGATTCGAAATCTAAGCTTGTCTGTCGTCTGTCTAAACCATCCAATCATTCTGTCTTTCAATTTCATTTTAAATTTCCCTGCATCTTAGTTTAGAAGTCGTGGAACTCACACCACGCACGAAGTGTTTAAACCTTGAATTAAATTGCCAGCTTCTTTGAGTAGGCAATTAGAAGAAACCAGGTGGAATACGATCTGCTTAGCTTTCCAGCTTGGTAGTATTTGATCACTGTCCTGCAGCTCATCAACCTTCGAGAAAGGGCATCGGCCACGATGTTTTCCTTACCTTGCTTGTATTGAATGATGTATGGAAATGTTTCTATAAACTCTACCCACCTAGCATGCCGTTTGTTGAGTTTGTGCTGAGCCTTGAGGTACTTGAGTGATTCATGGTCGGTGTGGATGATGAATTCTTTAGGCCATAGGTAGTGTTGCCAAGTCTTCAAGGCTCTTACCAGGGCGTACAACTCTTTGTCATAGGTCAGGTAGTTGAGAGCGGCACCTCTGAGCTTTTCACTAAGTAGGCGATGGGCCTTTTTTCTTGCATGAGGACAGCTCCTATTCCTACTCCGGATGCATCGTACTCGATCTCAAATGGTTTGGTGAAGTCGGGCAGCATGAGCAAAGAGGCCTCGGTAATTCTTCTTTTGAGGGCTTCAAAGGCCTCTTGTTGCGGGGTTCCCCACTGGAAAGGAACATCTTTTTTTAGCACGGCTGTGAGAGGGGCAGCAACGGTGCTGAAGTCCCTTACAAATCTCCGATAGAAACTCGCCAATCCATGGAAGCTCCTAACGTCAGTGATGTTTTGAGGTGTGGGCCAGGATTTGATGGCTTCGATTTTGTCTTCGTCAACCCTTATTCCTGCAGAGCTAACAACAAAGCCAAGAAAAACAAGGTGATCGGTACAAAAGGTGCACTTGCTCATGTTGGCATAGAGGTGCTCCTTTCGCAGAGTTTCTAAGACGACCTTGAGATGCTCTAAGTGATCTTCTAAGTTTTTGAGTAAATAAGGATATCATCAAAGTAGACCAATACGAATTTTCCTATGTAAGCTCTAAGGACTTGGTTCATTAATCTCATGAAGGTACTAGGTGCATTGGTTAACCCGAAGGGCATAACCATCCACTCATACAGTCCTAGCTTAGCTTTGAAAGCAGTTTTCCACTCATCACCTTCTTTCATTCGGATTTGGTGGTAGCCAGATTTAAGATCAATTTTAGAGAAGATGGTAGCACAATGTAGTTCATCTAGCATGTCATCTAACCTAGGGATAGGATGGCGATACTTAACTATTATGTTGTTGATGGCTCGGCAGTCAACACACATTCTCCATGTGCCTTCCTTTTTGGGAACTAGGATGACTGGGACAGCACAAGGACTCATGCTTTCTCAGACATACCCTTTCTCCATCAACTCCTCCACTTGTGCTTGGATTTCTTTTGTCTCTTCTGGATTGGTACAATAGGCTGGCTTGTTTGGTAAGGCAGCTCCAGGTACCAAGTCGATCTGATGCTCAATGCCCCTGAGTGGAGGTAGTCCGCTGGGAACTTCTTCGGGGAAGACATCCTTAAACTCCTGTAAAAGTGAAGTAACAACACTAGGTAGAGAAGTATTAGGGTTAGAAATCAAACATTCCCTGTAACGGATGATCACCAGGGGTTTCCTAGAAACTAGGGTTTGTTTGATCTCACTCAGGGTGGCTAAAAGGTTTTCTCTCCTATCATCCTCACTTTTTTGAGCTCTGAGACCTGTAAGGTCTTGTAATTCTGTTTTCACACTCATAGGGTCTCTCGTTTGTTCTATCTTCTCTCTGTTCTTGAGCTCCTCTCTTTCTTTTCTTTGATGGCCTTTTGATCTAACTGGTCTTGGAGAATCTCTGTAGGTGACATTGGCCGCAGATTGTACTTAGTATCCCCATGAATGAGGCTGTACCTGTTGGTTCTTCCATCATGTGTAGAGTACCTGTAGAATTGCCAAGGTCTTCCTAACAAGATGTGGGCAGCTTCCATAGGAACCACATCGCATAAAATGTTATCTGTGTATCTTCCAATATAGAAGGGAACATGTGCTTGTCGGGTGACCCTCAATTCCCCACAGTTACTAAGCCAATGAAGTTTGTAGGGTTTCGGGTGTCTTTGGGTTTGAAGACCAAGCCCCTCAACCAATTCGTGGCTTACAGCATTAGTACAGCTTCCTCCATCAATTACCATACTACAAATTTTGTTTTGAATTACGCACCTTATATGAAAGAGGTTGTCTCGTTGTTCCCATCCTTCCTCCACAACTTGTGCGTTGAGGATTCGTCGGGATACAGCAGAGAGTCGTCGGGCCGACTTTGGGGGTCGGGGGCACTAGGGTTGTCTACGGTTGGGGGCCGAGGTCTAAGTCGCCCAGGGCTTGGGGCTTGGGCGGCGGCCCGGGTCATGGACCGGGTGAGAACTCCGGTCCGGGCAGGTACTCGAGGCGCTCCGGGGTCAGGGGGCGTCGGGTTGGAGGTGGATTGGGCGGCGCCGGGGTCACGCAGCTCATCGGGTGCGTCAGGATTAGGTGGTGTTGGGGCGGAGTCGGTCAGGGCGGGCCCCGGGTGGTGGGCCGCCCGGTCGTTGTTCGGACGTTTCAACCAAATAAAAACTACTAATGCTAAGAAAAAGCGTATAGCTGATCGTATTTCGAGGGCTTTCTATGATTGGTTACTTCAGAACTAACAAAATATTCAAATGTAAACACGTTGTGCGTGGTGTGAGTTCCACGACTTCTACTTCTAAGGAATGCAGAAAAATTAAAACAAATTAAACTAAAGCAGATTGGGAATTAGAGTTTGAAAACAAGGATGACAGATGAACTTAGACTTTGAATCCCCCTTCGTTCTCCAGAGCATTGGCAATCAACAGATCAGCGGATTTCGATTCTCATTCAATCAATTACTAAGACACCACCATAACTCCTCACCCTTAGGTTTAAGACCGGCGAACGTTCGCTCTATCCGTTCTAACTACCAAGATTAACTAGCCGCCCGGGTACGGTCGCCTCTCGCAACGACTTAATTAATTGGTGTGATTACTAGTGATTAATGAGTTACTCTCGTAGTGAATTAACCCTAACCGGTTCCTACGAAAGGCACACTCCAATTATAAGGTTAATTGTTCAATTCGATGTTCTAAAGTAAGGCGAGCGTTCGCTTCTATCCTTAGCTTAACCAGAATCTAATCTAGGTGATCAATCAGACAAGAAACATGAACAATGAAGAACGAATCAAACATGAAAAAGAACTGATTGAATTTCGAATCTAATCACCGCCGATCCGTGACCGCTTTAAAGCCCTGGGTCACTTAGGGTTCATCTAGTTTAAGCTCTAAAGGGTTTAGCTACTCATGATTATTACAAAAGAAACAAAGACAAGGAAAGAGTTCATCATTCAAAGGAAGAACAGAAAAGAATCTGAAAAACCTAATTCAGACGACTCTGACAGACTCCGATCTTAGGTAGATAACACTCCTAGCTCCGGTTCTCCGAGATGGAAGGGATGGCGTCACGATCTCTATCCGGCTCTTCGAACTCCAGCTCTTCGCTCCAGAACTTCAGAGAATTCTGATCTCGAAAAGTTGTGTTTTTGTAAATTATGATTGTCCTCATTTTGGGCCGCCGGGTTAAGTATTTATACTTAACCCTAACTGATCTGGAATAGTGTATTATTTTCGCCAAAAATTCCTTAAGAATTTCGGTGAAAATTCCTTTGTGTTCGGGAGTGCTTTCTCTGCCTTGTATTTTCGGTCCGAAGAGTACAATGTTTTCGCCGAAGATGTCCTTTGACTCGGCACCAGTTGAATGCACTAATATTTTCGCCGAATATGCAAGCTCAATTTCGGCGAAAATCTCTTTGTACTCGGGCAGGATTTTGTTTGACTTTGACTGGCTCCTTGGATCGATTCCGGTTTGATTCCTCGAGGTTCCTACAGCTTAGACACGTCCATGGCTACTCTATTTGACGGCAAAAACCTGTGCTAACATAAAAACACTAGAAAACCATCAAATAGACCCGAAACGGGCCAAGGTAACACAAATGGCACGAGATAGGGCAATCGATTGAATATTCATTATTCTACCCTAAAAACCATGTCTTAAGCAAAGAAATGTCGCTTAAATGAGGCTGATAATCACGTCAAATCGAGTGTCATCAAACACCCCACACTTAAGCTTTTGCTTGTCCTCAAGCAAACTGAATAGAAACGCTCATGTTTACAAATGATAAGATCGATTAAATTGGAGCTCAATCAAACACAATGAACTATTAGACAGCTCGATCCTAGAACAAGAAACCTAACATGCATACAGATCAGCCAAACTACCTGGTCTCACTAATAAACTGCACACGACAAGTAATTAGCAACCAATTATGCACGAATTTGACCTGACCGACCAGACTCCTCACGCAGGATGTATATAGTACAATGGGAACTCTCACTCTCTGTGTTTAGGGACGTGTTTCTGCTCTCGATCATTTTCTGTTACCGAATTCTGTCATAGGTTTGCATTTCGACCACATCTCCACCACTGTGACAACACGAGTATCTAGTCAAGAAGGACTTCCCTGCTAGGACCGTAATGAAATCTACACTACTCGGGTTTATAATGAGATGGATGATGGGAATGAATGATGATGGCTTTGGTGCGGTGTAGCTTTCGACTAACTTCCCTCGAATCTAATCTATGGCTTCCTACCGTCTAACCAAACACGGGTGGAATAATGAACGCTCGTCCTATGATACCCTCAAGCAACCTAGCACTTATTCTTTTTCTTTTTGCACAACAATTTTTTTCTTTTCAACTTTTCTTTTGACTTCGTTCTTCCATTTGTAGGGAGAAGAACGTTTTACTGAACTACACTTTGAACTTTTCTGATTTTTCTTATTTTTCTGCTTCTCTTTTTTTTCCTGAAGCTTGCTTCTTCTCTTACTTTACTTTTTTTTTCTTTTGTGCCGATTTTTCTTTTAGTTGCTAGAGGGGTTTACACGTCTGGACATATTAGCTAAGACCACCTGTTTAATGGCTATAGGCAGGTTCCACAAACCGACTTCCGGTAGGTCAATCTAGAAATACAACCACAGGGGATCAATGGGGAATGAAAGAAATGGGAAATGGTGTAATGTATTATCGAACCGAAAGAACAGGTCAAGCTCAAGGGTCTAAACCTAGTGGATTTATCGTTCGGTAGGCTATCTGGCTTAGTACTGAATCTAGGTGCCCCTATCCTTCTAGAACTCGTGTCATCGTGTGGTCTCGAGTAGGTCTCATTCAAATTCTAACTCATTCAAGTAAACAGAAAACCACTTAGAAAGAATTAAAATTGCAAGTTGCGTGCAATGGATCAAAAGCTCACAGTTGGTTTGCTAGTCGGATTCGGTCATTTTCATGCAATCAAGGCTACAAACTACGAGTGTGATTTTAAAATTTTGTTCTGACCAGGCATTTTAGCATCAAAGCATACAAGTTGGTTCTCAAGTTCTAGGTTAAGCAGTCTAAGCATCATTATGAAAGTTTGAACAACAACTTAACATCAAAAATCAAGAACTGAGCCATTCTAATGCTAGAGAGACTGGAATGGAATCACGAGGCGCACATAAAACACAATCAAGGGCAATCAAGTTCATGCAAAGTTCTCTAGCATCCTACCCCACACTTAAATCGGACTGTGTCCTCACAGGACTAATTCTAGAGTTCAGAGTGGAATGGAAGAACCTGGATGAGGACGGTTGATTTCAGAGGGTAAGCACGGATCCTGAGAGCGGAGGGAAGTGTAACAGAACCTGAAGCAAAGGAAGTCGACCGATTGCCTACAAAACAAAAACAAATGAAACATAAAATGGAAACCGGGACAAGTGTCCCGGATCCACACAGAAAAAAGTTGGACCGAAATCCGAAAAGAATAAATAAAAAGAAGACACCAGAAAAGGAATACAACCCGATCACTGCTGGCCCGGTGAACCGGGAGGTGGAAAGTGGAGAAATTCGCCGAGCTGGCGTTGCCACGCCATCTGTGCCTCATATCGCCGGTCGGCGCGGCGCATATGTTGCTGCATAATAGTCCATCGTGCCTCTTGGGTGGCGTTGTCGGTGATGCGCCACTCCTACAGTCGCTCGTATAACTCTCCAACATCCGCGGGGTGGTGTTGCGGCTGTTGAGTATGCGCCGGATATGGATCGGGGATGTGCGGTGGCGACTGGGGGATGTACCCTGCCTGATGGTGTGGCGAGGGTATATAATCATGAAACTCAGGCGGCGGCTGCTGCTCCTCAGCATCATCTTCTTCCTCTGACTCGATCACAGGCTGGAGTGGAGGATCAGCTGCTACATGGGGACTGAGGTCGAGTTCTAAGTCGTACTCAACCGCCAAGTCTCCTCCAACGGTCCGAACTGGATGTCATGGAATGTGCGGGCCATACTCATGGCCGATGCCGAAGGAGAGGATGAGCCGTCCTATGAAGTTGCCTCCCAAGAGTTTGTAGGGTGGCGTCTTCCTCTTGGTCTTCTGGCGGAAGATGCAAGCCAGTACCCAACCGGGGTGGAGAGCGTAGCTCTCTCGGATGGCTCGGAGAAGCATGAGCTCCTCCTTGCGGATATGGTGGCGATCCTTATCTGGAACATATAAAAGCGACCTCCGCCAAACCATATGAATAAATTTATAGAGCGGGTGACAGAGAGACTTAACTGAGTTGTTCGTCCCGAGGCGATCGCCAGACACGCCTATCATGTGGCTCCAGAGCGCGTTGTACTCCTCGTCGTCATCATCTTCGCCCCAACCTAGGTGATGATCGTGATAATGCTCATAGGGGATGCCGAGATGAGCGGCAAACTCATCGTAGGTGAGCTGCCTGTACACCCCACCAAGATAGAAGGTGATCACCTTCTGGCGTTGCTTCCTCTTGTGCTCATCCAGATCAAATGTTGCCCAGAACTCCTGGAGGGCAATGTCTGGGAACTCGGCGGCGATGGTGGTCAGCTCGAGGAGACCAGCCGGTGCTAAGGCGTCATGCACGTTCCGGTGGTAGTCCTCATCATGATCATATAGGGATTCCATGGAGAGAGGACGCACGTCAGCTCCCCAAACGTGCTGAATCTTCTGGAAGCACTCAAAATAGAAATCCAGTAGACGGACGATGGTGGGATGATATCCAGCATGGCGGGGTAGAGCAGGTGGTGGACCCAGAACAGCAGGTGTGACGGGAGCGGCAGCTCCTGAGCTCGAGGCGCCATCAAGTCGCGCCTTAGTCCTGCGCTCAAAGGTGTTCCTAAACCAAGAACGAAACCAGATTAGTCAACCAAAACCTTACCCCACACTTAGTAGAAAAACTCAAGTTCACAAAGAAATGAGGGAAACTAAGTGGGGTAAGCAAAGCGGAGTAGCCGGCAATCATAGACAGTAAAATACACCTAGGAACGGCCAGAATCGGATAAGCACAATGAGAGTTCAAAAACCGACATTTAGAAAGTCAACATTTTAGCATATTGAACCCTAATCATGGCAAGACTATCATAACTTGGAGAATGACGGTAAAATATGATTTCAAATGGCAGCACGATAATATGATCAAGAATGAACACTTATGACAGCCAAACGATCAACAACAGTTCAAAGTCAAACCGACATTTCTCACAAAAGTCAACATAACAAGAAATTAATCGTATGCATAGCAACACATGACCAACTGATATGGAAATTAAGCACGGGACTCCCTAAGCATCCAAGAACAGTTCTATAAGTTCAGTTAATCCTAGTTCACACGAAACAGTCGGCACGCAAAACGAGGCAAACCGAAAAAGTCAATCAAACATAAATCCCGACGAAATTCAGCAATCTACATGTCAAAAGATTCGTATTGAAAAGCTCTACAACTTACCTTGAAGCCATGGATGCAAAAAGTGAACGAGTTGAGAGGAATCGGTGAAAAACGTTGAAAACTAGGTTTCGGAGAACTGGAGCTGCAAAGCTCCGATTCGAACGTTCTAGGGCTTGAATTGATCGGAAAATGGAGGGGAAGGGTGGTGACGGCGGTCGGCGATGGCGGTTTGAAAGAAGTGGTGGTCGGCGGCGATTTTAAATAGATAGGGGGTGTTTTCGGTGGGTTTGAACGAAAATGAAAGAAGGGAAGGAAGGAGAGAGAGGGAGACCGGATTTTTAAAGTGGGAATTTTCTGATTTTTGAAATTATTTTCGGCGAAAAGAGAAGGGTGTTTTCGCCGAAAATTTTAGTTAAAATGGACTGCCGGACTTTCGAAGGCGGTTTCGCCAAAAATGATAGTACGGTTTCGCCGAAAATTTTAGTTCAAATGGCTTCGCCGAAAACAAAAACTTTTTGAACCAAAAATAATGAACAGGGAGATTGAGTTCGAAAAATTGAAAATCAATTTCGCCGAAAACAAGGGTGGTTTCGCCGAAAATTTTGAACTGTTCGGGTTTTAAATATTTTAGTAAATCGGCTAACTTCAGAAAATCACAGTTATATCCACAAAAATCGGAATGACCTCAATCAACTTGCAACTGACTCTATGACATGCAGAATCTACACGAAAAATAATAAACAAACAAACTGACACTTTTGGCTCTCCCGAACCGACTCTAAAACACCAAGTTCAATAAAAATAAAAACAGACTCCAGCCGTGGGTTGCCTCCCACGAAGCGCTCTTTTATTAACGTCCTTGAGCTGGACGATACCTGGACGGTATTAGGAGACATCCCAACTTAGATTCTCCTTCACGCTCGCGTCGGAGTTCATGAAGTACAGCTTCGGGACTTCTCCGGTAAACGTGAATCTCTTCCCGTTCGCATGCAAAAGCTTGGTACGTCCGTCGGGAAGATGATCAACGAACTTGAGTGGTCCGAACAGCTCTCTAGAGAGATCATCCTTCTTGAGTGTGACGATGGAAGGAATCAGGACTGTCGGTTTTTCTTTTTCTTTAATCTTTGGCTTGTTATCACCAGGATCAGTGATCGTTAGTACTTCCTTAGGAGACGCTTTCGGCTTCTCCTTCCATACTTGTTCCGGCGCCGGTTTCTCGGAACGAAATGGTGGTGCAGCTGGCTCGGTGGAAGACGGTGGAATTTTTGGTCTCCAGACTATTTGGGTCTTCGTCTTCTTGTTCTTTCCTCGAGGTCTGCTCGGTGGTTTAGAAGAGGCTTGCAGTTCCTTCTTCTTCTTCTTAGCGGCTTCTGAACCGAAATTCTGGCTTCTTCGTAATGACCTGTTTAATATCTGCAGCAACAGCTGATCTAGAGACACTGGAAGAAGCATTAGTAACGGAGTTGACGGAGTCAACCCCACCGTTTCAACAGCTAGGCAGTGAGATTCTTCATTCCTAGAGTCATATTTCACGCCATCTTTAAGACGGAATGTTTTTGTTTCTTTACCGACTCTTAAAGTTAAAGAACCATTTGGAACGTTAATATTCATTCCAGTAGTAGCCATGAAAGGTCGACCTATGAGAATGGTAGCATCATCTGTACTAGTATCCATAATCACATAATCAGCTAAGAACGTGAATGGACCACATTTAGTGACAACGTCTTTAATCTCTCCCTTAGGGGTTTTAAGTGATCTATCAGCAAAGACAAGTTGCATACTAGGCGGTTCAAGTTCTCCTGTGTTTAATTTCTCATATAGACTCACATGCATAACATTAACAGATGCTCCTAGATCAACTAAGCATCGTTCAATCTCAACATCATTAATGACCAAAGGCAAAGTGAAAGAACCAGGGTCCGATAACTTAGCTGGATATGGAGAAACAGGTTTCTTAGCACGAATGTCAGGATATCCTTCCTTGTTCCCCTTCATGCCAGTCTCGATCCTCGCGTTTGGCAGCAATGCTCTAGGAAAAAGAGGCTTTACGACGTATGGTGCAAGAGGAGGATCCTCCTTAGGCGCCGGTTTCTGTTCTTCTTCTTCCTCTTCTTCCGGAGTTTCAGCGATCCTGCGTAAAACAGAATAAGCATCAGCAATTAAGTTCGGGAGTTTTCAAGCAGTTACCATTTTAGCCTGTTCTTTTCTCGGGTTTGGCTCTGTCTGGCTTGGAAGCTGGCCAAATGGTCGACCAGATGCTAGCATGCTCGAGATGTTGTTCACGACTTGCTCAATTCTTTGTCCAAATGCTATCTGTTCTTGATTGAGAAGAGCTTGAGCCTTGAACTGACTGTCATGATCATCGAGTCTTGTGATGATCTGGTTGAGCTTCTTATCTAGGTCACTGACATTATTCTCTCTTTGATGCTGCTGACCTGGATATGTATTGTTAAGATATTGATTCTGGCGATTGCCAGGAGCAGTTCCATAATTACCCGGATTGTGATGCGGCGGCTGGTAGACACCTGCCGGCGGATGGTTAGGCTTCTGATCCTGAGCTGGACAGCCGGGCGGTTATTCTGGTTCTGGTTATGATTGGCGCCAGCATTGTAGGGGGGTCTGTCTTCATAGTTCCCTTGCTGTCTGAAGTTACGGTAACCAGCATAACCATTCTGATTATTGACGAAGCCTTGTTGTATGAAATTTACCTCTTCGGCAGACCAGACTTCCGCCTTACCAAAGTTCTGACAACGGCCTCCATTATGTGAGCAAGCTCCACACCACTCGCAATCAGCAACATAGACAGAAGCTGCAAGTGGCTTGATCGGTGTGGTAGACTTCTTCAAATGCTTCTCTACCTCTACTTTGATAGTAGCTTCAAGATCTAGCTTTCTCCTTGATCCTTCAGATTATCGCTCCCAGTTCCTTGACTTGGAGGCACAGTTTGCGAAGTGAAGAAGAGCAGCTTCAGGAGTGAGTGTAGTGCAATCCCCTTCACCTAGAGAATTGACCCATTTGGCAGACTCTTCTCGAAGTCCACGAGAGAAGATTTCAGCTAACTGCCTCTGCTGGAATCCATGATGAGGGCAGGTGTAAAGAAGTTCTTGGAATCGATTCCAAGTATCATATAAGCTTTCTCCTTCTTTCTGGGAGAATCTGGCGATGCTGTCCTTGATGGCAGTTGTTCTGGCCGGAGGGAAGTATTCTTCAACAAAGTCCTGAGCCAGAGTATCCCAGTTAGTGTAATAGCCAGGTGGTTTGCCAGTAAGCCACCTCTTAGCAGCGCCTTTTAGAAAGAACGGGAAAGCTCTCAGACAAAGGGTTTTTTTGTCGAGGTTTCCGTTCTTAAAAGTACTGCAGAGATTAAGGAAGTCTGCAAGATGAGTGCATGGATTGTCTAGGGGTCTGCTTTCAAACTGTAAATCCCTAGAGATCATCGTCAAGAATGGGATCTTGATCTCATAGTCAGGATCTCCTTCAATGCGCGGAACGGCAATGGCAGATCGAACGCTAGTCGCGCTCGGCTTGTTATAGTCTGCTAGACTCTTCTGTGCAGGTGGTGGTGGCGGCGGTGGTTGATCGCCATTTGGTGGTAATCTATCGCCCATGGTAGGAGATGGAGGTGGTGAAAGTGATGCGGTGTATGAAGCGGATGAAGAGTGCGGTGAAGACGGAGATGAGGAACTCTCCTTCGGTTCCTCGATCTTGATCGGAGTGATGAATGGATTGGATCTGCCTTCCTTCAGAATCTGTGATCGTAGAGGTGTAGCAGAACTGCCTGGATTCCCTGCAATCTTAGCCTGTTCGGTTTGAGAGCGAGTCCAAGGACGGTGAGGCATACACCTGTAAACCTACAGATAACAAAGACAAACAAAACCAGTGTAAAATCGAAGTGGGTGGAAAAATGAAAGATGGAAAGTAGAAGAATAAATTGCCAACTCTTCTTTCAAACAATCAAAAGAAGTCCCCGACAACGGCGCCAATTTGGTGGGCCGCCCGGTCGTTGTTCGGACGTTTCAACCAAATAAAAATTACTAATGCTAAGAAAAAGCGTATAGCAGATCGTATTCCGAGGGCTTTCTATGATTGGTTACTTCAGAACTAACAAAATATTCAAATGTAAACACGTTGTGCGTGGTGTGAGTTCCACGACTTCTACTTCTAAGGAATGCAGAAAAATTAAAACAAATTAAACTAAAGCAGATTGGGAATTAGGGTTTGAAAACAAGGATGACAAACGAACTTAGACTTTGAATCCCCCTTCATTCCCCAGAGCATTGGCAATCAACAGATCAGCGGATTTCGATTTTCATTCAATCAATTACTAAGACACCACCATAACTCCTCACCCTTAGGTTTAAGACCGGCGAACGTTCGCTCTATCCGTTCTAACTACCAAGATTAACTAGCCACCCGGGTACGGTCGCCTCTCGCAATTACTTAATTAATTGGTGTGATTACTAGTGATTAATGAGTTACTCTCGCAGTGAATTAACCCTAACCCCTACGAAAGGCACACTCCAATTATAAGGTTAATTGTTCAATTCGATGTTCTAAAGTAAGGCGAGCGTTCGCTTCTATCCTTAGCTTAACCAGAATCTAATCTAGGTGATCAATCCAGACAAGAAACATGAATAATGAAGAACGAATCAAACATGAAAAAGAACTGATTGAATTTAGAATCTAATCACGCCGATCCGTGACCGCTTTAAAGCCCTGGGTCACTTAGGGTTCATCTAGTCTAAGCTCTAAAGGGTTTAGCTACTCATGATTATTACAAAAGAAACAAAGACAAGGAAAGAGTTCATAATTCAAAGGAAGAACAGAAAAGAATCTGAAAAACCTAATTCAGACGACTCTGACAGACTCCGATCTTCGGTAGATAACACTCCTAGCTCCGGTTCTCCGAGATGGAAGGGATGGCGTCACGATCTCTATCCGGCTCTTCGAACTCCAGCTCTTCGCTCCAGAACTTCAGAGAATTCTGATCTCGAAAAGTTGTGTTTTTGTAAATTATGATTGTCCTGGTTTTGGGCTGCCGGGTTAAGTATTTATACTTAACCCTAACTGATCCGGAATAGTGTATTATTTTCGCCGAAAATTCCTTAAGAATTTCGGCGAAAATTCCTTTGTGTTCGGGAGTGCTTTCTCTGCCTTGTATTTTCGGTCTGAAGAGTACAATGTTTTCGCTGAAGATGTCCTTTGACTCGGCACCAGTTGAATGCACTAATATTTTCGCCGAATATGCAAGCTCAATTTCGGCGAAAATCTCTTTGTACTCGGGCAGGATTTTGTTTGACTTTGACTGGCTCCTTGGATCGATTCCGGTTTGATTCCTCGAGGTTCCTACGCCTTAAACACGTCCATGGCTACTCTATTTGACGACAAAAACCTGTGCTAACATAAAAACACTAGAAAACCATCAAATAAACCCGAAACGGGCCAAGGTAACACAAATGGCACGAGATAGGGCAATCGATTGAATATTCGTTATTCTACCCTAAAACCATGTCTTAAGCAAAGAAATGTCACTTAAATGAGGCTGATAATCATGTCAAATTGAGTGTCATCACCGGGTCTTGAGCCTCATCGGGTGCACCGGGGACGGTTGGCGTCGGGTCGGCGTAGGTCAGGATGACGTCGGGGGCGGCCGGTCCGTCGGGTGGCATCGAGGTTGGGTGCTCAGGTGTCGGGATTTGGGCGGGCGACATCGTGGTCGGGTGCTCGGGCATCGGGACTGAAAGCTTGGGTGCCGGGCTGGTCGGGGCCGAGGTCGAGCGCTGGGGCGCTAGGGCCTGGGGCAGCGCCAAGGCGGAGGCCAAGCGCTGTGGCGCTAGGGCATGGGGCAGTGCCGAGACTAGAGCCGAGCGCTGGGGCGCTAAGGCCTGGGGCAGCGCCGAGGCTGGGGCCGAGCGCTGGGGCGCTAGGGTCTGGGGCAGCGCCGAGGCGGGGGCCAAGCGCTGGGGCGCTAAGGCCTGGGGCAGCGCTGAGGCTGGGGCCGAGCGCTGGGGCGCTAGGGCCTGGGGCGGCGCCGAGGCTGGGGCCAAGCTCTGGGGCGCCGGAGCCGGTCGGGCAGTGCTGGTCGAAGCCGGGGCCGCGTGCCGGGGCACCGAAACTGGGTGCCGGGTTGTGCCGGCTTCTCTTGCCAATTGAGCCATGGTGGCTTGTATCTGTTGTAGGACTTGGGAAGCTTCTTCCATTGCCTCTTCTATCTTGGCATGTCTTTGATTTGCCATGGTTAGTTGGAACAAGTATCTGGCTTCACAAATCTCTCAAAAATCCTCCTCACTCACTCTTGATTTTTCCTCTCGTGTTTTAATATATAATAGACGCACTCAATAAAAGTAGAACATAAACGCTTCACCTTCAAGCAGTTGCAAGCTGATGACACTCGATTTGACGTGATTATCAGCCTCATTTAAGCGAAATTTCTTTGCTTAAGACATGGTTTTTAGGGTAGAATAACGAATATTCAATCAATTGCCCTATCTCGTCCCATTTTTGTTACCTTGGCCCGTTTCGAGTCTATTTGATGGTTTTTCTAGTGTTTTTATGTTAGCACAGGTTTTTGCCATCGAATAAGTAACCAAGGACGTGTCTAAGGCGTTGGAATCTCGAAGGATTGCACCGGGATCGATCAAAGGAGCCAACCAAGTTCAAACAAATCCCTGCCCGGTTTACAAAGGAATTTTCGCCGAAAATACACTTGTATTTTCGGCAAAAATATCATCACAAATCGGCTGTTGGCAACTAAAGGAATTTTCGGCGAAAGAAGGAAGTTTTCGAACCGAGAAGAAAGTTCAGGAGAATCAGCCGGCGGGACTTCCATTTACAAGCAAATTTTCGGCGAAAATAGTTCATTATTTTCGACGAAAATCCTAGAAGAAATCCAGCTGGGCTAGGTTAAGTATAAATACTGAACCGGTGGCCCATTAGAGAGGGGATATAATTTTACATCAGAAAAGACTTTTTGAATCAGAATCCGACGATTTTCTCTGAAGTTCTGGAGTGAAGAGTTAGAGTTCGAAGAGCCGGAAAGAGATCGTGACGCCATCCCTTTCATCTCGGAGAATCGGAGCTAGGAGTGTAGTTTACCGAAGATCGAAGTCTGCCGGAGTCGTCTAAATTAGGTTTTTCCAGATTATTTTCTGTTCTTCCTCTGGATGATGAACTCTTTCTTTGTCTTTGTTTCTTTTGTGATAAACATGAGTAGCTAAACTCGTTAGAGCTTAGACTAGATGAACCCTAAGTGACCTAGGGCTTTAAAGCGGTCACGGATCGGCGGTGATTAGATTGGAAATTCAATCAGTTTCTCATTCATGTTTGATTTGTTCTTCATTGTTCATGTTTCTTGTCTGGATTGATCACCTAGATTAGATTCTGGTTAAGCTAAGGATAGAAGCGAACGCTCGCCTTACTTTAGAACATCGAATTGAACAATTAACCTTATAATTGGAACGTGCCTTTCGTAGGAACCGGTTAGGGTTAATCCACTGCAAGAGTAACTCATTAATCATTAATAATTGCACCAGTTAATTAAGCCGTTGCGAGAGGCGACCGTACCCGGGCAGCTAGTTAATCTTGGTAGTTAGAACGGATAGAGCAAACGTTCGCCGGTCTTAAACCTAAGGGTAAGGAGTTATGGTGGTGTCTTAGTAATTGATTGAATGAGAATCGAAATCCGCTGATCTGTTGATTGCCAATGCTCTGGGGAACGAAGGGGGATTCAAAGTCTAAGTTCGTCTGTCATCCTTGTTTTCAAACCCTAATTTCCGATCTACTTTAGTTTAATTTGTTTTAATTTTCTCTGCATTTCTTAGAATTAGAAGTCGTGGAACTCACACCACGCACAACTTGTCTGCATTCGAGTATTTTGCTAGTTTTGAAGTAGTCAATCTTAGAAGACCCCTGGAATACGATCTGCTTAGCTTTTAGCTTTGTAGTATTTGATCACTGTTCTACAGCTTCATCAAATTGGCGCCATTGCCGGGGACTTCTTTTGATTGTTCGAAAGAAGAACTGACAATTTATTTTTCTACTTCCCATCTTTCACCTTTCCATCCACTTCGATTTTACACTGGTTTTGTTTGTCTTTGTTATCTGTAGGTTTACAGGTGTATGCCTCACCGTCCTTGGACTCGCTCTCAAACCGAACATGCTAAGAGTGCAGAGAGACCAGGCAGTTCTGCTCCACCTCTACGATCACAGATTTTGAAGAAAGGCAGATCCAATCCACCCGTCACTCCGATCAAGATCGAGGAACTGAAGGATAGTTCCTCATCTCCATCTTCACCTGTACCATCATCTTCATCCGCTTCATACACCGAGTCACTCTCACGTCCTCCATCTCCCGCCATGGACGATAGATTACCACCATCACCACCGAATGGCGATCAACCGCCGCCGCCACCACCTGCACAAAAGAGTCTAGCAGACTATAACAAGCCGAGCGCGACTAGCGTTCGATTTGCCATTGCCGTTCTGCGCATTGAAGGAGATCCTGACTATAAGATCAAGATTCCATTATAGACTATGATCTCTAGGGATTTACAGTTTGAAGGCAGGCCCCTAGACAATCCGTGCACTCATCTTGCAGACTTCCTTGATCTCTGCAGCACTTTCAAGAGCGGAAACCTCGACAAAAATACTCTTTGTCTGAGAGCTTTCCCGTTCTCTCTGAAAGGCCCGGCTAAAAGGTGGCTTACTGGCAAACCACCTGGCTATTGAACTGATTGGGATACTCTGGCTCAGGATTTCGTTGAAGAATACTTCCCTCCGGCCAGAACAACCGCCATCAAGAACAGCATCGCCAGATTCTCCCAGAAAGAAGGAGAAAGCTTGTATGATACTTGAAATCAATTCCAAGAACTTCTCTACACCTGCCCTCATCATGGATTCAAGCAGAGGCAGTTAGCTGAAATTTTTTCTCGAGGACTTCGAGAAGAATCCGCCAAGTGGGTCAATTCTCTAGCTGAAGGGGATTGCACTACACTAACACCTAAAGCTGCTCTTCTTCACTTCGCAAACTGTGCTTCCAAGTCAAGGAACTGGGAACGACAATCTGAACGATCAAGGAGCAAGCTAGATCTCGAAGCTACAATCAAAGCAGAGGTAGAGAAGCATTTAAAGAAGTCTACCACACCAATCAAGCCGCCGGCAGCTTCTGTCTACGTTGCAGATTGCGAGTGGTGTGGAGCTTGCGCACATAACGGAGGTCGTTGTTAGAATTTTGGTAAGGCAGAAGTCTGGTCTGCCGAAGAGGTAAATTTCATTCAACAAGGCTTCGTCAATAATCAAAATGGTTATGCTGGCTACCGTAACATCAGACAGCAAGGGAACTATCAAGACAGACCTCCCTACAATGCTGGCGCCAACCATAACCAGAACCAGAATAACTGCCCGGCTGGTCCAGCTCAGGATCAGAAGCCTAACCATCCGCCGACAGGTGTCTACCAGCCGCCGCATCGCAATCCGGGTAATTATGGAACTGCTCATGGCAATCGCTAGAATCAATATCTTAATAATACCTATCCAGGGTGCAACATCAAAGAGAGAACAATGTCAGTGACTTGGATAAGAACCTCAGCCAGATCATCACCAGACTCGATGATCATGACAGTCAGTTCAAGGCTCAAGCTCTTCTCAATCAAGAATAGATAGCATCTGGACAAAGAATTGAGCAAGCCGTGAACAACATCTCGAGCATGCTAGCATCTGGTCGACCATTTGGCCAACTTTCAAGCCAGACAGAGCCGAATCCGAGAAAGGAGCAAGCCAAGATAGTAACCGCTCGAAAACTCCCAAACTTAATTACTGATGCTTGTTCTGTCTTACGCAAGATCGCTGAAACTCCGGAAGAAGAAGAAGAACAGGAACCGGCGCGTAAGGAGGATGATCCTCCTCTTGCACCGTACGTCGTGAAGCCTCCTTTCCCAAGAGAATTACTGCCAAATGCAAGGATCGAGACTGGCATGAAGGGGAACAAGGAAGGATATCCTGACATTCGTATTAAGAAACCTGCCTCTCCATATCCAGCTAAGTTATCTGATCCTGGTTCTTTTACTTTACCTTTGGTCATTAATGATGTTGAGATTGAACGTTGTTTAGTTGATCTAGGAGCGTCTGTTAATGTCATGCCTATGAGCCTGTTTGAAAAATTAAACCTAGGAGAACTTGAACCACCTAGTATGCAACTTGTCTTTGCTGATAGATCACTTAAAACCCCTAAGGGAGAGATTAAAGACGTTGTTCGGACGTTCAGCCAAATAAAAACTACTAATGCTAAGAAAAAGCGTATAGCAGATCGTATTCCACGGGCCTTCGAATGATTGGCTACTTCAGAACTAACAAATTATTCAAGGAAAAACACGTTGTGCGTGGTGTGAGTCCCACGACTTCTACTTCTAAGAAATGCAGAAAGATTAAAAAGATTAAACTAAAGCAGATTGAGAATTAGGGTTTGGAAACAAGAATAACAGACGAACTTAGACTTTGAATCCCCCTTCGTTCCCCAGAGCATTGGCAATCAACAGATCAGCGGATTTCGATTCTCATTCAATCAATTACTAAGACACCACCATAACTCCTTACCCTTAGGTTTAAGACCGGTGAACGTTCGCTCTATCCGTTCTAACTACCAAGATTAACTAGCCGCCCGGGTACGGTCGCCTCTCGCAACGACTTAATTAATTGGTGTAATTACTAGTGATTAATGAGTCACTCTTGCAGTGAATTAACCCTAACCGGTTCCTACGAAAGGCACACTCCAATTATAAGGTTAATTGCTTAATTCGGTGTTCTAAAGTAAGGCGAGCGTTCGCTTCTATCCTTAGCTTAACAAGAATCTAATCTAGGTGATCAATCCAGACAAGAAACATAAACAATGAAGAACGAATCAAACATGAAAAAGAACTGATTGAATTTCGAATCTAATCACCGCTGATCCGTGACCACTTTAAAGCCCTGGGTCACTTAGGGTTCATCTAGTCTAAGCTCTAACGAGTTTAGCTACTCATGATCATTACAAAAGAAACAAAGACAAAGAAAGAGTTCATCATTCAGAGGAAGAACAAAAAGGATCTGAAAAACGTAATTCAGACGACTCTGACAGACTCCGATCTTCGGTAAGTTACACTCCTAGCTCCGGTTCTCCGAGATGGAAGGGATGGCGTCACGATCTCTATCCGGCTCTTCGAACTCCAACTCTTCGCTCCCGAACTTCAGAGAAATCTGATCTCGAAAAGTTGTATTATGATTAATTATGATTCCTCCTCCGTTTGGGCCGCCGGGTTAAGTATAAATACTTAACCCTAAATTAGCCGAATCAGTCTATTATTTTAGCCGAAATTCTTAAGGAATTTTCGGTGAAAATTCCTTTGAGTTCAAGGGATCCGCCGGCTGTTCATTATTTTCGGTCCGAGCAGTTGATTGGTTTCGCCGAAACCATCCTTCTCTTGGAATCAGTTGATTTGAACTGCTGGTTTCGTCGAAATTGGAGGCCTGGTTTTGCCGAAACTGTAAGTGTGAATGGCAGATTTTCGGTTTGACTTGATTGGCTCCTTGGATCGATTCCGGTTTGATTCCTTGAGGTTCCTACGCCTTAGACACGTCCATGGATACTTTATTTGATTGCAAAAACCTGTGCTAACGTAAAAACACTAGAAAACCATCAAATAGACCCGAAACGGGCCAAGGTAACACAAATGGCACGAGATAGGGCAATCGATTGAATATTCGTTATTCTACCCAAAAAAAAATGTCTTAAGCAAAGAAATGTCGCTTAAATGAGGCTGATAATCACGTCAAATCGAGTGTCATCAAATACCCCACACTTAAGCTTTTGCTTGTCCTCAAGCAAACTGAATAGAAACGCTCATGTTCATAAATGATAAGATCGATTAAATTGGAGCTCAATCAAGCACAATGAATTATTAGACAGATCGATCCTAGAACAAGAAACCTAACATGCATACTGATCAGCCAAACTACCTGGTCTCACTAATAAACTTCACACGACAAGTAACTAGCAATCAATCATTCACGAATTTGACCTGACCGACCAGACTTCTCACACAGGATATATTTAGTACAATGGGAACTCTCACTCTCTGTGTTTAAGGACGTGTTTCTGCTCTCGATCATTCTCTGTTACCGAATTCTGTCATAGGTTTGCATTTCGACCACATCTCCACCACTGTGACAACACGAGTATCTAGTCAAGAAGGACTTCCCTACTAGGACCGTAATGAAATTACACTACTCGGGTTTATAATGAGATGGATGATGGGAATGAATGATGATGGCTTGGTGCGGTGTAGCTTTCGACTGACTTCCCTCGAATCTAATCTATGGCTTCCTACCGTCTAACCAAACACTGGTGGAATAATGAACGCTCGTCCTATGATACCCTCAAGCAACCTAGCACTTATTCTTTTTCTTTTGCATACACATTTTTTTCTTTTCTTTTCAACTTTTCTTTCTACTTCGTTCTTCCATTTATAGGGAGAAGAACGTTTTATTTGAACTACACTTTGAACTTTTTCTGATTTTCTTCTTTCTTCATTTTTTTCGAATTTTTTCTCTTTTTCTTTTTTTTTTCAATTTTTTTCTTTTGTGCCGATTTTTCTTTTAGTTGCTAGAAGGGTTTACACGTCTGGACATATTAGCTAAGACTAGCTGTTTAATGGCTATAGGCAGGTTACCACAAACCGACTTCCGGTAGGTCAATCTAGAACTACAACCACAGGGGATCAACGGGGAATGAAAGAAATGGGGAATGGCTGTAATGTATTATCGAACCGAAAGAACAGGCCAAGCTCAAGGGTCTAAACCTAGTGGATTTTATCGTTAAGGTAGGCTATTTGGCTTAGTAGCTGAATCTAGGTGCCCCTATCCTTCTAGAACTCGTGTCATCGTGTGGTCTCGAGTAGGTTTCATGCAAATTCTAACTCATTCAAGTAAACAGAAAACCACTCAGAAAGAATTTAAATTGCAAGTTACGTGCAATGGATCAAAAGCTCACAGTTGGTTTGCTAGTCGGATTCGGTCATTTTCATGCAATCAAGGCTACAAACTACAAGTGTGATTTAAAATTCTGTTCTGACCAGGCAATTTAGCATCAAAGCATACAAGTTGGTTCTCAAGTTCTAGGTTAAGCAGTCTAAGCATCATTATGAAAGTTTGAACAACAACATAACATCAAAAATCAAGAACTGAGGCATTCTAATGCTAGAGAGACTGGAATGGAATCACGAGGCACACAAAACACAATCAAGGGCAATCAAGTTCATGCAAGGTTCTCTAGCATCCTACCCCACACTTAAATCGGACTGTGTCCTCACAGGACTAATTCTAGAGTTCAGAGTGAAGTAGAAGAACCTGGACCGAGATGATTGGTGTAGGGGATGAGCACGGGTCCTCGGAGCGGAGGGAATTTACCCTAGCGAAGCAAAGGGAATCTCCCAACTGCCTACAAAACAAAAACAAATAAAACATAAAAAGGAAACCGGGACAAGTGTCCCGGATCCACACAGAAAAAAGTTGGACCGAAGTCCGAAAAGAATAAATAAAAAGAAAGGACAAGGAAAAGGACACCACCTGATCATCACTGGTCAGAGGTGTCAGGGTGGGGGAAGTGGAAGTAATCGCCGAGCTGTCGCTGCCACTCCAGCTGTGCCTCATATCGCCGGTCGGCTCGGCGCATATGTTGCTGCATAATAGTCCATCGCGCCTCTTGAGCGGCGTTGTCGGTGATGCGCCACTCCTGCAGTCGCTCGTATAATTCTCCCACATCCGCGGGGTGATGTCGCGGCTGGTGAGTATGCGCCGGAAATGGATCTGGAATGCGCGGCGGCGACTGGTGGATGCACCCTGCCTGATGGTGTGGCGAGGGAGTGCAGGTGGAGGACCCAGAATGGCGGGTGTGACGGGAGCGGCAGCTCCTGAGCTCGAGGCGCCATCAAGGCGTGCCTTAGTCCTGCGCTCAAAAGTGTTCCTAAAACCATAAGTGAAACCAGATTAGTCAACTAAAATCCTACCCCACACTTAGTAGAAAAACTCAATTTCACAAAGAAATGAGGGAAAATAAGTGGGGTAAGCAAAGCAAGGTAACCGGTATCCATAGACAATAGAACACATGTCTTAAGAACAACTATAATCAGGTAAGCGCAATCAGAGTTCAAAAAGTCAAACCGACATTTAGAAAGTCAACATTAAGTCATATTGAACCCTAATCATGGCAAGACTGTCACAACTCGGAGAATGACGGTAAAATATTATTTCAATTGGCAAGCACGATAATATGAACGAGAATGGACACTTGGGGCAGCCAAATGATCAACACAGTTCAAAGTCAAACCGACATATCTCACAAGTCAACATAACAAAGAATCAATCGTATGCATAGCAACACATGACCAAATGATATGGAAATTAAGCACGGAACTCCCTAAGCATCCTAGAACAGTTCTATAAGTTCAGTCAATCCTAGTTCACACGAAACAGTCGGCACGCAAAACGAGGTAAACCAAAAAGTCAACCAAAAGTCAACCCCAACGAAATTCAGCAATCCATATGTCAAAAGATTCGTATTGAAAAGTCATACAACTTACATTGAAGTCATGATTGCTAAAAATGAACGAGTTGAGAGGAATCGGTGAAAAACTTTGAAAACTAGGTTTCGGAGAACTGGAGCTGCAAAGCTCCGATTCGAACGTTCTAGGGCTTGTTGGGATCGGAATGAGGAGGGGAGAGGTGCGGCGGCGGTCGGCAACGGCGGCGGCGAGTGAAACAGCGGCGGCAGTGGGTGTTGAAAGTGGGGCGTTTGGCGATTTCAAAAGGAGAGGGGGGTTTCGGGTAGGCTGAGCGAAAATAAGAGAAGGAGAGAGGAAGTGGACCGGATTTTTAATGGATAAATTAAGTGATTTTGCAAATTAGTTTCGACGAAAGTATGGGGGTGGTTTCGCCGAAACTACAAGTAAACATGGATTGACCGATTTGAAAAGGCAGTTTCGCCGAAAATGGAAGCTCGGTTTCGCCGAAAATTTAGTTGGGATGGTTTCGCCGAAATCAGAAAATTTTCAAACCGAAAATAAGGAACATGAGAAACAGGTTCGAAATTTGAAAATCGGTTTCGCCGAAAACAAGGGTGGTTTCGCCGAAAATTTTGAACTGTTCGGGTTTAAAATATTTTCGCAAATCCGACCAACTTCAGAAAATCACAGTTAAATCCAGAAAAATCGGAACGGCCTCAATCAACTTGCGACTGACTCTATGACATGCAGACTCTACACGAAAAATAATAAATCAAACAAACTGACACTTTTGGCTCTCCTGAACCGACTCTAAAATACCAAGGTTGAAACAAAACAAAACTGACTCCAGCCGTGGGTTGCCTCCATGAAGCGCTCTTTCATTAACGTCCTTGAGCTGGACGATACCTGGACGGTATTAGGAGACATCCCAACTTAGATTCTCCTTCACGCTCGCGTCGGAGTTCATAAAGTACAGCTTCGGGACTTCTCCGATAAGCGTGAATCTCTTCCCGTTTGCATGTAGTAGTTTGGTACGTCCGTCGGGAAGATGACCAATGAACTTGAATGGTCTGAACAGCTCTCTCGAGAGGTCATCCTTCTTTAGTGTGACGATGGAAGGAATGAGGACTGTCGGGTTCTCTTTTTCTTTCTTCTTCGGCTTGTTATCACCAGGATCGGTGATCGTTAGTACTTCCTTAGGAGATGCTTTCGGCTTCTCCCTCCATACTTGTTCCGGGCCGGTTTATCGGAACGATTTGGTGGTGCAGCCGGCTCGGTGGAAGACAGCGGAATTTTTGGTCTCCAGACCATTTGGGTCTTTGTCTTCTTGTTCTTTCCTCGAGGTCTGCTCGGTGATTTAGAAGAGGCTTGCGGTTCCTTCTTCTTCTTAGGTGGCTTCTGAACCAAAATTTTTGGTTTTTTCGTAGTGACCTGTTTAATGCATGTAGCAACAACTGATCTAGAGACACTAGAAGAAGCATTAGTAACGGAGTTGACCGGAGTCAACTCCACAGTTTCAACAGCTAAGCAGTGAGATTCTTCATTCCTAGAGTCATATTTCATGCCGTCTTTAAGACGGAACGTTTTCGTTTCTTTACCAACTCTTAAAGTCAAAGAACCATTAGGAACGTTAATATTCATTCCAGTAGTAGCCATGAAAGGTCGACCTATGAGAATAGTAGCGTCATTTGTACTAGTATCCATAATCACATAATCAGCTAAGAACGTGAACGGACCACATTTAGTGACAACGTCTTTAATTTCTCCCTTAGGGGTTTTAAGCGATCTATCAGCAAAGACGAGTTGCATACTGGGCGGTTCAAGTTCCCCTAGGTTTAACTTTTCATATAGACTCACAGGCATGACATTAACAGATGCTCCTAGATCAACTAAGCAACGTTCAATTTCAACATCATTGATGACCAAAGGCAAAGTAAAAGAACCATGATCAGATAACTTAGCTGGATATGGAGAGACAGGTTTCTTAATACGAATGTCAGGGTATCCTTCCTTGTTCCCCTTCATGCCAGTCTCGATCCTTGCGTTTGGCAGCAGTGCTCTAGGAAAAGGAGGCTTCACGACGTATGGTGCAAGAGGAGGATCATCCTTAGGCGCTGGTTTCTGTTCCTCTTCTTCCTCTTCTTCCGTAGTTTCAGCGATCCTGCGTAAAACAGAAAAGGCATCAGCAATTAAGTTCGGAAGTTTTCGAGCAGTTACCATTTTAGCCTGTTCTTTTCTCGGGTTTGGCTCTGTCTGGCTTGGAAGCTGGCCAAATGGTCGACCAGATGCTACCATGCTCGAGATGTTGTTCACGACTTGCTCAATCCGTTGTCCAGATGCTATTTGTTCTTGATTGAGAAGAGCTTGAGCCTTGAACTGACTGTCATGATCATCGAGTCTTGCTGTAATTAGATCAAACTTCCTAGCTATTCGCCTCTCCCAATTGTCCTCATATATAAGATTCGGAGGCTGCTGTACTCTGGGCAATCTGGAAGGATCTTGATAACCATTGTCCATGTATTGATTTCGGCTCTGGTTGAGTTGGAAGTTGTAGGGAGGACGCTCATAGAAGCCTTCCCGTTGTTGAGGAGGTGTTCTGAACTGACGGTAGTCAGGGTCACCTCTTTGATCCCTGGTGAAGCTGTGATCAATGAAGTTGACTTCCTTTTTAGGCCAGTTATTAGTTTTACCGAGGATCTCTTCCATTTGTTTCTGTACTGCGATCTTAATCTGATCTTCACAACTTGGTTGACTCATGGTTGCTCCAAACTGTCTTTCCCTATTTCTGGACTTAGATGCGCAGTCCGCAAAGTGAAGTAGAGCAGCTTCTGGTTCAAGTGCTGTGCAGTCGCCATCAGCTAAGATGTTGACCCATTCAGCTGTTTCTTCATTCATCCCTTGGGCAAAGATTTCAGCTAGCTGACTCTGGTTGAATCCATGATGAGGGCATTCAGATAGGAGTGTTTGGAAATCGTTCCAAGCGTCGTGTAAACTGACTCCTTCCTTCTGAGAGAACCTAGCGATGCTATCCTTGTAGAATGTAGTTCTTGAAGGGGGATAGTATTCTTCTATGAAGTCTTGAGCTAGACTATCCCAGTCAGTGTAGTAGCCAGGTGGTTTCGAGCTGAGCCATACCTTGGCATTGCCTTTAAGAGAGAATGGGAATACTCGTAAGCAAAGATTATTCTTACCAAGATTCCCTTTTTTAAACGTCTCGCACATGTCAAGGAAGTTTGCCAAATGTGTGCGGGGGTTTTCTTGCGGCTTCCCTTCGAAGTGAAGATCCTTAGAGACCATGCTCAGGAAAGAGATTGTGATCTTTTCGTCGGGGTCGTCATCGCTGTGTGGCACGACGACGCTAGCTCGGAGGTAAGCCGCATTTGGTCTATAGTAATCCACCACGGTGCGCTGAGCAGCTAGTACGGGAGGAGAAGGCGGTGGTGAATCTGAAGTAGTGGATGAAACGGATGAAGATGAGGAGTTCTCCTTCAACTCCTCAATCTTTTGAGGGATAGGTGGTGTAGGCGGTGTGGTTATGACTTGCTTCTGAGCTCGCGGTTTCTTCGGCGAAGCAGAATTACCCGGCTTAAACTGAGAATGAGCAATCGAGCGGTTCATGAACCTGTAGAACAACCTACAAGCAACAAAAGCAAACATACCGGCGTAAAATCGAAGTGGGTGGAAAAATGAAAGATGGAAAATAGAAGAATAAATTGCCAGATCTTCTTTCAACAATCAAAAGAAGTCCCCGGCAACGGCGCCAATTTGGTGAAACCTCCGGTCGTTGTTCGGACGTTCAGCCAAATAAAAACTACTAATGCTAAGAAAAAGCGTATAGCAGATCGTATTCCACGGGCCTTCGAATGATTGGCTACTTCAGAACTAACAAATTATTCAAGGAAAAACACGTTGTGCGTGGTGTGAGTTCCACGACTTCTACTTCTAAGAAATGCAGAAAGATTAAAAAGATTAAACTAAAGCAGATTGAGAATTAGAGTTTGGAAACAAGAATGACAGACGAACTTAGACTTTGAATCCCCCTTCATTCCCCAGAGCATTGGCAATCAACAGATCAGCGGATTTCGATTCTCATTCAATCAATTACTAAGACACCACCATAACTCCTTACCCTTAGGTTTAAGACCGGCGAACGTTCGCTCTATCCGTTCTAACTACCAAGATTAACTAGCCGCCCGGGTACGGTCGCCTCTCGCAACGACTTAATTAATTGGTGTAATTACTAGTGATTAATGAGTCACTCTTGTAGTGAATTAACCCTAACCGGTTCCTACGAAAGGCACACTCCAATTATAAGGTTAATTGTTTAATTCGGTGTTCTAAAGTAAGGCGAGCGTTCGCTTCTATCCTTAGCTTAACAAGAATCTAATCTAGGTGATCAATCCAGACAAGAAACATAAACAATGAAGAACGAATCAAACATGAAAAAGAACTGATTGAATTTCGAATCTAATCACCGCCGATCCATGACTGCTTTAAAGCCCTGGGTCACTTAGGGTTCATCTAGTCTAAGCTCTAACGAGTTTAGCTACTCATGATCATTACAAAAGAAACAAAGACAAAGAAAGAGTTCATCATTCAGAGGAAGAACAGAAAAGGATCTGAAAAACCTATATCAGACGACTCTGACAGACTCCGATCTTCGGTAAGTTACACTCCTAGCTCCGGTTCTCCGAGATGGAAGGGATGGCGTCACGATCTCTATCCGGCTCTTCGAACTCCAACTCTTCGCTCCCGAACTTCAGAGAAATCTGATCTCGAAAAGTTGTATTATGATTAATTATGATTCCTCCTCCGTTTGGGCCGCCGGGTTAAGTATAAATACTTAACCCTAAATTAGCGGAATCAGTGTATTATTTTCGCCGAAATTCTTAAGGAATTTTCGGCGAAAATTCCTTTGAGTTCAAGGGATCCGCCGGCTGTTCATTATTTTCGGTCCGAGCAGTTAATTGGTTTCACCGAAACCATCCTTCTCTTGGAATCAGTTGATTTGAATTGCTGGTTTCGCCGAAATTGGAGGCCTAGTTTCGCCGAAACTATAAGTGTGAATGGCAGATTTTCGGTTTGACTTGATTGGCTCCTTGGATCGGTTTCGGTTTGATTCCTCGAGGTTCCTACGCCTTAGACACGTCCATGGATACTTTATTTGACGGCAAAAACCTGTGCTAACGTAAAAACACTAGAAAACCATCAAATAGACCCGAAACGGGCCAAGGTAACACAAATGGCACGAGATAGGGCAATCGATTGAATATTCGTTTTTATACCCTAAAAACAATGTCTTAAGCAAAGAAATGTCGCTTAAATGAGGCTGATAATCACGTCAAATCGAGTGTCATCAGTGGTCCGTTCACGTTCTTAGCTGACTATGTGATTATGGATACTAGTACAGATGATTCTACCATTCTCATAGGTCGGACCTTTCATGGCTACTACTGGAATGAATATTAACGTTCCAAATGGTTCTTTAACTCTAAGGATCGGTAAAGAAACGAAAACGTTCCGTCTTAAAGATGGCATGAAATATTACTCTAAGAATGAAGAATCTCACTGCATAGCTGTTGAAACTGTGGAGTTGACTCCGGTCAACTCCGTTACTAATGCTTTTTCCAGTGTCTCTAGATTAGTTGTTGCTGCAGATATTGAACAGGTTATTAAAAAGAAGCCAGAAACTTTGGTTCAGAAGCCGCTCAAGAAGAAGAAGAAGGAACTGCAAGCCTCTTCTAAGCCACCGAGCACTAAACCGAGCAGACCTCGGGGAAAGAACAAGAAGACAAAGACCCAAATGGTCTGGAGGCCAAAACTTCCGCCGTCTTCCACCGAGCCAGCTGCACAATCAAATCGTTCCGAGAAACCGGCGCCGGAACAAGTATGGAGGGAGAAGCCAAAAGCATCTCCTAAGGAAGTACTGACGATCACCGATCCTGTTGATACCAAGCCGGAGATAAAGGAAAAGAAGAAGCCGACAATCCTCATTCCTTCCATCATAACACTCAAGAAGGATGACCTCTCCAGAGAGCTGTTCGGACCGTTCAAGATCATTGATCATCTTCCCGATGGACGTACCAAGCTCTTACATGCGAACGGGAAGATATTCACGCTTACCGGAAAAGTCCCGAAGCTGTACTTCATGAACTCCGACGCGAGCGTGAAGGAGAATCTGAGTTGGGATGTCTCCTAATACAGTCCAGGTATCGTCCAGCTCAAGGACGTTAATAAAAGAGCGCTTCGTGGGAGGCAACCCACGGCTGGAGTCCGTTTTTAATTTTTGTCGAACTTAGTGTTTTAGACTCGGTTCGGGGGAGCCAAAAGTGTCAGTTTGTTTGATTTCTTATTTTTCGTGTCAAGTCTGTGTGCCGTAGTGTCAGTCGCAAGTTGAGTGAGGTCGTTCCGATTTTTGTGGATTTAACTGTGATTTTCTGAAGTCTGCCGGGATTGCGAAAATATTTTCAATTCGTAGTGTTCAAAATTTTTGGCGAAAATTAAACCCTATTTTCGGCGAAATCTCTTTTGAATTTTTGAACCCGGTCTCCTGTTTCATATTTTTGGTTCGAAAAATTAAGTGTTTTCGGCGAAAATTTATTTGAAAACCGGCAGTGCATTTGAACGTCTATTTTTGGCGAAAACTCCTTGCTATTTTCGCCGAAAATACCTTTGAAAATCAGCCAACCTTCCATTTAAAATCCGGTCGTCCACCCTCTCTCTCCACTTGCCATTTTCGTTCCAAAACCCGAAAACAAACCCCCCTCCCCTTTGTTCTTTCAAAACCGCCGACCACACCCAATTTTCTCACCGTCGTCGCCGCCGTTTCCTTCGCCGCCGCCGTCGCCGACCACCGCCGCTCAACTCCCTGCCTTTTCCGATTCCATTGAGCCCTAGAACGTTCGAATCGGAGCTCTACAGCTCCAGTTCACTGAAACCCTTGTTTTCAGAGTTTTTCACCGATTACTCCCAAACCGTTCGTTTTTAGCACCCATGGCTTCAAGGTAAGTTGTAGAACTTTTCAGTACGAATCTTTTGACATATGGATTGCTGAATTTCGTCGGGGTTGACTTTCGGTTGACTTTTTGGTTGCCTCGATTTACGTGCCGACTGATTTCGTGTGAACTAGGTTAGCTGAACTTGTTGAACTGTTCTAGCATGCTTAGGGAGTTCCGTGCTTAATTTACATATCATTTGATCATGTGTTGCTTTGCATACGATTGATTCCTTGTTATGTTGACTTGTGAAAAATGTCGGTTTGACCATGAACTGTTTTTGATCATTTGGCTGCCGTACGTGTTCATTCTAGTTCAGATTATCGTGTTTGCCATCTGAGATCATATTTTACCGTCGTTATCCACCTTGTGATAGTCTTGCCATGATTAGGGTTCAATATGCTATAATGTTGACTTTCTGAATGTCGGTTTGACCCTTTGAACACTGATTGTGCTTATCCGATTCTGGCTGTTCCTAAGTATGTATTTTACTGTCTATGATTACCGGTTACTCCGATTTGCTTACCCCACTCGGTTTTCCTCATTTCTTTGTGAAATTGAGTTTTTCTACTAAGTGTGGGGCAAGGTTTAAGTTTGACTAATCTGGTTTCATTCTGGTTTTAGGAACACCACTTATGAGCGCAGGACTAAGGCGCGACTTGATGGCGCCTCGAGCTCAGGAGCTGCCGCTCCCGTCACACCCGCCGTTCTGGGTCCTCCACCCGCATTACCCCGCCGGGCTGGATACCATCACACTATAGCTCGTCTACCAGACTTCTACTTCGAGTGCTTCCAGCAGATCCATCACATTCGTGGAGCTGACGTGCGCCCTCTGTCCATGGAGTCCCTCTTCGAGCACGACGAGGACTACCACGGAATGTGCATGACGCCCTAGCACCGGCCTGTCTCCTAGAGCTGACCACCATAGCTGCCGATTTCCTAGACATTGCTCTCCAGGAGTTCTGGGTGACCTTTGATCTGGATGAGCACAAGAGGGAAACAGCGCCAGAAGGTTGTGACCTTCTATCTTGGTGGGGTGTACAGGCAGCTCACATACGATGAGTTTGCTGCTCATCTAGGCATCCCCTACGAGCATTATCACGATCATCACCTAGGCTGGGGCGACGATGATGACGACGAGGACTACCACGCCCTCTGGAGCCATATGATTGGAGTGCCTGGTGATCGCCTCACGGGCCATGACTCAGTTAAGTCCCTCTCTCACCCACTCTTTAAATTTATTGATGTAGTTTGGCGTAGATCGCTTTTATATGTTCCAGATAAGGATCGCCACCATATCCTCAAGGAGGAGCTTATGCTTCTTCGAGCCATCCGAGAGAGCTACCCTCTCCACCCCGGCTAGGTGCTGGCACGCATCTTCCGCCAGAAGACCAGGAGGAGGACGCCACCTCGCAGACTCCTGGGAGGTAACTTCATAGGTCAGATCATCCTCTCCTTCGGCATCAGCCATGAATATGGCCTGAACATTCCACGACGCCAAGTTAGGACCGTTGGAGGAGACTTGGCGGTTGAGTACGACTTAGAACTCGACTTAGAACTCGAAGGATAGGGGCACCTAGATTCAGCTACTAAGCCAGGTAGCCTACCAAACGATAAATCCACTAGGTTTAGACCCTTGAGCTTGGCCTGTTCTTTCGGTTCGATAATACATTACAACCATTTCCCATTTCTTTCATTCCTCGTTGATACCCTGTGGTTGTAGTTCTAGATTGACCTACCGGAAGTCAGTTTGTGGTAACCTGCCTATAGCCATTAAACAGGTGGTCTTAGCTAATATGTCCAGACGTGTAAATCCCTCTAGCAACTAAAAGAAAAATCGGCACAAAAGAGAAAAAAAAAGTAAAGTAAGAAAAGAAAGAAAATTTCAAAAAAAAAAAGTGAAGAAAAGAAAAATCAGAAAAAGTTCAAAGTTTCTAGTTCAGTAAAACGTTTTTCTCCCTACAAATGGAAGAACGAAGTCAAAAGAAAAAGTTCAAAAGAAAAGAAGAAAAAAATTGTGTAAAGAAAAAGAATAAGTGCTAGGTTGCTTGAGGGTATCATAGGACGAGCGTTCATTATTCCACCCGTGTTTGGTTAGACGGTAGGAAGCCATAGATTAGATTTGAGGGAAGTTAGTCGAAAGCTACACCGCACAAAGCCATCATCATTCATTCCCATCATCCATCTCATTATAAACCCGAGTAGTGTAGATTTCATTACGGTCCTAGCAGGGAAGTCCTTCTTGACTAGATACTCGTGTTGTCACAGTGGTGGAGATGTGGTCGAATTGCAAACCTATGACAGAATTCGGTAACAGAAAATGATCGAGAGCAGAAACACGTCCTTAAACACAGAGAGTGAGAGTTCCCATTGTACTATTTATATCCTGTGTGAGGACTCTGGTCGATCAGGTCAAATTCGTGCATAATTGGTTGCTAATTACTTGTCGTGTGCAGTTTATTAGTGAGACCAGGTAGTTTGGCTGATCTGTATGCATGTTAGGTTTCTTGTTCTAGGATCGAGCTGTCTAATAATTCATTGTGTTTGATTGAGCTCCAATTTAATCGATCTTATCATTTGTAAACATGAGCGTTTCTATTCAGTTTGCTTGAGGACAAGCAAAAGCTTAAGTGTGGGTGTTTGATGACACTCGATTTGACGTGATTATCAGCCTCATTTAAGCGACATTTCTTTGCTTAAGACATGGTTTTTAGGGTAGAATAACGAATATTCAATCGATTGCTTAAGACATGGTTTCGGGTCTATTTGATGGTTTTTCTAGTGTTTTTATGTTAGCACAAGTTTTTGCCATCGAATAAGTAACCAAGGACGTGTCTAAGGCGTTGAAATCTCGAACGATTGCACCGGGATCGATCAAAGGAGCCAACCAAGTTCAAACAAATCCCTGCCCGGTTTACAAAGGAATTTTCGCCGAAAATACCCTTGTATTTTCGGCGAAAATATCATCACAAATCGGCTGTTGGCAACCAAAGGAATTTTCGGCGAAAGAAGGAAGTTTTCAAACCGAGAAGAAAGTTCACGAGAATCAGCCGGCGGGACTTCCATTTACAAGCAAATTTTCGGCGAAAAATAGTTCATTATTTTCGGCGAAAATCCTAGAAGAAATCCGGCTGGGCTAGGTTAAGTATAAATACTTAACCGGCGGCCCATTAGAGAGGGGATATAATTTTACATCAGAAAAGACTTTTCAAATCAGAATCCGAAGATTTTCTCTAAAGTTCTGGAGCGAAGAGTTAGAGTTCGAAGAGCCGGAAAGAGATCGCGACGCCATCCCTTTCATCTCGGAGAACCGGAGCTAGGAGTGTAGTTTACCGAAGATCGAAGTCTGCCGGAGTCGTCTAAATTAGGTTTTTCAGATTCTTTTATGTTCTTCCTCTGGATGATGAACTCTTTCTTTGTCTTTGTTTCTTTTGTGATAAACATGAGTAGCTAAACTCGTTAGAGCATAGACTAGATGAACCCTAAGTGACCCAGGGCTTTAAAGCGGTCACGGATCGGCGGTGATTAGATTCAAAATTCAATCAGTTTCTCATTCATGTTTGATTTGTTCTTCATTGTTCATGTTTCTTGTCTGGATTGATCACCTAGATTAGATTCTGGTTAAGCTAAGGATAGAAGCGAACGCTCGCCTTACTTTAGAACATCGAATTGAACAATTAACCTTATAATTGGAGCGTGCCTTTCGTAGGAACAGGTTAGGGTTAATCCACTGCAAGAGTAACTCATTAATCATTAGTAATTGCACCAGTTAATTAAGTCTTTGCGAGAGGCGACCGTACCCGGGCTGCTAGTTAATCTTGGTAGTTAGAACGGATAGAGCGAACGTTCGCTGGTCTTAAACCTAAGGGTAAGGAGTTATGGTGGTGTCTTAGTAATTGATTGAATGAGAATCGAAATCCGCTGATCTGTTGATTTCCAATGCTCTGGGGAACGAAGGGGGATTCAAAGTCTAAGTTCGTCTGTCATCCTTGTTTTCAAACCCTAATTTCCAATCTGCTTTAGTTTAATTTGTTTTAATTTTCTCTGCATTTCTTAGAATTAGATGTCGTGGAACTCACACCACGCACAACTTGTCTGCATTCAAGTATTTTGCTAGTTTTGAAGTAGTCAATCTTAGAAGACCCCTGGAATACGATCTGCTTAGCTTTTAGCTTTGTAGTATTTGATCACTGTTCTGCAGCGCATCACAAGCTTCTTCAAAGCTTCGAGGGTAGACTTACCAGTATGTAGGTGCCAGGACTCGAGCTTCTAAGGTCTTCCTTGTAGCTAGGGCTTGGTGAACTCTCCGTCTTGTCCTCGGGCTTCCTTCCGTAGCAAGCGATCTCGGTGTTGGGGTCGGGCAACGAAAGCCTATCTTCTATCCCCTCTTCTTAGGATTGTTCTTACTATCTCGGCAAGGGTGGCCTCTCTTGATGATAAGTCGAACCTTAAGCGATGCAACAACGAGCAAAGGCTTGAAGGGAAGAGAACATATGTTCAAACATGGGTTTATTGATTTCAAAAGTTGTGTTCAAGATGAGGCCGGCGGCCTCTATATATAGGGAGGGAACAAGCTCTCCTCCCTAAAGTCTAATTCCTAAATAAGAATAGAATAAGGAGTCCTATTCCTAATTAGAATCCTAAAACCCCTAAACAAACGGAATAAAAACATAAAATAATAGTGGAAGTCTTTAATGTCGAATAAAAGACCGAATTAGGGCAAAAACCCTAATCCGGCGGCTCTTGGGCCGGCTGGTCTTCGGTGGTGTGGGCCGGTTCTTTGGTGGCGGCCCGGCTGCCCTTGTTTGCTCGGCTTCGGCTGGCTTCGGTGGCGGCCCGGCGGGCTTTGCTCGGTCGGGCTTCGGCCGGTCTCGGCCTTGGTCCGAAGCTTGAATATTCCTGCCCGGGCTTTCTTGAATCTCCAAAAGGGTGTAGTCTTTCTTCACGAATCGATCAACATCTTCTTCATGCCCCTCTTTACTCCAGGACTCTATGTAGGCGTTTAGCTTTTCTCGGAAGGCCTTAGTCTGGCTTCTTGTGAAAGGAGGCTCAGGACGGGTCCAGGTCGGTTGGGCTCATCATGATCTTCCTTTTCAGGGACCGAAATTCACTTGGGCAAGAATTAATGTTCTGGTGCGGCTTGATAGGGCGCTGGTTAATACTGACTGGCTCAGCCAGTTTCCCAAATCGTAAGTGGTGCTGATGACACTCGATTTGACGTGATTATCAGCCTCATTTAAGCGACATTTCTTTGCTTAAGACATGGTTTTTAGGGTAGAATAACGAATATTCAATCGATTGCTTAAGACATGGTTTCGGGTCTATTTGATGGTTTTTCTAGTGTTTTTATGTTAGCACAAGTTTTTTCCATCGAATAAGTAACCAAGGACGTGTCTAAGGCGTTGGAATCTCGAAGGATTGCACCGGGATCGATCAAAGGAGCCAACCAAGTTCAAACAAATCCCTGCCCGGTTTACAAAGGAATTTTCGCCGAAAATACCCTTGTATTTTCGGCGAAAATATCATCACAAATCGGCTGTTGGCAACCAAAGGAATTTTCGACGAAAGAAGGAAGTTTTCAAACCGAGAAGAAAGTTCACGAGAATCAGCCGACGGAACTTCCATTTACAAGCAAATTTTGGCGAAAATAGTTCATTATTTTCGGCGAAAATCCTAGAAGAAATCCGGCTGGGCTAGGTTAATTATAAATACTTAACCGGCGGCCCATTAGAGAGGGGATATAATTTTACATCAGAAAAGACTTTTCAAATCAGAATCCGAAGATTTTATCTAAAGTTCTGGAGCGAAGAGTTAGAGTTTGAAGAGCCGGAAAGAGATCGCGACGCCATCCCTTTCATCTCGGAGAACCGGAGCTAGGAGTGTAGTTTACCGAAGATCGAAGTCTGCCGGAGTCGTCTAAATTAGGTTTTTCAGATTCTTTTATGTTCTTCCTCTGGATGATGAACTCTTTCTTTGTCTTTGTTTCTTTTGTGATAAACATGAGTAGTTAAACTCGTTAGAGCATAGACTAGATGAACCCTAAGTGACCCAGGGCTTTAAAGCGGTCACGGATCGGCGGTGATTAGATTCGAAATTCAATCAGTTTCTCATTCATGTTTGATTTGTTCTTCATTGTTCATGTTTCTTGTCTGGATTGATCACCTAGATTACATTCTTGTCAAGCTAAGGATAGAAGCGAACGCTCGCCTTACTTTAGAACATCGAATTGAACAATTAACCTTATAATTGGAGCGTGCCTTTCGTAGGAACCGGTTATGGTTAATCCACTGCAAGAGTAACTCATAAATCGTTAGTAATTGCACCAGTTAATTAAGTCGTTGCGAGAGGCGACCGTACCCGGGCGGCTAGTTAATCTTGGTAGTTAGAACGGATAGAGCGAACGTTCGCCGGTCTTAAACCTAAGGGTAAGGAGTTATGGTGGTGTCTTAGAATTGATTGAATGAGAATCGAAATCCGCTGATCTGTTGATTGCCAATGCTTTGGGGAATGAAGGGGGATTCAAAGTCTAAGTTCGTTTGTCATGTCTGTTTTCAAACCCTAATTTCCAATCTGCTTTAGTTTATTTGTTTTTAATTTCTCTGCATTTCTTAGAATTAGAAGTCGTGGAACTCACACCACACACAACTTGTCTGCATTCGAGTATTTTGCCAGTTTTGAAGTAGTCAATCTTAGAAGACCCTTGGAATACGATCTGCTTAGCTTTTAGCTTTGTAGTATTTGATCAACCGCTTCTGCGACGTTCGATCAAATTGGCGCCGTTGCCGGGGACTTCTTTGATTGTTTGAAAGAAGAACTGGCAATTTATTCTTCTATTTTCCATCTTTCATTTTTCCACCCACTTCGATTTTACGCCGGTATGTTTGCTTTTGTTGCTTGTAGGTTGTTCTACAGGTTTATGAACCGCTCGATCGCTCATTCTCAGTTTAAGCCGGGTAATTCTACTCCGCCAAAGAAACCGCGAGCTCAGAAGCAAGTCATAATCATTCCGCCTACACCACCTATCCCTAATCAGATTGAGGAGTTGAAGGAGAACTCCTCATCTTCATCCGTTTCATCCACTACTTCAGATTCACCACCACCTTCTCCTCCCGTACTAGCTGCTCAACGCACCATGGCAGATTACTGTAGACCAATTGCGACTAATTTTCGAGCTAGCGTCGTCGTGCCGCACAATGATGACGACCCTGACTATGAGATCACAATCTCCTTTATGAACATGGTCTCTAAGAATCTTCGATTCGATGGGAAGCCGCAAGAAAACCCCTGCACACATTTGGCGAACTTCCTAGACATGTGCGAGACGTTTAAGAGCGGGAATCTCAGTAAGAACAATCTTTGCTTGCGAGTATTCCCATTCTCTCTTAAAGGCAACGCCAAGGTATGGCTCGGCTCGAAACTACCTGGCTACTACACTGACTGGGATAATCTAGCTCAGGACTTCATAGAGGAATACTATCCCCCTTCAAGAATGACATTCTACAAGGATAGCATCGCTAGTTTCTCTCAGAAGGAAGGAGTAAGCTTATACGATGCTTGGAACGAATTCCAAGAGCTTCTCTCTGAATGCCCTCATCATGGATTCAACCAGAGTCAGCTAGCCGAAATCTTTACCCAAGGTATGAATGAGGAAACGGCTGAATGGGTCAACATTTTAGCTAAGGGCAACTGCACAGCACTTGAACCAGAAGCTGCTCTACTTCACTTCGCGGACTGCGCATCTAAGTCCAGAAATAGGGAGAGACAGTTTGGAGCAGTCAAGAGCCAACCGAGCTGTGAAGAGCAGATCAAGATCGAAGTACAAAAACACATGGAAGAGATCTTCGGAACAGCTAATAACTGGTCTACAGAGGAAGTTAATTTCATTGATCAAGGCTTCACCAAGGATTAAAGAGGCTACCCCGACTACCATCAGTTCAGGACACCTCCTCAACAACAGGGAAGCTTCCTTGAGCGTTCTCCTCACAACTTTGGGCTCTACCAGAGTCAGAATCAACGATGGGACAATAGTTATCAAGATCCTCCCTGATTCACCAGTGCACAACATCCTCAGAATTTTACGTCTGAAGACATGTGGGAGAGGAAACTAGCCCAGAAGTTTGATCTGATTGCAGCACGGCTTAAGGATCATGAAGAAAAGTTTAAAGCCCAAGAAGCTTTTAACTAAGGACAGATCGCACAAGGACAGAGAATAGAGAGCATGATAAATAAAGTTGCTAGCTTGCTAGCCAACCTTCCTCTCTTCAATCAAGCGCCGTCTCAAAACAACTCCTCCATGAAGAACGAGCAAGCTAAAGTCATCACAACCAAGAGCAGTGAGCAGAACAACCTGGAGAAGAAGAAGGAAGCACTATCCGTTCTCTCTATGGGAGAATGTTCAGCTATCGTCTCTCAATCACCACCCATACCTATCCCAGCTAAGTGCTCTGACCCTGGTCCTTTTACATTACCTTTAATCATTAATGGCATTGAAATTGAGCGTAGTTTGGTTGATCTAGGTGCGTCTATAAATGTCATGCCTATGTGTTTATATAAGAAACTGAACCTAGGTGAATTACAACCTGCTAGCATGCATGTAGTGTTCGCCGACAGAACTCTAAAAGAACCTAGAGGAATAATCAAGGATGTAATCACTTGTTGTGGCCCTTTCCGATTTTTCACTGATTATGTAGTAATGGATACTCAAGAGACATATTCTACCCTTCTCTTAGGCCGGCCATTTATGGCGACAGCCGGCATTAACATTAATGTTCCAAATGGTTCGTTAACATTAAGGGTTGGGAAGGATACTGCAACATTCCGTCTCAAGGATGATATGAAATACATTCCTAAGGGAGAATCACATTGTTTATCCGTAGAAACTGTGGAGTTGGCCTCGGTCAACTTCATTACTGACATCTCTTCTAGTGTTCCTAGCTCGATTGTGACTGCAGGTGCTGGACAGGTTACCAAGCAGAAACTAAGATCTGTTCCTCAAAAGCCGTCAAAGAAGAAGGAAATGCAAGCCTCTTCTAAACCGTTAGGCAAGGAGTCTGGCAAGTCAAGGAGGAAGAATCATAAGAAGAAGCAAACTCAAATGGTCTGGAGACCAAAAGCTCCGCCGTCTTCCACCGAGCCAGCTACACCACCAATTCGTTCCGAGAAACTGGCGCCGGAACAAGTATGGAAGGAGAAGCCGAAAGCATATCCTAAGGAAGTACTGACGATCACCGATCCTGGTGATAACAAGCTGGAGATGAAAGAAAAGAAGAAGCCGACAGTCCTCATTCCTTCCATCGTAACACTCAAGAAGGATGACCTCTCCAGAGAACTGTTCGGACCGTTCAAGTTCATCGATCATTTTCCTGATGGACGTACCAAGCTCTTGCATGCGAACGGGAAGAGATTCACGCTTACCGGAGAAGCCCCGAAGCTGTACTTCATGAACTCCGACGCTAGCGTAAAGGAGAATCTGAGTCGGATGTCTCCTAATACCGTCCAGGTATCGTCCAGCTCAAGGACGTTAATAAAAGAGCGCTTCGTGGGAGGCAACCCACGACTGGAGTCCGTTTTTAATTTTTGTCGAACTTAGTGTTTTAGAGTCGGTTCAGGGGAGCCAAAAGTGTCAGTTTGTTTGATTTATTATTTTTGTGTGTAGTATGCGTGTCGTAGTGTCGTTTGCAAGTTGATTGAGGTTGTTCCGATTTTTGTGGATTTAACTGTGATTTTCTGAAGTTAGCCGGATTTGCGAAAATATTTTCACCCGAGCAGTTCAAAATTTTCGGCGAAACACACCCCTATTTTCGGCGAAATCATCTTTTGAGTTTTCACTGAATTTCCCTGTTTCATATTTTCGGTCCGAAAATTTATGGTGTTTTCGGCGAAAATCCATTTGAAAATCGGCAGTGCATTTGAACGTTTATTATCGGCGAAAACTCCCTATTATTTTCGCCAAAAATCCTTTTGAAAATCACCCAATCCTCCACTTAAAATCCGATCTACCCTCTCTCTCTCCCCACTTTCCCATTTTCGAAAATTTCAAACCAAAAAAACCCCTCCCCTACTATTTTCGACGACTGTCGACCGCCACTTTTTTGTTAAATCGCCGCCGCCGCCATTTTCGCCGCTGTTTGCCACCGCCGATCGCCGCCGCTCAACTCCCCTCTCTTTTCCGATCATTTTGAGCCCTAGAACGTTCGAATCGGAGCTCTACAGCTCCAGTTCACCGAAACACTTGTTTTCAGAGTTTTTCACCGATTTCTCCCAAACCGTTCGTTTTTAGCATCCATGGCTTCAAGGTAAGTTGTAGAACTTTTCAATACAAATCTATTGACATATTGATTGCTGAATTTCGTCGGGGTTGACTTTTGGTTGACTTTTCGGTTTGCCTCGTTTTGCGTGTCGACTGATTTTGTGTGAACTAGGTTTGCTGAACTTGTTGAACTGTTCTAGCATGCTTAGGGATACCGTGCTTAATTTCCATATCATTTGATCATGTGTTGCTTTGCATACGATTGATTCTTTGTGCTGTTGACTTGTGAGAAATGTCGGTTTGACCATGAACTGTATTTTATCATTTGGTTGCCGTATGTGTTCATTCTCGTTCAGATTATTGTGTTTGCCATCTGCGATCATATTTTATCGTCGTTCTCCTCTTTGTGGTAGTCTTGCCATGATTAGGGTTCATTATGCTATAATGTTGATTTTCTGAATGTCGGTTTGACTCTTTGAACTCTGATTGTGCTTATCCGATTCTGGCTGTTCCTAAGCATGTATTTTACTGTCTCTGATTACTGGTTACTCTACTTTGCTTACCCCCACTCGGTTTTCCTCATTTCTTTGTGAAATTGAGTTTTTCTACTAAGTGTGGGGTAGGGTTTTAGTTTAACTAATCTGGTTTCATTCTGGTTTTAGGAACACCACTTATGAGCACATGACTAAGGCACGACTTGATGCCGCCTCGAGCTCCAGAGCCCCCGCTCTCGTCACACCCGCCGTTCAGGGCCCTCCTCCAGCACTACCTCGCCGGGCTGGGTACCATCGCACTATCACCCGTGTACCTGACTTCTACTTCGAGTGCTTCCAGAAGATCGAGCACATCCGGGGAACTAAGGTACGCCCTCTCTCCATGGAGTCCCTGAGCGAGCACGACGAGGACTACTACCGGAATGTGCATGACGCCCTAGCACCGGCCGGCCTCCTAGAGCTGACCACCATAGCTGCCGACTTCCCAGACATCGCCCTTCAGGAGTTCTGGGCGACCTTTGATCTGGATGAGCACAAGAGGAGGCCAGGCCAGAAGGTTGTTACCTTCTATCTGGGTGGAGTGTACAGGCAGCTCACCTACGAAGAGTTTGCTTCTCATCTAGGTATCCCCTACGAGCACTATCATGGACATCACCTCGGCTGGGGCGACGATGATGACGACGAGGCTTACCATGCACTCTGGAGCCACATGACTGGAGTGCCTGGCGATCTCCTTGGGGAGCATAACTCAGTTAAGTCGCTCTCTCACCCTCTCTTTAAATTTATTCATATGGATTGGCGTAGATCTCTTTTATATGTTCCAGATAAGGATCGCCACCATATCCTCAAGGAGGAGCTTATGCTTCTCCGAGCCATCCGAGAGAGCTACCCTCTTCACCCCGGATGGGTGCTTGCTCGCATCTTCCGCCAGAAGACCAGGAGGTGGACGCCACCTCGTGCACTCCTGGGAGGTAACTTCATAGGTCAGCTCATCATCTCCTTCGGCATCAGCCATGAATATGGCCCGAACATTCCACGACACCACGTTAGGATCGTTAATGGAGACTTAGCGGTTGAGTACGACTTAGAGCTGGACCTCAGTCCCCAGGTGGCAGCAGATCCTCCACTCCAGCATGTAGCCGAGTCGGAGGAAGAGGATGACACTGAGCAGCAGCAGTCCCAGCCGCAGCCAGATTT